>JAWWMS010000054.1:6957368-6981420 GCA_035048045.1 Chlorospingus semifuscus
GCAGATAATCATTGTTTGCATTTTGTTCCTGAGGTCTCTCAGCTTCTCAGGAGGAAAAATCCTAAGGAAAGGATTTTCCATAAAAGATGTCTGCAACACCCAGCCTTGCTTTGCTGCTCTCCCACCATGGCAGTGAGAGTGTGCCCAGCTCCAGGTGCTGGGAAGGATCTCCATGGCTCAATGTGCATGCTCGGCCTGTCACCCTGCAAAGCCTTGATCTTGGGGAGAGCCTCAAGGTCCTTCCATAACTGAAATAGCAACAGACCCCATCCCCTGCACCACACACACCTCCCCAGCAGGAAAGCAGGGTGAGGACATTTTTATCTGTCAGAGTTTGGCAGAATTTCATAGTTGTGTGTGTCTGTGTGTGTGTGTCTGTGTGTCCGTGTGTGCCGTCGCCAGACCTGGGTAATTATTTTGTTTTATTTCTTTTTTTGGCAGCACTTGAAAGTAAGAGCTGGGTCTTTATAGATTGCTCAGGTTGCACAGAGTATGGATTAGAGATCATCAGAGAGACATGAAAGCAGGAGACACGTTTCTCTGGCACAGCATTAAAGGGACAATAAAGGGGTAATTGTAGCCTGGGGTGCAGCCACCTCCAGTGCCTGGCCTTCACTCGCCTTTGCTGCACTGTGGAGAACTTCACGAGGGAAATGATGGAGGAGCTGGGGTGAGGATGTCTCAGGTCAGGACCTGGTTATTTCAAAGGTGGTATATGCTCAGGAGGTTAAAGGCACCACTTAAATACATGAATAAAACACTGCCAAATACTCTAAGGTGTAACACAGGCAAAGTGAAGTCTTTTAGTACTTGATTTTTCACATCTGTTTTCACCCTGAGAGAAGGTTGTCAAAGGATCAGAGCATTTTTAATCTCTCCCTTTCTCTCCCTCCTCCCTCTCCTCCCCTCCATTTCTCTTTCTCTCTCTCCTTCCTCCTATCCCCTCTCTCTTCCAACAGGACTCCACAGAATGGAGCAAGAATGAGAGGAAAAAGGCAGACAGAAAAGCATGAACTGGAGGCTTGTTGAGTTCCTCTACCTCCTGTTTATATGGGACCATATACTCATACAGCCCTCCCACCAGGACCCAGCTGCTACCAACCAACATGTCTCCAAGGAGTTTGATTGGCTTATTTCAGACAGGGGGCCTTTCCACCACTCACGGAGCTACTTATCCTTTGTGGAAAGACATCGTCAAGGATTTACAACCAGATATAAAATATACAGGTATGTTGGCTTCTGTGGGATTCACATGCTCTGAACCTGAGAGAAGCAGAGAAAAGAATGATCAAAACGATTCCTGTGTCATTGGCTGCTCCTGTGTTGTGCCAAAGCAGAATGCAATGTGGAGATTGTTTACCCAGAGTGATGGGGTTTTGTTTCCTTGGCCTGTCAGGGCCAGGTGTGTGTGCAGGCTGTGGGTCAGCAGGCAGTCATGAGATTCTGGGCAGTGGAGTTGGGTGCTTGTACAGATTCAGTTTAGATGTAGTGTAATATAGAATAGAATAATATAGTATAATAAAGTAATTACAGAATTGCAGAATCACAGAATCATGAGGTTGGAAGAGACCTTCAAGATCATTTAGTCCATCCTATGTCCCAACACCTCAACTAGACTATAGCACCAAGTGCCATGTCCAGTCTTTTTTAAACACATCCAGAAATGATGATTCTACTACCTCCCTGGGAAGAGCATTCCAGTACTTCATTATCCTTTCAGTGAAAAATTTCTTCCTAATATCCAACCTGTACCTTCCCTGCTGTAGCTGGAGACTGTGTCCTCTGGTTCTGTCAGAGACCAACCCCACCTTCAGGAAGGTGTAGAGAGCCACAAGGTCGCCTCTGAGCCTCCTCTTCTCCAGGCTAAACAGCCCCAGCTCTTTCAAATGTTCCTCATAGGGCTTGTGTTCCAATTTATGAGCCTTCTGATATCCATGGAGTCCTCCTTGTCATTTCTCCCTCCCAAGGTGGTCACCTTGTGTTTCCGATCTGCTTCCTGCGCCTTGGATGAGTTTTTGGGTGCTGGGAGCTCTGCCAGCTCCCATGGGCTGCAGGCTGGGAGCTGCACCACTGTCCCCATTCCACCTGGCAATGCTGCTTTGGTTCCCCCTGGCCCCCAGCTGGCAATGCAAATTGCTTCAAAGGCTGGGGTGGAGTGCTTGGATAGTGAGATGAAGGCACTGCAGTGCCATGGCAATGTGCACAGCACAGAGTGAGATGAAAAGGAGCTGAGGGGGTGGGTGTTCTTCATTCCTGGTGACAGACAGTTCACAGGCAGGTTCCCAAGCAGCTTTTTCAAATCAATGGAGCTCTGGACAGCCCAAGCCTCTGTACCAAACTCGTACATGTGAACTGCCAGTAGCTGCAGGTTCACATAAAGATGTCACCACGCACGTCAGCGTGACAGTTCTCACACTGCTGTGTAGGAGCCTTGGCTGTGTGCTGCCTACCAGGAATCTTTGAGGATTTATCTCCATGTGTAAGTTGGACTTGACCCAAGAGCTGTGATCTTGATTTAAGAAACTGCAGAGAGTTAAAAAAACCTACAGAGAATAGGCAGAATTTGGATTTTATTTTGCCTTCTAGGTTTTTAAGCCTTAGCAGTTGCTTGTTTCAAACTCTTCTTGCCAGCTGTGCTATCTAGAACCACCCTTTTTCCTCCTCATTTTAATCTGAAAAGCTGGGGCACTCACATGAACGCCCTTTTGAAGCAGCAAGCACTTTGGAGTGAAGGGGAATAAGCCAGCAAGTGTCAGGAGATTTGTGCTGAAACCCAAAGAGACTGGAAAACTCTCCCAGACACGTGTGCATTTACATAATTATACGGTCCTGTTGTGCTTCAGAAAGACACAGCCATGCAAAGTGGTGGGCAGGGAAATGCTGGTGAGCAGCCCGTGGCACTGTGCACATGGACATGGACATGGGGAGGGGGGAATTAAAGGGAATTACAGGGAATCACCTGTGTGCAGGGAGTGTTGTCCCATGGGCACGGAGCCAGAGGCAGAGTAACAGAGATTTGTGAGGCATCAGCTCAGTGTGGGGAAGAAAAATGATTTGTTCTTGTCCTGCAGCCTCCAGGGAGTGCAGAACCCCCTCTCCTTACAGCAGCAAGGGCAGGTTAAAAATATTGTCCTGGCTTGTCCTCTCCAAAACAGCTCAGGGGGAAGACAGCCCCAAAACCTAAAAGCTGCGATGCCTTACTTCCACTGGTGCCTGTGCACAGAGCAGCAGGGAAAATGCCTTTTCCCAAAAGCCTTTTTGCCTGGCTGTGCTCGGCCCAGCTCCCCTCCTGCCCTGCCTGCCAACACACAGAGTGACCCAGCCCGCAGATCCCTGCCCTGCTCCTCGCCTGTGGCACTGGCTGTGCCCTTTGCTAAAGAGCTGTGCAGCCCAGGATGCCAGCACAGAGTCTGCAGGGGCTGGGGGCACAGAGGCACACGATGGATGTGTTCAGACGTAGCTACCAACTGTCACTGTGGGTCAGGCCACAGATCCGTCAAGCCTGGGATCCTGTCTCTGAGCATCACGGAGAAACGGGTCTGCAAGGACCTTGAGAGGTCATTTAGTCTGAGCCTTTCCCCCAAGGCAGGCTCAGACATACCTGTGTCACATCTGACAGAGGTTTGTGGGGAACCTGGGAGGTTTCCTGTGATGGAGGATTCACACCCTGAGCAGGCAGCCTGTGCCGTGGCTGTGCCTTCCTCCACTTTTATAAAGGAGCCAAGATTTTGTTTGCATGTGAAGCCTGTGGTTTGTTGTTTTATCTGCCAGGGTGAAAGGAACAAATTATCTTTTGGTTTGTAGGAAACTGATATGAATTTGAAGTCTTAGTTCAGTTCAGGATGAACTCTATGTATGGGAAGTGGAAAGGAATCTGTTTTCTCTGTTTGTGCTAAGTGTTGTTAAACCATTTATGAAAGACATGTGGAGCAGGTGGAGAACACAACACCCTGCTCCTAGCATGGGAGAAAAAGGGTATCAGCATTATGTGTGTATGGCAGGTCTGAAAGGGCTCTTGCAGATAATGACCATGCTGGAAAAATCACCATTCCCAAAAAAAACCCTGGAAATAAGACAAAAATCCAGTGGAAGTAGTTAGGGAGAGAGTTTAGAGAGGACTGCAAGGGTACCCAGAGCATCTCACGGCCAAACACCACACAGAGAGCTGAAGGAGGGAGCTGAGTGCTTGGGAGTACCCCTCATGTGGTGATTGGAGCTGCTGGGAGCTGAGCACCTTGGAAATCCAACTCTGGGACAAACCTGCTCAGCTGAGGAAGAGGAGAAAGCCTCACGTGCTCCAGCAGAGCAGATGCAATGATCAGGTGGGAGTCTGGCTGGATGCTGCAGGGCTGTTTGTTTTTAATATCTGGCCCTGTTTGGCAGAACTGGTCACTTAAAAACTGAGCCCATGCATTTTTAAAGGGATATCAGGCTCAGCCTGGCTATGGAGAATTAGTGGAGCCACAGCCAATTCTCACAGTTAAGAGCTAGACTGTGCACACACTCTCCCAGAACATTCCGTTTTACTGAAACCCACAGGGGTAAAATCTCATTTTGTGGCCTCCTTAAATTGACTCCAAGAATCTGTAAAGCTGTTGGGATTTTGTCAACTGTTTAATTCCAACATAGAAGCCTCTTTCCTACCAAAAGATGGCTCTCAATTGCTCTTTGCACTAGGCTAGCCCAAGGGAGGCACATATCCTGCATTAAGGATATCAATCCTTTCCTTAGGAAAGCAGCTGATATGGAGCATGGGAATTTTCTGTGCAATCTTCTCCTTCAATGCCCCTTTCCTCCCAATACTTTTTTAGGTTGGCTGGTTTTTAGTTTGTTGCTCTGTCAGGCAGTTCCTTGTGATTTTGCTGAGGGAGGTTTGGCCTGACCCCTGCTCTTCTCCCAGGGCTGATGGCAGCAGATCCCAAACCAGCCACAGTGACCAAAGGTTTGGAGAGGATGTGAAATCAGGCTAGAGGGCTTCACCCAGCCCTAATTGAAGCACTGTTGGCTATTTAGTAGTGATTTCCCTGGTGTCCTGCTGTGCGGGAACATGGACACATCTCATTAGGGCTGTGTCATTTACACTGGAAACCACCAAGGCAAAGCCACTGGGGTGCTAAGAGCATCATGAGGCAAAATGCAGAATTTTCTCCTTTTTTCAGGTGATGCTACACAGGAAGCAACATAAAATCATGGAGGAGTTTTCTTCTATCATTACTGAAGTCCAGAGCTTGTCAGCAGCCAGCACAGAGCCTGTTGCAGTGAGCAGGGCTATTTTATATTCTGCATAAGCAGAATTGCTGTAGAACCTCAGAGCTGATGATATCTTTCATAGGAAGCCTGGATGCAGGTCTAGCATCCTAGAATGGACAGACAGTTCACTGTTAAAACCCCCAAAGTCTTATTACCTCCTTCCATGCATTTCATTTCAGTTGATTTTAGGTCTCTTCTTGTAAAACTTTTTTTCTGATTTTCCTGGTACCCTCAGTCAAGGCTTACACCTTGCATGTGGCATTAGGAGGAAGGCAGGCAAAGGGGGAGATGTTTTATATTAAATCATGAACAGTAGGAGTGGATACAATTGCATTAGGGAAGCACATTAGTCAGCATTGATTCATACTAATAAGGGTGGTTTAGGGGGGCCTCTGGCAGGAAAATGCTGCTTTGATCATTATCTGTGCACACTGGTGCTAATGCAGATAGGATGGCAGATGCTGAGAGTGGTTTGTGGGTTGTCTGAATATTCATTATCACCATCCTTGTTGTTATTCCTAGTCATGAGAGCCTGGGGTACGAGGTACTGCAGGAAGGCTGGAGAACAGATGAAGCTCAGCTTGGCTTTGGGACTGGGGTCCTGCTCAGACCAGAAAACATCCCTGTTACCACTGAACAGTTAACAGCTTCAGCCCACTGCTTTGAAGTATGTTGTCATGTTGTCCTTTTTTTTTTTCTGCTTCTTCTCTCAGAAGTTATTTAGCTATAAGGCAAAGCAAAAAAGTGGGCTGAGCACTGGAATGCTCCATGCAAATTGCCAGGCAGAGGCACTGACAGGAATTTCCCTGATGATGCTGCTCAGCTGAAGCAAGTTCTAGAAAAAACAAAACAACCAACAAACAAACAAACCAAACCCAAAACAACAACAAAAACCCAAACAAACAAAAACCAAACAAAAACAATAAAAAATTCCTTCCTTAAAAGAAAAATAAAAGGCTTTGTTCAGTGTCAGAGGAGGGAGGCAAAGAGGGACAAGGTGAGATGGGCTCATCCAGCTGAGCAGAGGTTGCCACTGCCAATTCTATGGAAAACAGGGACAGAACACAGGGCTTTAGAAAGGGGAGCCCACAGATGGAGTGGCAGAGAGGTGACACAGGCAGGACCTGGATTTTTGCCCCAGGTTTGTGCTGTGGCTGTGGGTGAGCTCATTTCTGCGTGCCCCAATTCCCTCCCCACCCCCTGAGAAGGGGAGATGAGGAGATGACAGCACTTGCCTGCTCTGCATTGCTGGGCAGACTTAATTAAAAGCTGCAAGATGTTTGGACATAAGGGACAGCAGCAATATAAAATGGATGATCACGCAGGGCTGCGAGTGGAACGTGCATGTGCGAGCAGAAATGCGCGTTTTCCATGCGTGGGAGTTTAATTCCATTTTCTGAAATGACAGTGGGGACAGGGAAGTCTGGCTGTCTGTGCAAGGGAGTAGGGAAACCCTGGGGTATAAAAAGGAGATCTGCTCACCTTGTAGCTTCTCCTGCAGTGGGACCAGTTAGAGGCTGCCAAATTTCGTGAAACCTGCAAATACAGAATCCTTCTGAGACCTCTGTCAGGTCTGCTTAAATGAAAACTTAGTGAGGGAGGTGGCACCAGAGCAGCCAGTCCTGCCCATCCCTCCCTCTGCAGAGTGACAGGACAGAGCTGATTACTCACCAACACTTGGTAGAGCAAGGTCCCAGATAGTTAAAAAGAAAAAGGAGCTTGTGAGACAAGAAAGATTGGGAGAAACTAGCTGCACAAGCTGGACAGGAATTGGTTGGGATGCTGCCGGGGGGAAAAAAGCTGATTTTTTTTTTTCCTCTCAAAATGTTGTTTCCTCAGGAGAACAGTGCAGGTCTAGGACAAGTCAGTGGAGAGGTGAGAGGTGTCTCCATGTGATAAGAATGTGCTTGGTGTGCCATTGAGAGTTAAATATTTTCTTGTAGGTAGAGGCTCAGTAGGAGCACAAACACATAGGCTTGGATTATCGCTACTGCTACCTCTAGGATAGTTAATAAGGAGAGAAGTAGTAAGGTTAGGAGTGAAACTACTGGGATTGTGGAGAACAAGGCTGTTGTGGCTGTAGAGATGAGCGTGACTTTCAAGGTGAAAGTGACTTGGTGGCTTTCAAGGCTTGTCTGGACAAAGCCTCAGCTGATGTGCTCAAGAGCTGGTCCTGCTTCAAGTGGGAGGCTGGATTAGGGACCCCCATGGTCCCATCTAACCAACATTTGTGTTATTTCCCTCTTTCTCCAATTCAGAGTGGACACTAAACTGTGTGCTCATAAAGGGATTTGCGCTGGTGAATGCATTCAGCCACACTAGAGATTTTTATTTAGTCCTAGAAAACCCACAAATCTGAGCAGCTACGTGCTCCCTAAATGTGTCACTCCCTCAATGAGGAGAAGAGAAGGATCCTGAAGCCAGCATCTCTGCTGTGCACATAGCACAGGCTACAGCAGACTTAGAAATGCATATGCTGTTCTGCTGCTTGAATTTTCCCTTAGAGGAAAAAAAAAATGAAGGAGGAAAAAAGATTGATCTCGCAAAACTGTCTCACAAAACTTTCAAAGTTTTATGGCACCACAAATTAAAAACAATGAGCCAGATTCTCTGTGACATAAATGTGTGAAACTGTTGACTTCAAGGTAAATTCACCAATTTATTGGCTGGAGAATGTGTTCCAGCACACCCAGCACTGCCCAGGGCACACACACAGCCCCAGGGTTTGTATGACTGCCTGCCCTGGCTGGGAGGACAATGAGCTTTTATAATTTCTGAGCAAAAGCAAAATGTGACTCTTACATCAGGCACTGGGTTTGGCCAAGCTGGTCAGTGATTTTGAGGGTTTTATAGCTGGTTTTATATATTTTTATATCAGAATCACAGATCACCGAATTGTTTTGGCTGGAAAAGTCTTCCAAGATTGAATCCAACCTGTGCCTGATGCCCACCTTGTCACCAGCCCAGAGCTCTGAGTGTCACCTCCAGCCCTTCCTGGGACACCTCCAGGGATGGGCACTCCAAACGTCCCTGGGCAGACCTTTTCCATAAAAAAAATTCTTCCTGATGTCCTCCCCTGGCACAGATTGAGCTAATTTCCTTTCATCACTTGTCACTCCCATCAGGGAGCTGTAGAGAGCAAGAAGGTCCCCCCTGAGCCTCCTTTTCTCCAGGCTAAAGTTGACTCCAACCTACAGAAGTTTGGCCTTTCCTGGCTGGAACTGCCAGGCAGATTTCATGTAAACCTGTGATTTCCAGAGCTGAGGAACTCACCTGGCAGAAAAACAGTCTGACAGGTGAAAAAAATAATAAGATAAATAAAATAAAATAAAATAAAATAAAATAAAATAAAATAAAATAAAATAAAATGTTAATTTTTAACTAGATCTGGTCTCATTCCTTCTGTGGTCAATGCATTGCAGAGGGACAGGGTTGTGCAGATGGAGGCAGGAGGGTGACAAAGGGGACAGGTGAGGCTGCTCTTTCCTGCAGCAATGTGAATTAAAGTCCTTTTTAAAGTGGTTGTGAGGTTGTTTTGGTTGTGCTAAGTTGTGGCACAGACAGAATCTATAAGAGCTGCTTCCATCATCTTTTCTGGCCCTTCTTCTCTCCATTCCTCATTGGCTGTTTTTGCTGTCCCTTTGTTGCATTGAATTTAATCTACTGGTCAGTAGAGCAGTACAAAGAATTGATTTTGTGGTTCACTGGTTGTACAGAACAAAAATCATATTAAAAATGGGTTGATATGAAATGGATGTTTGTTCAACTTTTCAGTAAAATGAAAACATTGAAACATTTCATTTCAGGCTCGGTGAAAGTTTTAAGCCTTGCCGTTTATTTTCACTTTATTAATCCAGTGATTTTTTTATTTTTTTTGCAATTTTTAAGGCACTAAAGTTCATGTCAAGATATGAAGTCAAGTAGTGCCACTTCAAAAATGTCGAAAGAGGAACATTTTGATTTTGAGTGTATTGTGTTTAGCTGTTTGTTCTTCAGTTTGAATTTGCAAGGAGTTTTTATAACCTTGAGTTAGGGAAGGACTGAAAAGAAAAGGACTGACTGTCCTTTTCACTCTGTGAGTATGAAATCTTGAAATTCCCTGGGGTCCAGCTTTGATTTTCTCTGGGTTCAGCATCTTAGGATAAAGAAAAAACACAATAATAATTTCCCCAGTGTGGCTGGGCTGGAGAGAGAGCCAGGACGAGCAGCAGGAACGCAGCTGTGCCTGGGAAGGCTCCTGGTGCTTCCCAAAACCAGGCTGGGTGCTGGGACCCAGGTGCTGTGACAGTGACAAACTGCACTCACAGATCCTCTCTCACACAGCCTGGCAGGTTTTCAGTCCTGTTCCACTTGACTGCATGTCTGAAGCATCCAAGGAAGCACCGTGAACGTTCTTCTCAAAGAGCATTAAGGTGGTGCTTAGCTCGGGTATGAATTGATGGGCACTGTTAGGCCTTTTAATCTTTGCTTAGGGGTTTTTAGTCGTGCTGAAGTTCTGCTGACAAGGTTTTCTTATTAGGGTTTTATGCTGTGTGTTTAAAAGGGACATCAGCTTTTTTGTTTTTCAGTCACAGGGAAGGTTTTTTAGGAGAGACAGCACGGCAATTGAAGGACAGAGGGAGCCGAGATGAAAGGAGGTTCTTTTCTCCATGTGGAATGAACAATGGAAATCCATCCAGGCAAAAATACAGAATCCCCCTAGTTTATATTATGCCTGTAAAGGAGTGATGTACATTGGTTTGTAATCAGTACATGCCGTGTAAATAAATGTGTGTAAACCAAAACCTGAAATCCATTTCCATAGTGCATGTAAACAATGAAGCCTCCTGGTGTTGTCTTCGATGTAAATGCTCATCTAAAAATGACATTACTACACGTTTATGCAACTTTACGAAAGCCACAATTTACATTCCTGTCTAGCATCTCTAAAAGCAGTTGGCAAACAGGAACCATTCAGTGATGGGCATGAACCAGACAATTCCATCACACAGCATCTCCTCCAGCCCCAGCCTTCATTCCTCATGCAGTGCAGGGACTGCTGCTGTTACATCCCCTGCATAATGCAGCTCCCTGCATATGTGCAGCTTGCCATGCATTTGCATAAGCAGAATGAAGGCAGGAGCAGGGGCTGGCAGGGAATGGCTGGGGCTGAGCTGTGCAGAGCTTTGTCCTGGGGTGTGTGAGCAGGCACAGAGCTTGGCCCTGGCCAGGCTGGAGGAACAGCTGCTCTGGCTGCCTTTGGATTCGGATGGTGATGGCTTGGGAACATCCCTGGCAGCTGCAGGGCTTGACAGAAGGACACACCTCTCCTTCTCTGATATTCTTAAGAACAGAGGGCAAGAGGAAGGAAAGGTGTCACCAGCCTTTGATATGCCTGGAGATGCTGAAATAGGGGAGCAGAAAATCTGCCCAGCCTCAGGAAGGGCAGCCCTGCATCCAAAGATGGCAGCGCTTGCCCAGCCACAGGGATGGTGTGGAGGCAGAGCAGTAGATGAGTTCACATTCTGATGAGTCTCCTATGGTCAGGCACCATGGCACCAGCTTTTGATACCCCTGAAGGTGCTGAAATAGGGGAGCAGAAAATCTGGCCAGGCTCAGAAGGGCAGCCCTACATCCAAAGATGGCAGTGCATGCCCAGCCATAGGGACAGTGTGGAGGCAGAGCAGTAGATAAATTCACATTCTGATGAGGTTCCCATGGTCAGGCACCATCGCACCAGCCTTTGGTATGCCTGGAGATGCTGAAATAGGGGGACAGAAAATCTGCCTGGGCTCAGGAAGGGCAGCCCTGCATCCAAAGGTGGCAGCGCACTCCCAGCCATGGAGGCAGAGCAGTTGATAAGCTCACATTCTGATGAGCAGTTGATAAGCTCACATTCTGATGAGGCTCCCATGGTCAGGCACCATGGCACCAGCCTTTGATATCCCTGAAGGTGCTGAAATAGGGGAGGAGAAAATTTGTCCAGGCTCAGGAAGGGCAGCCCTACATTCAAAGGTGGCGGTGCACTCCCAGCCATGGAGGCAGAGCAGTTGATAAGCTCACATTCTGATGAGCAGTTGATAAGTTCACATTCTCATGAGGCTCCTGTGGTCAGGACACACCAGTTCCTCTGGAGAAAAGCACTCCTGTGAGCTGTGTGCCTGGAAAGGCAGATCAGTGCCCTGCCTGCTGATCCAGGAGAGCTCTTAGCTGGATTGGCCGAGCACTAGCACAGATCTCCAGAGCTGCATCTTCCAGCAGGAAAATTCCCCTTCTCCATCCATAACAAAACATTTTGATCCTCCTCCCAGTGAATCCCAGAAGCAGCACAGAAATATTTCAGTCACTGAACCTTTCCAAAGAGATCTGCATCCTGCTGGGCTTGGACAAGGATGTCCACATGCTGTCCCTTCAGAGACCTCCTGAATGGTGGGGGAGTGTTCCCCTCCACATGTCAAGTGGAGGCTGTGCCCAGCAGGGCTGCTCCCAGCATGCTGTGACAGCAATGACTCTGCACATTCATCTCAGATTCCTCCAGAGCAGCACACTATGGTCCAGTGGCTTGGGAACATATTTTAAAAGCTAACAAGGCTAAGAGAAGCTTTCACTCTCTTTCTTTAATAAAAATATTTTTAGCTGCTTTTAAAAATTATTTTTTAATAATCTTATTAATTCTGTTTTCAAACCAGGCAGATGCTTATTTCAGCAGAGAAGCTGTTACATTAAAATAAAAAAGTCATCCTGTTAGATAGACAGAATAATTTTGTTCTGGCACAAGTAGCACTGGGAGAAGGCATTGTAGGGTTTTCTGTTTTTTATTTCTGGATTCCTCCAATGTTTCCCTCAGGTTTCAGAAAGGATATTTTTTTCCCCTTTCTTTTTTGCTGATTGCTACCCACCAGGCTCTGTAAGTGGAACAAGAAGTGTCCACCAGGACAGCCTGAGCCATCCAGGCAGCTTTCCTGGGCTGAGCTGCTGAGAGCAGGTACAGAACCCAAGGACACAAAGAAAGCCTGGGCTCAGCTTTGCCTGCAGCAGGGTTTGGGCCAGCCCTTTGTGCAGGATCTGCTCTGCAGGCAGTGTGATATCAAATATTCCTGTGCCGAGCCAGCACTTCCTTTGTGCTGCTGCCCACGTGTGTGCCCAGGAAGGAGCTGACACAGCATCCAGGTGTCCTGGCACAGCCCAGCTTCCCTCAGGACAGCTCTGGGCGGGTGAGACCTGCTCTGCTCCAAGGCATGGGGCTGATGGAGGCAGCTTTGGCTGCCAGGAGTGCTCACCAGGACTCTGTTTGCTGGTGGCCAAGCCTGGGAGCTCTTGGGACCGAACCCCTTCCACACCTGCAGCTCTTCACCCTTCCAGCACTGGCATGGTGACTACAAAGTCTTTACAGGAAGCTGCTGTGAGGTTTCCTTCGCTGTGGAATTATTTTTCTCCTGGTGAAATACATCCCATCCAGTGAAAACCATGGAGAGAGGGAGGAGATGGGTAGGGACAGTGTTTACACCCACCCAGCTCTGAGCTGAGGCACTGCAGTGCAGGCTGCTGGCAGCTGCTGCCTCCCCCTCCTCCTCCTCCTCCTCCTCCTCCTCCTCCTTCTTCTCCCTCCCTGCCAGACTCCTCACAGCTGCCTGGCTCTGGAGCCACTGTTCCAAGAAGACAGAGGTGCTCCCCATCCCCACGCTCTGTGGCGTGGGAAAGCCTCCGAGCTGCTCCAGCAGCTGCCTGAGAGGGAGCCCTGGGGTCTGGCAGTGGCAGCTGGGCCAGGCTGGGGCTTCCAGAGGGGTGGGATCCTCTAAAGGATCTGTGATGCTTCTACATCAAAGTCCTGCTGACAACACAGAGCACTAAATGCCTGCCTGGGGATCTGCTCCTGCAGTCGTGTGATGACATCAGAATTTAAGCTTTAATTAAGAAATGAGTGCAGGCAGGGAGGGAAGAGTCTCTAGTCCTTATGGCTACAAAAGAAAGCTTGGAAACATGACCTGAGTGCAACCAACATCTGCTTTAATGTGCAGATGGCTCCCAGCAGAGGGGAGAGCAGCGGGGAGAGGAAGCCATTCCATCAAATCCTCAATCAGGTCAGGCCAGCTTGTGCTTCTGCTTGCAATGAAAGAGCTTTTTTGGAGAGAGATTCCAGAAAGCTGTGCTATGGCAGAATTAAATGGAATTGTGGAAGCCTAGAAAGGCTTGGGATCATCTAGTCCAGACACCCTGACATGGGCAGGAATGCCACCCATGAGATTGAATTGCTCAGGGCTGTCCTAGAGCTTTTCTGGGCCAGGTTTCACACAAGTTTCACAGGGAAAATGTCTGGAGGAGTGAGAGCTGCCTAACTGAACCTGCCAATGGTGCACAGCACTTTTTAGGCAGCAGCATGGAAATCCTCTGCTCTGGGGTTGAGGCAGGAGGGGTTTTACCTCCTGGATTCCCTTAGCCCAAATTGAAGGGGCACCTTTAATGTCCCCTTGTGTCAACACCTGCTGGCCCCAAGCCCTGCACTGTGCTTTCTCCTGACATCAGTTTTAGCAAGGGTAGGGGAAAACCAGGCAGTTTAGGGAAAAGCCTCTGGATATTCTCCATCTCCCAGGGATACACAAGGCTTGCTGAAGGAGAACCCCATTTGATGGCTGTGCTCTCACCGGGGTCTGCAGGCTCCAAAATGCCTGATATTGCAACAAGCTCTGACTCCCCTGAGTGAGAGTGACATGGAAAAGCTGCTGGAAGAGTTCCCCTGCTACTTACAGCTGGGACCAGCTCTGGACTCTGACTCAGTGAAGCATCCTGGCACTTGGAGCTTGTCACTCCTGCAATCAAAGTGTCTCCTGGCAAGCTGCAAACACAGGTTTCATGGGTTTCATGGGCTGCTGGTGACTGGCAGCTCTGCTGCAGCGTGCGCTGGGTTTGAGTGCTGATTTGAGATCTGAACATCACAGAGCACTCAGGGCAATTCAGGTTGGATGAGGATGCACTGACCAGTGAGGGACACTTCCACCCCATGGCAACCTGCAGGTGTGAGAAGCTGTGTTATCTCTGGAGGGCAAAGTTCTATTGCTTGTGTATCCCTGCAAAATTTTTTTCATTATCCATGCACTCCTGAATGGTATTTTCATTATTCATGCACCCCTGAAAGGTGTTTTCTTTATCCATGCATCCCTAAAACATGTTTTCATTGTCCATGCATCCCTAAAAGCTGTTTTCTTTATCCGTGCATCCCAGAAAGGTGTTTTCTTTATCCATGCACCCCTGAAAGGTGTTTTCATTGTCTATGCACCCCTGAAAGGTGTTTTCTTTATCCATGCACCCCTGAAAGGTGTTTTCACTGTCCATGCACCCCTGAAAGGTGTTTTCACTGTCCATGCATCCCTGAAAGGTGTTTTCATAGCCCATGCATCCCTAAAAGGTGTTTTCATAGCCCATGCATCCCTGAAAGGTGTTTCCATTATCCATGCACCCCAGAACGGTGTTTCCATAGCCCTTGCACCCCCACCCAACCTCACTTTGCTTTCCCTCCCCTTTCTCTCATACTGGTTGTTTCCTTTTCAGCAAAGGCAAACCCACCCAGCGAGTATTCAGCATTAAAAATGTCAGTGTTACCTTCCAGCTCTTGAGTGAAAACCCCAGAAAGAACATTACTTTTAACTCCCCTCAGATGTCTGGGGCTGTCCCTGGGGAGTGCAGGTGCACAGCCAGGGTTAGGCTAATCAGAGAGCTTGGTACACAGGGAAAAGCGTGTGTTGCATGGTTAAGGGCAAGCAGGAAATACAGGAATAAGACAAGAAGTTTTTTAGCTTCATCTCTGATTAAAGCAAAATGAATAGTCCCACACTCCTTGTTCTCCTTGTTTTGCTTCCCCTGTGTTCCTCCCCTTCTCCCCCATTCATGTGCAGACTGTGAAAGTGTCAGATTCCCCCCTCCCACCCATAAAAGACTCCTCTCTGTTCCTTGGGAGTATTTGATATTTGGAGTCTGTGCTGTACTGTTCAGCAGTGAGTGTTGCCAAGTCACATGATGAACTGTATCTCAAGACTATTTAATGTCTCTTCAAAGCCCACACTTTCAGAGTCCTGTGATTATGTAAATGTCTCAACTCAATTTTTAAAGTAAGTTTACGGCCCTCATAATTGCAGAGGAAAACTTGATAATACGACTCCTACATACTCAGAAAGCAGAAGGCAAAAAAAAAAGGAAAGAAAAAAAAACCCCTGAAGTTTATCAGATTTTAAAAGTCTCATGAATTTTAAAAGCAATCTCTTAATTCTTTTTTTGAGCTTGACTCATGATTTTCAAACTGTCACCAGTGTGGCTGTAGGGATTGTAAGGCTGGTTTGTTATCTTATTAGGTAACTTACATAAAATATCTGAGCCCATGGAGACTCAGAGATGGAGTATTGCATTTCAGTGCTCATCTGGAAACAATGGTGTCTTTTCTTCTGTGGAGTTGCTGAGGATCTCCTCTTAATCCAGGTCTCCAGTCACTACTGCAGCATAAATATTTCCCCAAATTATATTAATGTTAATCATATGAATGAGAATAGCCATAATATTGATCTTCATAATACTTAGGTTATTAAATTTGAGTTTGAAGGTAGTTTTGTGGTGCAGTTCATAACAGCAAATCTCCTCAGCATGCACAAGCAGGGAGAGCAGGCCACAGAGCAATAGCACTGCAAACCCAGGGAGAAATATACTCCAGAATCTTCCATCCTACCACAGGATTGCACAGGGAACAGACACTTGTGGCAGAGTCAGCACTGCCACAACTGAAGTTTTGCTAATTGTTTGATGACCTCAGATGAACTAGATTGATCTGAAAGGAGAAAAAAGTTGAATGTTGAAATGAATTGTGCCAATATTTCTATGGGTATATGCACCACTTGTGAGCTTTTTATTTATCACAGAATGCTTTGGGTTGGAAAGATTTTAAAAAATGAAACAGTTCCAACCCCTGCCATGGGCATTTGCACCACTCATGGGTTCTTTATTCATCACAGAATGCTTTGGGTTGGAAGACATCTTAAAAAAACCAAACAGTTCCAACCCCTGCCATGGGCAGGGACACCTTCCATTGTCCCAGGCTGCTCCAAGCTCCATCCAACCTGGCCTTGGGCGCTGCCAGACATGTGGAATCCCCAGCAATACTTCTGGAATGTCTGCAGACACAGCAGCAGGGATGCTGCTGTGATAAGGTGAAGAGGGATCTCCACTTACTCTCCCCATGCAGATTTACTCAGGCTGTGTGATTCTATTTGGGATCCACACACGCTGAAGGATGGGGAGGTGACAGAGCCAGCAGGGCTCTGTGGTCGCTCAGAAATTACTCTGTGCCCACAGAACCACTGATGTTTGAGGTGCACGCAGCTGCTGAGGTGTCTGCAGCATCTTGCACAGCCCACAGTGGATTAAATGAAATCTGAGAGTGCTTCCCTGTGAAATGACTCTGTAATAAGGGACAGAAATTACCAGCTCTTCCAGCACGTAAAAAGCCAGGAACCAGGAGTGTGCAAGGGGCTGAATGCTACTATATAATAAGCTTACAGGATAATTGCCAACTGTACTTGGACTTAATTTTCTCCTGCAGAAGAGTCATAAAAATAAGTTTATTGTTGTCACTCCGGGGAACTGAGATATTTGGATCAGGTCTTTAAAAAAGACAGTATTTTATCTCCCCCTTGAACAGATCAGCTCTGTTGGTGACCATCTCCTGCACAATTGTGAGTGAGATCCAAAGGAAAAGAATTTCTATGCACAGTGGCAGCCTGTGAGCTGGCACAGAAGAATCTCAGCTCCCTGTCAAGGTCTCACAAGTGTTTGTAACACTGAAGTAGGATTTTCACTCACAGTCTTAGGGATTGTGCACTGAAAGAGGAGCAGAACTGATGAAATTCTACTCGGGTGGAGGGAAACAACAGAATGGAAATGTCTTTGTATTTTAGGTGCAATAAAATTGTCAAGGTGAGGCAGAAAAACATTTTCTCCACAGTAAGGTTTTGTCAAAATACTTTATTTTGTTAGGTGTAGAGCGTTTCAGGCTGATGAATTGGCTTCAACATATTTTTGATACCCTATCTGCTCTGGTCACCAGTGACTATGGTGAGAGCAAGAGATCTAAGGAACGAGCTATTTTGACAAAATTTTTGTCTAGTGAAAACATGACAAGCTGTTCCAGATTCTTCCAACGTGGAACAAAGCCAGATTCTGCAGGCCTGAAAGCAGCTACCAAAAGGAATCCTCTCCTGGGCAGCTCCAGCCACAGCTGAAGCTGGAGCTCTCCCAAACGTGAGCGATTTAAGCTTTGTCTGGAGACACAGAGCTGGAGCCCTTACCAATTACAGATGAGTTATCCTCAGGTGCCACGGGGAGAGTGCGCAGGGACTGAGCAGTAAAGGATTAGCCAGAGCGCACAGAAATATTGAGCAACTCACTACTACCTCCTATTGTGCTCGTGCCAGTAGAAATCCTTCTCAGAACGGCATATTTTATTCAATTTTTAAGAGCTCTCGATTTTTCATTGGGGAAGGGGAGCTGGAGCAGGCTCTGATCCGTAATCAATCAGCCCGCCCTCACAGGGAAGCTCCGAGGAAGAGCTCTTGCTCTTTGGTCCTTTATCTTCTCTGAGAACTCCCAGAAATTGTATTTCTGAATGGGATTGAGAGTGAGGGAGAGGGAAAAGCACAGCCAGGGCAATCCTCAGCTAAATCTCACAGACTTCTGTCCTGTAGTAAATATCCTGTAGTAACTAACCCTAGGGACAGCATCCCAAACAACATTTCTCCAGTCAGAATGTTTCAGACTTAAAAAAGGTATTTAAGCACATTGTGTGGGTAGATAACTGCCCAAGTACCAAATTCCTGTAGATTTTACATTTTTAAAAAAATCAGGAATTTTTAAGCAAGATCTGCTGCACTCTGAAATGATGCCATCCATAACATAAGCCATGAATTTATTCTCCCTGGTAATAAATCACTAGAAATGCACAATGATAAAAGGGGGAATAACAGACATGGCTCATCCAGGGATCTCCAAGTTCTTTGCAGCCATTAGAGTTCTTTAGGATAGTGGAGGAAAAGGCTGGGCTTTGTTTGTTTGTTTGGAATGAATAAATTAATCATTAGTAAAATATTATGCAGTTCGTCAGATATATTATTCACTAGCTATTTGTCAAAATAACAGCTCAGTCATATATCATCAGAACTAAACATTTTTAATGTGTGTGTCTCTAGTCCTGAGGTGATTTATTCAGGCTTTTGGTGTTTTAGTTATTGACCAGTTAAAACTCCATTCCCTTGGGAGGCAGAGATGTGGAAGGTTGGGAGCTCTCGGTGAACTTGGACCATCTCTTTTTGCTGTGGTTTTGTTAAGGACCTGAGAAAAGCAGGATATTGCATTTAGGTTTCCTTTAGGCACTGCCTCAATAGATCAGCCTTAATTCTGATTTTCTCTAGCCAATGCTAGGTCTACCTCAGGTAGGAAAATCCACCCCCTTATTCAAAATCAAACTGTGATCTGACTTCTCTGCGTTCTCTGAGTTGGTCTGATCCCAACACCAATGCCCTCATCCCTTCTGAGTTATCTCAACTGTTCAGTGTCTCCCCAGCTCACAGCTGCTGCACCAGAGGCTTTAGGGCTCCCAGCTCACTGCTCCGTGTGATAAATCACACAATTTCAGAAATACTGGGGGAGAACAGAGCAGCCTTTTACCAGGTCCCTCCCAGCTCCCTCTGCTGTGCCAGCGAGCTGGACTCCTTCCAGAAGTGCCTGAGCAGAGTGAAGCTACGTGACTGACACTGCCCAGCTCCCCTTGTCATTCGTGACCAGCATCCCAGAAGGTTGCAGCTCCTTCCAGGCCTTTATTGGAGTCAAACATTGCAGCCTCTCCCCTGGGTTTTATTAGGGAAGCTGGTGCCAAATCACCCAGCTCCCTCCTACTCGATAAAAAATGTTTATAACCCAGTAAATTCTAACATATCAGCAGCTTGTTATGGAGGGAAAAGGTCACTGGGAGAGAAAGGGAAAAAAAAACCACAAAGTTACCCTTCTATTGGAAATGCTGGCTGGGTACAGATGAAGGAGTCAGCACCAGGAAAATATCTTTTGATATGATAAAGTCTCATAATAGAAAATGTTGCTGCAATACAGGCCTCGTTTCTTCAGATAAATATTTAATATAGATCACTAAAGATTAATCGAGTACAGAAAAGTGTCTCTCCTATGGTTGGTGTAAAGAAAACATCTTCTCGTTAATTTATTATGGAGCCTGAAATGAGAAAAATCCTATGGAGAGAAATGCAGGGTACGGTTTCCATAGAGAAGCAGAGCACCACACCAGAATTTATTTAGTGTGTGGGCAGAAGACTTCCCAGAGCCAGCTGCAGCGTGGCGTTCGCGTGATAAAAAATCCCAGTGTGGGAAGGAGCCTCCCAGAGACACTGCTCGTGCCTTGCTGCTCCGAACCCTGCACGTCCTGAAAGGGTGAGAGCTGAGGGGCATTCAGAGCCTGGGTGCAGACTGTGCAATGGCAATGGCAGGTGGAACATCACAGCTGCCTCTCAGGAAAGGGCATTAAATCCCTGTGGAGTGAGGTGGTGCCCTCAGCTCACTGTCAGGAGAGCCTCTCATCTTGGAGGCTCCTTGCTTTAACCAGGGCTCCTGATAATATGGATGGCTCCAAGGCTCTGTGGCATTTCACAGTGCTGGGCAGGAAGGAATTCAGGTGCTGCTGTGGGATTCCCATCTCCCATAGTGCTGGGATGTGTTCAGTCAGTTCCTCTGTGATGGGTAAAGGACAGAGTCCCTCTGCTTTCTTCCACCATCCATAGAAACCATCATCCCAACCATTTTGCAGCAGACATCGACAGAGAATAAATCATGAATAGCAGCAGACCCTTTGGAGTGAGGTGGTATCCCCAGCTCAGTTTCAGGAGAGCCCCTCATCCTGGAGGCTCCTTGCCTTAGCCAGGGTTCCTGATAACCATGTCCCTCAATGGCACTGTGGCATTTCACAGTGCTGAGCAGTAAGAAATCCAGGTGTTCCACAGTGCTGGGACATGCTCAGTCAGTTCCTCTCTGATAGGTAAAGGACAGGGTCCCTCTGCCTTCTTCCCCCGTCAACAGAAACCATCATCCCAACCATTTTGCAGCATTAAATAGGACAGAAACAGAGAATAAATCATAAATAGCAGCAGACCCTTTGGATTGAGGTGGTATCCCCAGCTCAGTGTCAGGAGAGCCCCTCATCCTGGAGGCTCCTTGCTTTAGCCAGGGTTCCTGATAACCATTGATGGCTCCAAGCCATTTCACAGTGCTGGGCAGTAAGGAATTCAGGTGCTGCTGTGGGATTCCCATCTCCCACAGTGCTGGGATGTGTTCAGTTATCAATACAGGGCAACCCCAATGTAGGGAAATAATGTGCTCTGACTCCATGATTCAGAAGGCTGAACAATTGCTTTATTAAGCTAGGTTATGTTACATTAATACTATATTAAAACTGTACTAAAAAGATACTAAAGATAAACCTATGACTGTCTGAGACAGTCACGACACAGCTTTGGCCCCATTGGCCAATTAATCTAAACAACCATCAGCAGAGTCCAATTAACAAATCACTTTGGGTAAACAACCTCTATAACATATTCCACATGTGCTAAACAACAAGAGCAGCAAGTGAAGATAAGAACTGTTTTCTCTTCTCTCTCTCTCTGTTCAGAGAATATGAATACCACATCCAGTCTGTTCCTCTGTGATGGGTAAAGCCCAGGGTCCCTCTGCTTTCTTCCCCCATCCACAGAAACCATCATCCCAACCATGTTGCAGCATTAAATAGGACAGCGACAGAGAATAATCATAAATAGCAGCAGATATGGTATGAGGGGGAAAAATCAGAGTCACAGGCAGGGGAGGAGAGATAAAAGATCCAATTTCAGCTGAGACTGAAATGGAACAAAGAGTCAATGAGATGGAGAGATACACGGGGGCTGTTCCAGCCGGCCAGTTCCACTGGTGTGGAGCCTCTGGCACCACCAGCATCTTGTGATGAACTTGTGAACAAGGAGGTACCTCTTGTTTTTAGCTGAAGTGGGCAGGAAAATCAAGCAGACCTGTTTGTTCTCAGGAAACAGAGGAGCTCCCTCCTGAAATGTGTGTTCTAGAGAGTAGAAACTACTCTGGAGAGAAGGAGGCTGGAACGCATTTCCACCTCTCCAAGAAGCCCATCACACCATGTCTAGTTGTTTCTCCAGAAATAAAACTTTTTTTTCTCCTTGATCTTTCTCTGTGGACACCTTCCCTGTTTAGGGAACATTTTTGCCAGGCAGTTGGCAAAATGTGAGTCTGCATGTTTAGCTCTCCCCAGGAGAAAGGCTGAGGGGAGGAAGGTTGAATGCCACCAGTCAGACCCTCTGTGCACAGCTAGGAGGTGAGCAGGGGATGGAGCTGGGAGGAACATGGCAAAACCATGGCTAGAAGGGATGGCTGCTCCATTTCTGTGCCAAATGCAGCTCCAAGGGTGTCTTCTGGCTGAACTCACCATGAAATCCTAAACCTCAGGGACGCTGGGGTGCTCTCTTTGCAGTCTGCATCTCTCAAGTCTTGACTGCTCCCGGACCCCAAGGAACAACCAAAATCATAAATAATATTTTTTTCTGGTTTTATCTGGTTCTATCTAGGCTGTTGGACTCTATACAGGTGCAAATAAACAGCAGCTCTAAGCTGGGACTATCTAGAAGAAACACCAACACATTTTTAAGAGCAGCAGGGACTGTTGCAGTCATTTAACATGAAACTGTTCTGTGTGTAGAACATTTATTTGTGGCATATGGCACGGATCTGGCCAGGAAAACTGCAACAGCTAATTATTAACAGTTATCCCACCCATCCCACCGCCAGGATCACCCATGGCTGACCAGGGGGCTCCTGTTTTGTCCCCTGCAAGCACCACGACTGCACTGCAGCTCAGTCCCTGTCACCTTGGTCTCTGACTCTGCCTGTCATGCTCAGCACTCCCGCTGCAGCGAGCCACAGATACAATCTATGGAACACAAATATGATTTTATAATAAGTTTTCTATGCAGCCAGGATAAAATGCCAAACAGAATCAGAAAACAATCAGTCAGTGAAACTCAGCCCTGGTGATGAGTGCGCTGCTGGGCACGGTCCAGTGCCCAGGAAGATTGAGGCTTTAAATACAGGCACCACCTGCCCTTCCAGAGACAGGGGAAAGTGGGGCAAGGAGAGACAGGCAGGGGAGGTGGGGATGCCCAGAGTGTCTCCTGTTAGGGATAAGTCAAACCAGGAACAGCATCAGAGCTGCACTAAGACACTTTGGTGTCTCCCTGTACGTGGAGATGGGATTTGGCAGCAGCTGGGCTTTGGCAGGGGCAGTGGAAGGAGCAGGGACAGATCTTGGTGAGATAAACGTGCACTTGTTGTGGAGGCCTCTGGGTGCTGCTCTTGCACAGAGCCGGATAATTCATTCCTCCCACAGTTTTAGGAGCCTCCCTGCCCTCCATTAGGTTTCCAGGTTGGGAGAAGTTTGTATCAGGTTCTTTGGCAGGACAAAGAATGTGGTGTGTAGGACCCTGTGTCTGTTCTGCTCTGCACACTGCAGGGGCTGGGGGAGAGAAAAATGGAAAGGAAGGCTGGGAATCGTGAGGAGGGCAAGGAACTCCACCAAAAAGGAGAAAGCTGGATGCCTTGGGGTGGAGAGAAGTGCTGAAACACATCCCACTGCTGGAGCATCACTCAGCTACTCTGGGGATTTATCCTAGTCCAGAGAGGGCAGAGCTGTATGCCAAGGATGAAGACCTAGCCCAGGGCAAGGAAGCATCTGTTCTCCTGTCCCCCTTCCTCCTGGCACTTGCTCAGCACTGGGGATTGTGAGGTTTCCAGTCAGTAGAAGAAGAGATCAGGACCTGCTCTCTACCAGACTGCAAAGTTATTGCTTTTTATTTTCTGTTCCTCTGGTGTTTGTAAGAGCTGGGGGATTCACATTTGCTTTTTTTCCTGTCTCCTTTAAGCACTCCACGCTTGAGTCATATAATTGTATAACTCACAACTTCCATTTAGAAAATAAGAATAGGCTGTCTTTTAGGATTGCGGAGAAAAGCCAGAAAATGCAAGTCTTTAAATCTCAAAACACAGAAGGCAAATAAAAAGCATTGCAGATATTGTTGTTTTGCTCAGTAGATAAATATATACATATGCATGTGCTTCTGAATTCTGGGGTTCAGTTCATTCTTTGGGAGCAGAGGCTCAGATGTGCAATAGCACATAATCCCTAACTCAGGTGTGTGTGTATCTGGAATTAGAATAGGAACTGATAATTTAACCTTGCCCAATCCTCCCCTCCTGAAACAGCCGTGAGGGGAGGTTTTTCATGGAATGCCATAATGGTTTGGGTTGGAAGAGCCCTTAAAGATCACCCAGTTCCAATCCTCTGCCACAAGAAGGGACAGATTGGGGTCTCTCCTCAGCTTTTCTGCAGCATCTGATGCCCTCAGACAGAATTTTCATCCTCAGAAGGATCCTGTATTTTAACTCCGCACAAACCAAGAAGTCTACCATGAAAAAGAGCAGCACAGGAGAGAGGGGAAGAGCCAACCCTCCAGGAGTTCCCACCCAGACTCAGCAAAGGATTCCCCCACCACTGTGTGGGAGATGACAAGGGCCAGGGGTGTGCATCTGATTCCTCTCACTTTTGGAAGGTCCAACACCCTCCCTGTGGCATCACTCCAGCTCACTCCACTGCTTGTGTGACCGTGTTCACAGGGGTCTGAGGATGAGGGAAGAGACGAGGATCTGACTCCATGTTTCAGAAGGCTGATTT
>JAWWMS010000054.1:6999501-7027223 GCA_035048045.1 Chlorospingus semifuscus
TCTTCTCTTCTCTTCTCTTCTCTTCTCTTCTCTTCTCTTCTCTTCTCTTCTCTTCTCTTCTCTTCTCTTCTCTTTCTCTTTCTCTTTCTCTTTCTCTTTTCATGTTGTGTAGGGACCAAATCCAAGAGGAGATCTGCTGGTGATCTGACAGCAGTGCTGATGTGATTCCACCCAGGCTCCTGCCTGTCCTCTGGCCAAGCATTCCAGCCTCAGCATTCCTCTAGTGAAAATGAGCCAGACTGGAATGAAAAACTCCTGATTTTTGTGCCTTGGCTGTTAATATGAGCCATGATTTTTTTCCAGGAAAGTTGGTGTTTTTTTTCCATGTTATTGGTGCAATTGATAAAGATTTGATGGCTGTGTACCACAGCTAAGGAGAGAATTATCTCAGATCTTCCTTCTTCTGCCACAGCCTCACAAAATGGTGGCAAAACATAATTTCTCATTTCTCTCTGCTGCATCTCCTTGCAGTTAAATGCTTCTGTTACATGAGAGATCCAGAACTCCTGGCTCAAAATACACTTTCCCACTGATCCAGCCTCCTAAGTCGCAAATGAGTTGATTCATAAAAACTGAAAGTTTTTATAAAAAGTTCCTTCAAATCTCCCTGAAAACCACAAAGAGATGAAACTCGAAAATGCATTGAGTGGTCAGTGCAGTGACCACTGCTCCTCACAGTAATCACAGACATTTTATTTATCCCCTATGCCTTTGGCTGTTTGCTGTATTCACCTGTTGTGTCTCATCAGATACAGGGGGTTCAATCCTCTGGAAGATGGATTGGCTTTGTTTGTGTGGACAGAGCCTGATGTGGCAGAGCCTTGATCCCTGCCAAGGTCTCCTCACAAGCTCAACACATGAAAATGGTAATGGTGATAAAGGAAATCAAAGCTGGTCATTTTCCAGAGAAAGTGCTTTTGTGAGAGGCAACAATGATGACATTGTTACCACCACAGCTTTGATAGTGGTGGAAGGCTATTCTGTTATTTTTAACAAAATATTAAAGACAAAGTTTTACATGCCTAACTTCTCCACTTAGGTCCTGCAAAACTAATTAAAAGATTTCAACTGATCAATTATTTTGATGAAAAATACCTTCTTTCCACAAAAAAAAAAAAAAAAAAAAAGTAATTTTTTCATCTCAAAGCCAAAGGCTGAATACTCAACACAACTATTTCTTGAAAAACTGAAATCTAATAAAAATATTTTGATTTTCAGCCAGAACATTTTTGGTTTGTTTTCAGGCATTTGGCTTTCAGATTAAAGCTGGAAAATTTCCAGGGAAAGTGAGGGGGAGGGCTTACTGGGATTTTGGGTTATTTTTTTTTCATATATGCAATAAAAGAAATCATTTGGATGAATCAAATTGTTTTAGCTAATAAGAATTTTAAAGAAAAGTAAGTCCTTGTTCTCATAAAAAAATTATGCAAAGATGTTGAAAAGTGAAACATTTTTTGGCCTTGAGAGCAGTGGTACATATTTTTTGGACCATGCTATCACTGCCGGAGGCAGTGTATTCATCAGTGGTTCATCTGTCAAACCAGAACAAGCACCGTTCTTCTCATTAAGAGAGTTATGTAGAAATGGCACATTCCTCCTCTAGTTGTGTCTTCTCTTCATTTATTAAATCCAAGTTTCATGTGTTAAGGATGCAGGATGGCATTCCACCTTTTAAGACCTCTCACAATTCCAGCCTTTTGTTAAGAGTGGACTGGATTTTAATGTGTCTCACCCAGCACAAATTGAATTATTAGGTAAATAGTCCTTCTCAGCAGCAGAGACCTGTTTTGTTACATTAAGGTCTCTGCTGATGTTTGTCAGTTTTAACCACTTCTCTCCCAGATTCTCTGAGCTTACCATTTCAAAATCACCTGCTTTTGTCCCTTATCTTGTATGGTATTTTCACATTACCTGGATGAGACTCTGGGAGAGGAAGGAAGGCAGCAAGGGTGGTTAGTTCAAATTTTTTTACTTGCGCTTTCCTCTGATTAATTCTCTTTACTCATCCCCTTTCCCCTCCCCTTTTGCAATGCCACTGGGAACTGAAGAGGTCCAAGTGACATTTATTTGTCCACTGTACTTACCTACACACTGTGTTCTGCTTGCAGTCATCATCCATCCCTTCTAGAAGAGTCAGGTCAGACAGAGACTTGCACAAACTGAGATCTCCAGTCAGGTGTGCATCATTCTAGAGAACCTGCCTCAGGTGGGACAGATGGGCTGAATCCTTTCTGGCAAAGCTCTGCTGGCTAAAAAGTGTCCAAAATGTTGTCTAGTTAATTCAGTGGAGCTGCTTCACTTGTCTGGTGGACTTGGCCTGGCTGTCTGAATAGAGGAGGAGGTTTCTCTATGTCCTCCTATGATGCTGGTGAGGAAGGGTGGATTCCTCCAAGAGTGCTCTAGGTGTTGGACTTTTCTTCCTTTAGGTGCAGTAGATTACACCATTTTCTCCCTGCTTGCAGCCTGAAATCTCCTTTTCCCCTTCTGCAGGAGAGGAGGCCTTGACCATGTACATGGACAAAAGCCGCCTCGACAGAAAGTCAGGAAACGCCACCCAGAGCGTTGAAGCTTTGCACCAGCTCGCCTCCTCCTACTTTGTAGATCGTGATGGCACCATGAGGAGACTCCATGAGATCCAGATCTCTACCGGAGCAATCAAGGTACCACATCCTGATTAGGAAGAGGGAAAAGATTCGCTGCCTTGCATGGATTCTCTAGGGATTTGGGGCAGGGCTCTGCCAAGTGTGATGTCTTCTTTGAGCACAAGTTGTTTTGTTCCCAGGGCTAGGTTTGCTCTTATTCAATTCAAGAATTGATTTCCCTAGGGTCACTAATGTCTGGAAAGAGGTGGGCATTCAGTGTGGTGGTTGTGTAGGACAGGAGATTTCACTAAGTGTGACAGTGACTTCTGGAAGGGAGAGAGGGGGCAGAGGACCCAGATCAGTGATGGAGGTTGGAAGGGAAAGGCAGGTCTGTGAAATGAACAGCCCTGTGCCACCTAGGAGTGTTTGTCTCCTGGGGCTGTAAGGCTGCAAAACATCTCTCAGCTGAATTTGCTACAAGAAGTGGTGAAAAACTCAGTGTGGCATTACTGAGGCTTCTGGAATGAAACGGACTGAGAGACAGCTTGGGGGTTGCAGCAGGAAGGAAGGGAAGCTGCTCAGAGAATACAAAACAGGGAAAATGGCTCTGCAAAGGCTGCCTTCTCTGAAAGCAATCATCCTACACTGGGCAGGGATTTTATTGTTGCTGAGTTCACTCCAGGGAAGGCAATGTGGATGGAGTCGTCATTGTTAGCCATTTCTGAAAGGTTTCAGCTCTCATTATTGTTCTGTGCTGTCTCATGGCTGAGGCTGTTCCCTTCTGGATGGGAAATTGTATTGAGATATTGAAACAGTGACAGCAGATAATCACCCGTGGTGAATTCCAGGAGGGCAGGAAACCAACAGCAGCAGCACTGCAGGTCATCTGTGCTTCCATCCATCCTCAGCACAGGGCTGCTGTTCACATCTGTTGTGGGAGCACCAGGCACCACTGTGGGCTGGAAATCCATCTCTGTTTCTTGCTTTCCAATAAGAGAAGCCAGGGAATAATTCCTCTACAGGCTTCTGATGTTCTCCAATGGAGATCCTCTGTGAGAAACATCAATCTGCAGGATCCCATTGCCAAGCCCAGAATAACCTGAGGTACCCTAAAGAAAGCAGCCACAATTCCTTCTGATTTTTCAGCTTGAGACTGCACCAAACATCAGCAGTGTCTTGCAGGGTGGGGCATTTTTTCCCAACTAGGGAGGATGTGTTTTGGGTTATATCAGCCAGTGACAAAGAGTCCTTGAATTAAAAGATTTTAAAAGCCTGGGGAAGGTGTGGTGCTGCAGTCAAAGGGAACATTCTCTCTTTTCCACATCCTCTGTAGGTAACAGAAACTCGGACCGGCCCCCTGGGCTGTAACAGCTACGACAATCTGGACTCTGTGAGTTCTGTCCTTCTGCAAAGCACTGAGAGCAAACTCCACCTGCAAGGTACGGCCCAGGGACCAGGGAGGGGGGTGGAAATGGGACAGGAGTGCCCTTTTTCTGAGCCTTTCCCCCTCCTCTCTTTGCTGTGATTCTGCTGTGTCTGGAAGCTCCCTGCACACAAGGCTCAGCTGAGCAGAGCTAGGGCTGACCCCAATGAAGTGTCTCCCTCTCTCACTGAATTTTGATGGACTTCTGTGCATGATACACACACCAACATAAAAAAAAAAGTGACCTCTTCCACAAGTACTGAAGAAGAATTCTGGCCACGTCTCTCCGTCCCTCCCAAACTGCTGATTTGTGTAAGAGGTTTGCAGATCAGCTTTCGGGGCTCTCTAATGACCGTAATCTTTGGGAAAAGTCACAGAGGTTTTATTTGGATGCTAGAAGCCATGGCTTCAGTCCCAGATGGGGAGCTAGTCCAAAAGTCAACAGATAGAGGTCATGGCTGAATTAATAAATAAATACATGCTGGTTAGCAAGAAGTCAGGAGAAGGAGGAAATTCACTGGGCATGTAATTCATGAAGGTTATTCCCAAGTTTTGGACAAAATAAGGAAATGTGGGATTTAATTGCTAATTTGCCCAGATGGTTTTATTTCTCAAATCCTTGTACTTGCACAAATTTTAATTTTTCAGATGAATGGGCTACATTACATCTTCCGCTTTGAGTATAATTTGGCAAGTGCTGTTTTAATCTTTGGTTTCACAGAAACTGGGTTTCATTTACCAAGTAATGTTGTGGATATAATATTATTGTTGTTATTATTTGCCTTTAAAAATAATATGCAGGTTGTTTTCACTATGGCAGTGATTATCCAAATCACTGAGTTCTGGTTCTTACCTAATTAACAATAAGCAGTTTGAGGGGGTTTTACACTGTGATGATAGCTGCTGGTAATGAAAACCCAAGGATGACACATGAGATAAGTGGGGAAGCAGCTAAATCAGTAGGCAGCTCGGGTTATAGGCAGACAAGTGGGTAAATCAATAGACTGCTATTGGTTATCTGATCCTACAAGAGAGGAGATAAACCAAGGGAGGGGGAAGGAGGTGGAGGAAAAGGGAAAAATTTGAGAGAGAAGGGATGATGCTGTGATCTCTGATGAGAATAGACAGAAAACCTTGAGGGCCAACCACACGTGGGTTTGATGGAGCTCCATGGCTGAACCCCGTGCAGGGGGAGGATGGAGCCAAGGCAAAGGAGGCAGCGAGGGAAGGGAGGCAGGCGGGAGCTCTTCCTGATAAAACAAAGTGACCTTTAAAGCTCCACCTGAGTTTTCTACCTAATCTGGAGTGTGGTTCTTGGGATAATTACCCAGGATCCTTCCTCTGCTCTGAGAGGCCTCATTACAAATTAGTCACAGGGCTGCAGCAGGTAATGGATCGTGACCAAGTCTCCCCTGATCTGATTAGCAGCCGAGCATGAGCTGCTGACAGAAATCCATGTTCCTGCCTTTGTGTCACTCCAGCTCTGAGCCTGGCTCAATAAAAGAGCAGCTTCTTCGTGACAGGGAGGATTTCTCTGTCTGAACTTGCTGCTGCCCAGCCCTGGGACTTGGGGTTTCAAAGCTGTGCCTTTCAGGAGATACAATCGGTGGGATGTGGCACTGAGTGCCCTGCTCTGGTTGGCAAGGTGGTGATCAGCCAAAGGCTGGACTCGGTGATCATGGTGGTATTTTCCAGCCTAAATGGTTCCATGAACCCACGTAGGGTTTGGGAAGGTTGATTTTGGGGGAGGACTCATTGATCTTGGTGGTCTTTTCCAACCTAAATGGTTCCATGAACCCACATAGGGTTTGGGAAGGTTGATTTTGGGGGAGGACTCATTGATCTTGGTGGTCTTTTCCAGCCTAAATGATTCCATGAACCCATGTAGGGTTTGGGCAGGTTGATTCTGGGGGAGGACAGTGCAGGGTGTCTGGTGCTGCACTTGTGGTTACTGGGACAAAAAATAATCACTAATTTATAAACTAGTTATATATATAACTTATAATTTATATATAATTTATAACTAGATACTAGATATAAACCAGTATCCTTGTGGGCCCAGCATGCATGACAGGCTCTGGGGTATGTATATACACATATATATGCACAATATTTATCACAGAATGTCTCCCTTTTTCCCAGCCCTCCCTCAAGCAGGATCCCTGTGATGGTGATGCAGGGCAGGGTACCAGCAGCTGTACAGTAACCTGCTGGGAAAAGGGGATTTGTGCTCCTTGGCCAAGTGTCCTGGGCAGAAATTGGAAAATTTAACTAAAAAACCCAACATTTTGAAGAATTTCAGGAACTCCAAATTTCAGAGGCATGGCTTGTTGTATCAATACTGTTACTGACAGTATATGTCAATATTGGAGCATAGCACTATTTCAGTAAGGTACAATCCTTCTGTGCTGTTCCAAATTGTGCAACAATAAACAGGAAATGTTGCATATCCGGTCATTTTCTACATCAAATGTGGTCATATATTATATACTATACATAATGCATGTTGTATACAATACTTATATTAAATATATTAAATTTCAATATTTAATATTTTATTGTCATATATGTGTAAATACCCATATATATTATACATCTATAACTACATAGAGAGATGTATTATATACCTGCATAGCATATATGATAACATAACATTAGAATTTACATTACAATTACTATTAAAGCTTTTTCCAAGATGGAAAGAACAGTAATGGCAACACAAAACATTTCAGCTTTTCACTGCAGTGAAATGAGGGAGTATGAAAAAATACATTTAGAAAGTCAAAAGTGCTTTTGGAGTCAACATGCTCTCGCAAAATGCTTCAATGGAACTGCATTTTCAACAGAGAACTCTTCTGTGGAAAATGTTTCAAATAGCTCTAATTTAGAGCTGGGGAAATTTACCTCTTTTAATGCAGGAAGCCTTTTATATACAGTCTAAAGCCAAACATCTATCTCTAATAGTTTTTCTGGGTGAATTAAGGACATGTTCCCTTGTCAGATACTTCATATTCTGCCTGTAGTTATCTAAGATAAACCTATACCAAATCTGTGCTGCTCTTCATTTTTAAAGAGGAACTTCATGCTTTACAAAGTGGCAAAATTCCTCCTCTGATCAATAAATTACCTTTAAAACTAAGATATCCAAGTCAGCAGCAAACTTTCCTTGTGCATCTATTATCAGCTCCTGAGGCTGCTGCTGGGGATGAGCCCCTTTCTTGTGCCCCCTGGCTTGGATTGAGGGATTCTCCGCATGGAAATGGTCCAAAATCCCAGTTTTTAAGATCAGCTTGCCGCTCTTCTTGGCTGCTGACATGATGTTGTTTCATCAGTAGACAGCAGTGAAATATTGAATACATATATATATATATATGGTTTTTTGGATGTTTTTACTGTCCAAATAAATTTCTTAGAGAAAAACACAGCATTTGGGGTATTTTATGAGGGTTGTGACTGGCAGCAGGGCTTTCCCTGCTAGCACAACCTGCTCAGTGGTGCTGTTATATTCCTTGGGATTACAGCTTTCCTGCTCTACAGGTAGCAACAGAAGCACCCAGAGCTGTGGTCTCAAAAGATTGATGCTACCTGTGCTTTGCTGACAACCATACCCACTGAATTCCAGCAATATTTAGTCCCTGGGTATGGGATAGAACTACACATGAAAGAGAGGATGCCAGGATCACTGGGTGAGGTGTTGCTGCTGGCACAGAGCTTGTAAAATCTCTTGCTGATATCCAATCACAGAGATGCCCAGAACTAAAGCAAAAAAATTCAAATGAATAAATTGATATAAATATAATTGATATGAAAAAAATTGATATGCCCTTGTCTGGGGATGACGAGGAATCCGTGAATATTTACATGTATATATATAAAAATACTTCTGTGGAAATAGGCACAGCTGTATTTCAGCTGTGAAATTTCTGGTTGAGCACCAGAAATTTCAGCTGTGAAGTTTCTGGTTTCTTCTGGAAGAAACCAGAAACATTGGTTTCTTCCACAAGGCAATTCCTGGCTGGAAGATGTGAGTCACCTGTAATCCCAGCAACCTGTTTAAAGTCAGGGGTTGTGTTTGGAGTGGCGGGATTTGGGTGGCACTTGTGCAAACACAGCTCTGAGTGTGGGCTTCTTGTCAAATGCTTCAGGAAACTGATGGGTTCCAGCAAAACTGCTTTTCTGATGAAGTTAAATATTTATAAAAGTGTTTTGTTGAGTTGGTGCTAAGTGTACAGTCTGATTGCCCCTTAAACATGATATTCTTTCTTACAAGAGGATATTTTCCTGGAATTTTATTTTTTTTTCAGAAACGATGAGTTTTAGGGCAAAAAGCAAGTATCCATGTGAAGCACTGCAGTGTTAAAACATGATGTGTTTTGGAGATTACAGGATATTCACACTTCTGCATCTGCTGGAATGCCCCTTGCAATGGGAGATGCTTTCCTTGAAACTTCAGTTGCTTTTTTCACCCCTATTCCCTCCTGAAAAAAATAAAATCAAAATCTCAAAAGCCAGAATCATCTGTAGCTGGTACCAAGCAGCTTGTTGTGCTTTATTCAAGTTCAAATTCAAAGAGAAACTATGGAGAACTGAAGAGCCTGAGGTAATTTGATCATATTCAAAGAGCCAGAGCAGGTTGCTCCTCTATGAAGCAGAGTGGAAAATGTGTTCATGGGACTTGGACCATGAATGAAGAGTCAGTGCACATCAAGAAGTCCAGCTCTGCTGTCATGTGAGCTTGAAAGCTCAGTGAGTGCAGCTGCCTTCAGGCTCTCTGGTCCCCTTTGTGGATCAGTTCTTCAACAGCACTGCACTCTCATTCCATCCTGAAGGAAAGTTTGGGATTCATCACTAATATCAGTGTGAGGATTTGGCAAGGGACCATCCCTCTGTAGTGGCTGTTTCAGATAAATCATAGAATTCCAGAATGGGGTTGGAAGGGACCTTAAAGCTCATCCATTCCACCCCCTGCCATGGGCAGGGACACCTTCCACTGTCCCAGGTTGCTCCCAGCCCTGTCCAGCCTGGCCTTGGGCACTGCCAGGGATCCAGGGGCAGCCACAGCTGCTCTGGGCACCCTGTGCCAGGGCCTTAGAACCCTCACAAGGAAGAATTCCTTCCTAATATCAAATCTAAACTACTCTCTTTCACTTTAAAGTCACTCCCTCTTGGCCTATCATTACAATCCCTGGAAGAGGCTGAGCTTCACGACTTTCTGAAGACAGCAGGAGGAAATCTGAGCATCTCGTTGAGACACATCTGAGAAAAGACCTCAAAGTGGTCTCAAAATAATGATCCTCTGCAGGCCAGTTTGATGTGATTGCAGTGATGCTGTTCTGGCCAGCTCTTTGTGTGTTCCTTCCAGTCCCCAACAGCAATGCAGAAAAGGCAGCAGGATCTATGCAGAAGTGTCCCTGGGCAGGAAATCCTTCCCTGTGCCAGTGTCACGAACACATTCCCAGCTGGAGGGTGCTCCAAGCCCATCCTGCCTGGAGGCTGCCAGTGGGGTCAGGCAGGGGGACAGCTTGCTGCTCACCCAGAGCAGGGCAGAGGAACCAGGGCTCCCTGTGCCTCCCACAGCCCCCTGAGCCCCCACACCTGCTCTTCCAGAGGGACCTCATTAAGGCTGAGGTGCTTCTCTGGATCCAAATGCAAAAGGGTAATGGGGGTCCCAGGGTCACCACCTGCTGTTTTTCTCTTGTCTGAGGTGAACACAACCCATCAGAGACGGGCCTGCACTCCTGAAAGGGGTCACAACCCTTTTTGCCATTCCTGCACGCTCTCATCCTCTGAATTATTGTCTGATTTTCATTCCACTCCAGTGAGCTGTCAGGCATGGCTCTGGTAATGCAGCTCAGCAGAAGCACAAACAGATGGGTGATTGACCCACGTGCCTTCATTACAGTGCAGCTCAGCACTGCCATAAACTCCTCACATTTGCCATAAACTCCTCACACTGCCACTCCAGCCTTCCAAGGGAGGTCCCTGTTGGATCCAGGACATTCCTCTGGCTGCCCTGGGTGATTTGAGACCCTGGCAAGGGGCTCAGAGACCTTGGCACGGAGTCAAAACCACCTGTGCCTTCGATTTTAGCCCATGGAAAAAATTACCAACTTTGTGTGAGGAGTTACAAGCCACAAGAGTTGAGTAAAATGATGGTTCATTTGTCACAGGGTGAAAAAATAAAATTTTGAGGGTTTTAGAATGGGGGTTCAAGAAGCAAGATGGAGGAATCTGGATGTGTCCTGTCCTTCTTCTTCTTCTTCTTGCCCTCCATCTTCTGCTGTGATGGTGGCACTTCTGGATTGGTTTAGAGTAGAGACAGACTGTCTAACACAGGTGATAGGTATTGGAAAATTATTGTAAATCAAGTACATGTAGTTCTTAGTATAAAAAGCTAACACCACCCCAAGGGCAGGGACTGTCTCACAACCCAACCTGCTGGACAGACCTCAGCAGGCCAGAGAAAGAATGTGATAGATAAGGAAAAATAACCTTGGAAAGCAGAACAGACAAATCTCGACTTCTTCTTCAGTCGTGGGGCTGGGGAAAAAGACTTTCTAATACCTTGGGGGTCATCTAAACCACAGAAACCTGAGAGGTCCCTGAAAGGCTTGGAGTTATTGTCCCCTGCCTCGTGCTCCACAGACACTGACAGGGGCTGACAGGCAGCACTGGCCAGGTAGGAGCAAACAGCTGGGAATCCTCAGGGAGATCCACAGGGAGTCTGGAGGAGGCTGGGATGGAAAACCACGTACACTGTGCACAGGGCAAACACTGAAACTGTTATTGCATCCTCTGGTACCTGAGCAAGGAGGCACTTACACTGCTGCCTGCACAGATGGATGCATACACAAACACTTGCCATGCAGAAAGGGATAAGAGAATAGATCTCCCTGCTAATGTAAGTCTGCCAAGCAACACTGAAATCATCAGCACTAAATCCATTTGCACTTTTATAGGATTTGGCAAGTAGCCTTCCTAGCAGGGAGCAAGCTGTGAAGGCTCAGGTACCCAACTCCTGTATTTATGCTGTGGGAGCTGGGCACTTAACTCTGCAAGGGACTTTTATAAATCCCCTCTCGTGGTATTTTCCTTTCTTCTGTTTTCTGTTCCTTCTTATTTTCCCTTTCAGTGTGTATTTCCCTTTTTTCTGTGGAACCAAACCCATTTAGTATCTCTCAAAACAGGTCAGAGCAGCATAATGCTCGTTGCTTCTGAACTAGCACTTAGTTTCAGGACACAAAAAAACACCACATCTGGGAATAAGGGAGGCTTTGCATTCAGAGCCTTGTGGTGGGATCTGGGAATGGGGTGAAAGGGTTTTGGGGAAGGGGAAGTTTCTTGTCACCCTTCTCCTGCATAGGAGATGGGCTCTGTTCTCAGCTAGATCACTGCTTGCCCTAAGGAATGCAATTTGTACATTCCTTATTCATCACAGCTTTTAATTCTTCACCATAACTTTGAAAAGAGGAACAAATACCTGAAATTACATTTTATTTACATTTTTCCCCCTCCCATAACCGTGTTGTTCTCTCTCCAGGCCTCCAGATCATCTTCCCTCAGTATTTACAAGAGAAGTTTGTCCAGTCTGCCTTGAGTTACATCATGTGCAATGGGGAGGGCGAGTACATCTGCAGGGACAGCCAGTGTGGCTGCCAGTGCTCCGAGGAGTTCCCCCAGTGCAACTGCCCCATCACCGACATCCAGATCATGGAGTACACCCTGGCAAACATGGCCAAGACCTGGACAGAAGCCTATAAAGATCTGGAGAATTCAGGTAATTGAGAAAAACTCACTTTTTCAATTTGTGGCAGGTTCAACCTGGTAAAAATCTTTTATTCCCTCAGTATAATGCTCTAGTTTGGCTGAAAAATAGAAGATTTTAACCCAAACCCAGGATCTTAGTCTTGAAAGTCTTACCCTTTTTTCCTCTATTAAACACACAGACAGGAACACATACCAGACATGGAATTATGTGTACAGGGATATTTTCCATGGAAGTGTATGTTTGGTTAAAAATCTGATTTTTCATACCAAACCATTTCCAAATCTCTCTTTTAATAGTTCTACAGAGAAACTTCCACAATATGAATGACTCCATGTTCTCAGAAGGCTGATTTATTATTTTATGAGGTTATATTATATTAAAAGAATGCTATAATAAAACTATACTAAAGAAAGAGAAAGGATACATCAGAAGGCTAAACAAGAATGATAATGAAAGCTTGTGACTGACTCCTCAGACTTCAACACAAACGGCTGTGATTGGTTATTAATTAAAAACAATTCACATCTTTGGATAAACAATATCCAGGCCACATTCCAGAGCAGCAAAACGTGGAGAAGCTGAGGCTTCTCATCTTGCCAGGAGAAAAAATCCTGGTGAAGGGATTTTTCAGAAAATATCATGGTAACAGGCTGGGTAGCCCCAGGGCAAACCAGAAATGTGGATTTCAGGAGCTTTTGCCAGCTCAGTACCACACAAGTTTTCAAGGATTACTGGCAGTCACTGGTTATGTGTTAGCTGTTGTTAGTTCTGGCACAGCATCTTCACAAAAGCTGCTCAAGAGCCACAGGTTGGTCTCACCAAACCCCTTCCCATCCCAGGGGATGTAACCCAGCACTGAGAAGGTGGGAGCCCCATGGAGAGGGGAGTTCCAGTCCCACATTCTGTCCTTGCTGCACTCAGTCCAAGCACAGGCCAGGACAGATAATTATATTCAGGCTCCCTCCCCTTGAGATTTGAATGGGGGAAGGTGTTTTTCATTTGCCATGTTAAAGTGACATATTGCAGTGCAATTTCTGCCATATTCCACCCAGGGCTGGAGGCTTTTCAGGGCTAGATGGAGTGATTATCTTTATGTCTAAAGCTGCTGCATCTGATTCATCACTTTGATGCATCATGCGTGAACTTATCCTCTGAGATAGAAGTTGCTATCACAAAAGACTGCAGTATTAGTGTTTTGCTTCTTTGTTTTAATAAATATTCCCAATAACTAGAGGATTTTCTTCATTATGAACAGCAGAGGAGAAATCTCTGATGACATCTGAAGGCTTTTCCAATAAAGTGGACTGAAAGGCACAGGAGTGCTCTGAAAGCAAATACCATTTTGCACAGGAAGCCACTGAAAGCCCAAAACATTTGTATTCTGCTTCTGGTCTGTGTTGGATCCTCTGTTAATTTGAAAAAATTGTGCAGGGCGAATCAAGAGTTGCTGTGATTTGGAATAGTATCTCCAAAGTCAAGGAGGCTGCAGTGAACTGAAGCTGCTTTGAATCAGCTCAGGAGATTTTTTGCCCTGTGCTTCACTGCTTGTGGGCAAATTGAGAAAAATAATGCTGCCTTATTCTTGGCATTTTAGAATGGCTGGTCAAAAACTTCAGTGATTGTGGATTAAAAAAATGCCAACTTTTAATTAAGTGATTTAGTGGAGTTAATTCGTTTGTTTATTCGAGACTATTGCTTTCTGATGTAAATGGAAATGGATTTTTTTTTTTTTTTTTTTACACTGGCAAAAGGAAAATTTCATCTGTGAAAGAGATGTCTGACCTGTCAATTCCTCCTGGTGCCACTTGTGATGCTGAGTCACTGCCATGGGACTGCCTTAGGGATGGGGTGACTCAGCAGAAAGAGGGGCCAAGCTGCATCACGGGAGGTGTAGTTCCAGCCACCAGCAAGGTTTGCTGTGCAGAGGAATCAAACAACCACAAATGCAAACAGACTTGTTAATTAATTGGAAATTCTCAGGGCTAAGAATGAACTATTCCCAGAATCAGGGAATATCCCCATCCATACCACTGGCTTTCAGGCAGAATGATAAATAAATATAAATAATGAAGAAACTATGTTGGTTTTAAAGTACTTTTCTTTTTCTTCATCACCCTAATTTTAAAACAACCCCATCCAGCTTTTATTTTGCCAGATTTGCTGCTCATTTGTTTTTCCCCCAACGTTGCACTGCGGTAGCAAAATGTGCACACTGCACCGAAATTCCTGCCTCGCCCGTCTCGATGAAAAATGTACCACATTCATCATCAGAGGGAAAAGAGCCTGGGCTCCTGCACAAAAAGGCTTTTGAGGAAATTGATTTATAAGGGGCGGGAAGCAAATGCAAGGCTTTTACTGCTGAAAGGTACCCGGAGTAATCAGCATGGTCAACAGAAGCAATTATACCTGATGGTGGTTCCAGAGGCCCATGGAAAAGCACACAGGCAGGGCTGGGGAGGAGAAGGGCACTGGCAGCAGCGTTAAAAACACAGTGAAAACCTGAGAGATTACTAAAAAAATCCTCTTGGTTGTCTTTGTGGGAGAAAGGAGACAAGCAGATGTCCCATGGATGTTAGTAGTGCAGTGATGATGATTATTTTTATGAGTAGGATGTGAACATCCACTTACCATCCATGTCAGGATGGGACTGACTGATGTTCAAATATCCTTTGTTGGGCAGCTGAGCATGAGCTGCAACTAGGAAATTTCCTGCATAGGAAATCTGTTATGCAAATAGCTTAGACTTTGTACAATAGGATTTAAATTATCTGATTTTTTTTCCCACTAATTCTATGGATTATTTCTTTTTTTTCTTAGAAAAGATGTCAGCCTTTACGAACTCTCCTTTTCCTTCTGAAAATAGGATGAAGGAATTAAAAAAAAAAAAGATTGGGAAAGGATCAGAAATAACGTAGATAATGTAGAGGAAAAGGTGGCTATACTTCTTGTTGGCTTGTTTGGGAAGTTTATGGCAGGGTCCTAGTCCAGCTTCCCTCTAGAAGCAGGACCAAAGCCAGCCCTAGGTCAGATCAGCCATGGTTTTGCCTAGCAGAGTGTAAAATGAGAGATTTTTATACATCTCTGATCATGTTCCAGCACTGCATTACCTCCAAGTGATGCAGTAAAGTTTTTCAGTAAATCATTTTAATTTCTCAAGCTGCAAACTGTGTATTGCTCCTTGTTATAGCAAGTGTCTCTCAAAAGAGGAGTTTTGTTCATATCTGTGAGTACCTTTTGCTATTATTAAATATCCCTTGGCCTCCTCTTTACCAAATGAGACCAGTGCAGCTCCCCACGCCTGACTTTGCAGAATTCAGAGCACCTCGGTGTCCCTCAGCTCTGCCCTCCCAGTCTCTGTCCATCCCTTTCAGGTGGGTTCCCCTTTCTTAGCACCTTTTCAGTGCCAAGAAAAGGTGAATATCAACTCCCCCAAGCAGGATTCAGCCCAGTATGAAGTTTTTTTCCAGTGAGAACGGGATGTTGACCCACCTCAGCCCCCAGGACCTTCCTCAGCTGATTGTGCCCAAGCCTGTGCTGACACCTGGGGTTTTCCTCTCCTGGTACAAAACATTGCTGTTGTCGTTATCGCATTTGATGGAATTCTTATTGTCCCACTCATTGCATTTCTCAAGGTCTCACTGTGTCAAATATGGTTTTCTAGCATCAAAAATTGAGTTATTTTCCCCTGAGAAAGTTGGAACCATCTGGTTTTTCCTCATCTGAGGATGTCCCAGCCTGGTAATCAGAGTCTGAGCAAACCACCCTTCTCAGGTAGCAAGGAGGGGCTGATCAGAAACAGAAACAGTATCAGAATTTCTGATTGTGATGAAAAAAAAAAAAACAAAACTCAAACAAACCCTGCATAACAGTGGTTTTTTTTCATTATCAAACAAAATAAAATGGAAATAAAGTGATCAAAAAACAACAAGCACAATAAACAGCAACACTGAACAATATATTTTTCGATCAATTGGATTTGTTCCTTTGGCTAAAATTGACAACTTTTGTTCTCACCTGAGCCCTGCAAACTATTTTATTTTATTTTCCTCATTACAAAATGCAACTCATTTATCTTCAAATGGAGTTAAATGAGAGGTAAGAATCAAAATGTTCTTTTTTAAAAAATGCAAAAGCAGGACATTTTAACAGCATCCAAACCTTTCCTCTGGGGAATTTTTAAAGCTTTGTTTTTCCCCCCTTTTTTTTAATTACACAGCAAAATGCTTTGCCTTCAACAACAAACAGCATTTCAGGACCAGCTGAAAAACAATGTAAATGAGAACACTTTAACTGAAAATGATTACAACTCCCAGCTTTTTGTTTATAACCCTTACACTATAACCTCATGTTCCAGGGAATTTCTGACTTTTGTTTTTTTTTTTCTCCACCGTGTACATTTTAACTGTGTTGTTACACCTTGATATTCACAATAGGGGTTTTTTTCCTATATGGGAGCAGCAACAGCCATGGAATTAGTGGCTTCCTGGGGCAGAGTGATAGAGCAGTGAGTTACTGGACATCACCTTTCTCTGGCAGAGCTGATGGCCTCATCATCATCATCATCATCATCATCATCATCATCATCATCATCACCGCTCTTTTTCTACCCTGCCTACAAAACCTTTGTCACAGCTCAGAAACCTCCGCATTTCTCCCCATTTCTTTCGTGTGTCTGTGTTCCAGATGAGTTCAAATCCTTCATGAAAAGGCTACCTAGCAACCACTTCCTGACCATTGGGAGCATCCACCAGCACTGGGGGAACGACTGGGACCTGCAGAACCGCTACAAGCTGCTGCAGAGCTCGCTGGAAGTCCAGCGCCAGAAGATCCAGCGCACCGCCCGCAAACTCTTTGGCCTCAGTGTCCGGTGTCGGCACAATCCAAACCACCAGCTGCCTAGGGAAAGGTACCTCCATCCTTCCTCAGGCATGGGGGAGCTGGGCTCAGGGGCTGGTGGAGCTGGGATTTGGTTTGGGATTAATCCCAGCAGGCTGTGTTTGGATGTAGGGGGTGTTGGCGAGGATGCTTGGGGGAAATGGTAAAATCTGGAAGTTCCTGGAGGTGTAGGTAACTTTTGTCACATCCCTGATTACATTTATATCCCTTCTGTGTGGTTTTACCTAGCCAGGGGAAGGGCATCACTTATTCTTTAAGTTCTGCAAGAATATCTTCTGTCCATTCTGCTTTTTTGTGGTTTTCCCTCAAGATCCACAGCTGAGCTTTCAGCCTCCTCTTGCTGTTCAAAGAGACATGTGGAGCACAAGGTGCTTCAGTCCATTCTTGGACTGTGCTTCTCAATACCTCCAGAGTGAAAGGAGAAGCTTTGGTTTCACTTGGAATACATCACATTTTTGCTGTGAGATGCAGCGTGAACCTGTAAAACCTCACTGAGCAGAAAGAAGCCTGGCAGGGTGATAATACGTGGAGAGAGCAGATTTTCCATTTATTATAGGTGGAGAGAACATTTTCCACTGCTACAGCAATTATTGATATCTAATAATCCCCTCCTGCTGGCTCCTTTCAGCCCTAACCTGTAGCTGAGTTTCCTTAAAGTCATTTTTGGAGACTGGCATTTCTGGATTTTCATAAACATCTCTTGCTGTGTCCTTTTACATTGTCTGGACTGAAGCAATATGGAAAATCTTGGGGAAAAAAATGAGTCTGAGTGCCTTTTCTTCTATGCTTCTCTAGGAAGGGTCAGGCCAAGTTAATATTTGAAGAGAAACTGTTTGTCCATTACCTAAATATTCTGTTTCAAGACAAAATTGACAGATTGACTGCTGTCTACAGCTCTCATCCAGCTCCCTGGCTGCTGAACACGCTGACTTTTCATTTCATCACTGTGCAGCTCAGAAAACTCTTCCAGGGCTTAACACCTCTTTAATTACCAAGAAATCTCATGTTTCTAGACAAAAATTTGATGGACTTACTAGGGATGAAGAGAAATATCTATTAAATGTAAGAGATTATGAAATAAAGTCTTTGGAGAGCTTCCTAAACCTGGCCCATCCCTGCCAAGTGGCTGAGCTGTTCTGACCAGGCTGAGTGCTGGAGGAGCCACAGGCACGTCCAAGGTGGAATTTTGAGTTGTTTTTGAATTTTTAAAAACAACAACAACAAAGTGAAGCAGCAGCGAGGAAATCTCCATCCAACCATGTTACTCCAAAAGATTCAGACAAATATGTCTTCGGCATTTATCATCTATTTTAAAAACCCAGCCAAGCAGAAAGGGAGCCTCCAAGTACAACAATGAAATGTGGGGGAAGGAGGGTGGAATGGATGATGGCAGATGGGTTTTTAACTGACTGATGTGCTTGATTTGTTTAAGTCAACATCAGCAGGCATATTATAATTTCTTTTCTTGTTTGTCATTCTGCATCTGCAGCTAGGCAGGGGAGAAGTGTGGTAGGAGCTCTGTAGTGGAAGAGGTGCAGCCCATCTTTCTCCTCACAGAGCTGGGAAATACTCTCATTTTCTAATTGTTGCTGTACAGAATGACAGAGGCTTATCAAGCATGCCAGTGGCTTTGAAAGGATGGCTTGGTTCTATTAAGAGCAAGCCTCTCTCTCTCTAATACACATAATTGTAAGCCTGCATTATACATTCAAAGGCAATGTTAAAAAAAAAATAGATTGCAGTTGATTGTCCTCAGGGAAAGGAATAGGTGGCGCTTCCAAAAGGAAAATAAGAAAAGAAGAGCAGAGATTCTGGCAATTAGGCTGATTCTCCATGACCCTTTGCAATGGCTAAGGAGACAGAAATATCTATATCATCTATATATCTATATATCTATATATCTATATATCTATATATCTATATATCTATATTTTATCTATATAAATATAGATAAAGATATAGATATATCAATATATAATATAGATAAATATATATCAATATATAAATATAAAAGTATATCAATATATAAATATATCAATATAGATACATATATACCAATATATTTGGTCTGTACTTCTTTTGTCAAAACCCAGGAAAGTTTACAGGTTTAAAACAGAGGCAGGTCTGTTGCTTTAAAAAGGAGACCACTCCTCAGTTAATAAAACTTTGATGTCGAATGATCACCTGTAGTTTTATTTTAAAGCACTGGATATAAAATAGAAATAACATCCAATGGAGGGAAGGGTTATACATGTTCTGGCCTGCAGCCAAAATACATCTCACAGCTACTGAGGAAAAAAATAGCATTTTTTACTTCACTCTTTTGTACAGAAAACCCAAAAGTACCCCCAGAGCAGCTAGTGCTGGTTGGAAAGTGACAGGTGAGTTTACAAAGGAAATTATTTAAGTCCCTGCCTTTTTTCCTGCAAATAAAAACCAAAAATCTGTCTGGCTGCCTGTCCCCAGCATTGCCAGGGAGCCACATGTCCAGTGAGCAATATTCAGAAAACACGGCAAAGTAATTCTCACTCAGAGCTTGGTCATATTTATTTTCACTTTAGAATCATGGAATCATTGAGATTGGAAAAGGCCTCCAAGATCAGTGGGTCCAACCTGGGCTTGATCCCCGTTTTGTCACCCCAGCCAGAGCAGTGAGTGCCACATCCAGGTGTTCCTTGGACACCTCCAGGGGTGGGGATTCCCAGCAGCTCCCTGGGAATATTTTAAATGAAGATCAGTGGCTACTCTGGCACTGGTTTCCAGCTGTTCAACAGTGGATTTTTCCAGCACCTTCCTGCTCTGAAGGAACCTCTTGGGTACAGTGCCATGAGCCTGAGCCATCAGAGGGGTGTGTTTTAAAAAGTTATCTCCTGTCAGCTGAAAGGCTTTGGCTGGTCCTGTGTGTATTCTTAACCTGTCCCAGTTGCAAGAAAAAATGGTGTAATTTATACCACTTTGCTTCTCTCTCACTCTCTCACACTTCCCATTGTCGTGTTTGCAGCTGATGCCCAGCTCTGCCCTGGATTCTGCATTTTTATTTAATTACATCCTTTATTGCTGCCATCAGCAGATGGTGGGTAGTCTCCTGTTTCATTTTCTTCTTGGTTTTTTTTAGTCCTACTTCTATCTTTGCTGAAAGCTAAGACACACACACACATTAACAAAAAACCTCCCATCCATCCTCCACAAAGTTCATCTGGAGAACAGGAAATTTACTGGTATCCATTGTAAGATATCAGCTGAGGTTTCTTTCCCATTTTGTTCTGCTGGCTGTTAGTATAAAGAAGGACAGAACTATCCAGTGATTTTTTTCCTAAGACAGAACACACCCAAAATGGACAGAATGTTATCATCTGACTCTAATTTATTCCATTCCTATGGCCTGACAGTCCTTGGTTCAACAACTCAGGGGCATTATCAACATCTAAAACCTGTGTAAAGCATCAGCCCAGCACTGCACAAATCCAGGTGCATTTGACTGGCTTTCCAAACAGGAAGCACAAAGATTCAGATGGGTGGAAACATATTTGTATTGCCAAAAAGTTCACCTGTGAGCAGAAGACAGCCTCAGCCCCCTGGGATGGTTTGGAAATGCTCGTTGCTGTCAGCTTGTGGCTGTGTTTTACAGCCACACTGTGCTGTGCTGTCCCCTCCCCTCTGAGGCAGAGCTGTCCCAGAGATTAAGAGGAGCCCTGTGCATTTTTTGGGGACCAGGGATGTCACGGTCTCCCTCTACAACAGATATTTATGGAGGTCACTGCCTTGCTCCCAAGCTCCCCAGCCAGCCTTGTCCTTTCCACCAGCAGAAGAGCTCCTCCTCTTGGCTGGGAATAGGGGGGAAGAGACCCTGGCAGCCCTGTACCACAGAAAGAATATGAAAATTGTCTGTTCCCACATCCAGCACTTCAGAATTTTCCTTCTAATGCCCGTCCTTTTTTCCTTGCCCTTCTTTTTACTCCTTTTCTTCCTGCTTTTCATTCCTGCCTGTTCTCTTTCAGTGGTTGCTGTTGCAGTTTTTCCCTTTCTCCACCCGTTACTCCTGCCCACTGTGTTTCTCTCTCATTTTTCCTTTTACCTGCACATTTTCCTCTCTTTCTTTCCCAACCTTTCTGCTTCTGCTCCTTGATTATTTCTTTCCTTCCAGTGCTTTCCTCTGTTTTACACTCTCATCCCTCCACTGGCTCCCTCCCCTAATCATCTTGCTGTTCTTTGCTGCTGTATCATTTAATGCCTTCTTTGATACAGCCCACAGCTTAATGATTATTCGGAGGTCAGGCGATGCAGGTGCCATGAATTTCACTAATCCAGCTCTGAGAGCCTCTGTCCATAATCACTCCTCCTGTTCTACAGGGGCTGAATCCTAATTTGTCATTAGCCAGTCCTCTCACTGCAGCACTACCAAGAACTTTTTGCCCAGAGGAGACAATGAAGTATTCATTAGCCAGGGGGGAGCTGGAGGGGAGGGAGCAGCGGCTGCACACAGGGCTCTGCTGAGAGCTGCTGAGAAAGGAGTCGCTGTACCCAGCTTTCCTGGGGCACTGGGAAGGGGGAAAAGGGGGAAACAAGGCAACGTGACAAGTGGGTTGTGCAAAAAAAGTGAACGTGGGCTGCAGTGTCATTTTCTAGGAGCCGTTCCAGGGCTGCAGGATGTGGGGTTGAAAGTGCTGATCCAGCAGCTGTGGGAGTGGTGGGGCTCAGGGGTGGGTGAGTGGGGCTGATTTTAAGGAAGAGACTTCAAGAAGTGATTAATTAGCAGAAGACTTTGGGGTTTTTTTTAGGGAGGAATAGTTTTAGCAGCTTTGTCTCTATGCGCAACCTGGCTTCCACCCTCTTTTCTACAGTTCTGAGCTCATAAGCAGAGGTTGCTGCTTGCTTTGCCTTGTCCTGTTATGGGTCTGTTTTTTGGAGGGTGGGGCCAATTGCCAATAACCTGAAGAGCAGTTTTCTCCTGCTAGCCTGGGAGTTCTGCTGCCCTTGTGATGTCCTGATAGCCCCACAGTCTGTGGCATGGCTTTATCAGCTCCACTCCCATGTCACTGTGGCGCTGCTGGGATCCTTGGCAGGACACAGTGCCTGTCTTGGCTCCTGGTGCAGAGTGAAGATAGAGAGCTCAGGTGAGCATTTCTAACTGGCAGCAATTTCTTAGAAGGATTTTGCTCATCACCAGAGGAGTAAACAGCAGATGAAAGATTCAGTCTAGAAATAGACTGGAATAGCTCCCAGATGCCACGGCAGGGTATCGATGTTCCGAGAGCTCTGCCTCAGACATATCCCTGAAAGCACTGTAGCTCCAGCAAGATGCCAACACTGATTCCCTGTGGGGCCTTACAGTGCTAATTCTTCCTTCTCCTCACCTGCAGGACGATACAGGAATGGCTTACCCGAGTCCAGTCCCTGCTCTACTGCAACGAGAACGGGTTCTGGGGGACGTTTCTGGAAAGCCAACGGAGCTGCGTTTGCCACGGTGGCACCAGTCTGTGCCAGCGCCCCATCCCCTGCATCATCGGGGGCAACAACAGCTGTGCCATGTGCAGCCTTGCCAACATCTCCCTCTGCGGCTCGTGCAACAAGGGCTACAAGCTTTACCGAGGCCGCTGCGAGCCCCAGAACGTGGACTCGGAGCGGAGCGAGCAGTTCATCAGCTTTGAGACGGACTTGGACTTTCAGGACCTGGAGCTGAAGTACCTGCTGCAGAAGATGGACTCCCGCCTGTACGTGCACACCACTTTCATCAGCAACGAGATCCGCCTGGACACCTTCTTCGACCCGCGGTGGCGCAAGCGCATGTCCCTCACCTTGAAGAGCAACAAGAACCGGATGGACTTCATCCACATGGTGATTGGGATCTCCATGCGCATCTGCCAGATGCGCAACAGCAGCCTGGACCCCATGTTCTTTGTCTACGTCAACCCGTTCAGCGGGAGCCACTCGGAGGGCTGGAACATGCCCTTCGGGGAGTACGGCTACCCGCGCTGGGAGAAAATCCGCCTCCAAAACAGCCAGTGCTACAACTGGACCCTGCTGCTGGGCAACCGGTGGAAAACCTTTTTTGAGACCGTCCACATCTACCTACGCAGCCGGACTCGGCTGCCCTCCCTCCTGCGCAACGAGACTGGCCAAGGGCCCGTGGACCTTTCCGACCCCACCAAGCGCCAGTTCTACATCAAGATCTCAGACGTGCAGGTCTACGGCTACAGCCTGCGCTTCAACGCGGACCTCCTGCGCAGCGCGGTGCAGCAGGTCAACCAGTCCTACACGCAGGGCGGGCAGTTCTACTCCTCCTCCTCCGTCATGCTCTTGCTGCTGGATATTCGGGACCGAATCAACCGCCTGGCGCCTCCGGTGGCCCCGGGGAAGCCGCAGCTGGATCTGTTCTCGTGTATGCTCAAGCACCGCCTGAAGCTCACCAACAGCGAGATCATCCGAGTGAACCACGCCCTGGACCTGTACAACACCGAGATCCTCAAACAGTCCGACCAGATGACAGCCAAACTCTGCTAACCCCCGGACTTAGCAATGGACACTTTGGTGATTGATCCTTTTGCTGTATAAAAAAAAAAAAGAAAAGAAAAATAAAACAAACAAACAAAAAAAAAAAACCCACAAAAAAAAAAGGAAAAAAAAAAAGAAAAAAAGAGAAAGAGGAAAAAGAAGTAAAAAGGAAGAAGTAAAAGCGGGGGGAAAGAAAAGGGGAAAAATAAGATTTGTAAAATGTAATTAATATACAAAAGAGGAAAAAAAAAAGAGGAAATTCTTCATTTGTTGAAAACTAAACCCGTTCTAGCCGCTGTATAAGACTGTCAGGCATGTTTGTTATTTCTATAATCCGTCATAAAAGGGTAACACCGTACTCTCTCTTGACCTTGGGGGTGTTGCTTGTGAGTCCTCAGGGGCAGCAGAGGAAATAAAGGGAGGAGCAGAGAGAGGGGCAAACTTCTGTACTGAACTGTCAAGTTTTCTGCTATGCAGGTGCCAAGACAAAGAGACATACAGAAAAAAAAATCAAAGCAAACAAACAAACAAGAGTTATATGTAAATGTAAAAGAGCTACCATTATTCCTATAGTGGGAGTAAATGGTTAAAGATAAAAGATATTTCTTCGTTGAGATTTATGCCAGCTTTTTGTTGAGTTATTCCTGCAGCCTGTGCTGAGCTTTGCTGGAGGACAGGAGGGGATGGCAGCCCTTGGGGACTAAAACTGATGAGTTTTCTCACCTCCTTGGTGAGACAGGTGGAGGGTGGGTTCAGGGCTCAGGTGTCCTCCCTTTGGGATTTCCATCTTGGAAGACATTTCACCAGAGGCAGAGGCTCAGCAGAAGCTGGAAAATGGGATGTGTTGGGTTTTTTAGCTTGACCTGCAGTTTGTGCCCCACACTGGGCTGGTGCTGCCTTCAGTGGTGCCAGAGGAGGAGCAGCACGTGTAAATCTTCACTCACTCATTTTTCAGACCCTTCTACACAGTCCCTAAAGCAGAGAAAGCCAAAATCATAAAGGCAAAGCTGAGTTTGTCTTTCTGCCTCAGGTGCTGGGTTTTCCAATAGCCCTCATCGCCACAAAAACTAAAGCACAATGCACGGGAATACATTTCCAAGGAAACCTGGAGACACTGAAGGGTACATAGGTAATTTCTGTTCACTGGGAAAGGAAAAAAATCCTTCTTACTTTCTTATATTTCTGTGGCTGTGAATAATATCCTTGTCTCACTTACACTTTGTCCACAAAAAAAAAAAAAAAATACAGTAAATATATGAGAACATTTTATTAAAATATATGCAAAATTAGTAAAAGGGAGGGGTGGGAGGGAAGAGCACAACAACCAAACCTACCCTGAGTTTGCAAGGATAAAGCCAAATTAAAAAGAATTGAGTTATCAAAAAAATACTAAAATAACCAAAAGGTGGGTAAAATTTTTTTTAATGTGTTTGAATGTGTGGGGACATGTGTTTGGATTTAAACAAAAAGTAGGATGTTGAATGGAGTGTGTGAATGAAGGATCATCTGAGCTGGATGATGAAGTCTGAACACTGTGGGAGGTGAGTAGTGAGGTGTTTCTCTTAATTTCACTGTTTTTTTTTAGTTGAAGTTGATTGAGAAGTGCTAGTGAGAGACTGGAATTCCTGCCCTCCAGAAAGGGAGAAATAAATCTCTGATCCTGAGGGCTTCCAGAGGTGGAGGAGCATCCTGGGGAAAACAGGTCTGAGCAAGGGGCACAGTCCTGATCCAAAGACCCAGGTTCAGGTCTGGCTCAAGATTTAATATGTTGATTCAACAGAGTTCAAAATAGCCTTGTAGGAATTTTGACTTTATTTGAAGACTTTGGCTGAGATTCTGAGAGTAGCATCACTTCATGCATTGTGGTGTTGGCCATGCGACGCCAGGGGCTTGGGCAATTAAGGCTGGTTTCAGGTTTAATTTGTGTGATTTAGGTTGTTCTCATCCAAATTTCCTGAGAAGGAACTGGATACCTTAAGGAAAATATACATTCACTGAACTCTCCTGCTGAGCTACCAATTGAGGGCATAAGAAAAGCAATTTGGAAAATCAGTAAAACCCCAAAAAGGGGGATTAGTCACCAAAGTACGATACCAGAAGAAGAGCTGGGTGAATTAAACAGCAAGGATGTTTTTAGGGATATTTCCATTAGTAGGAGCTTTTTTTCCCTACCTTGTATCAAGAACTCACTCTCACCTGGTCAGTCCACACAAGAGGCCTTGGGCTGCCCATTTTTCCCAGTGTTTGTTTTTCATTTCCTTGGTCTTTGCTTTGTGTAGCAGAAAATCATATTAGACCTCACCATTCCAAGAATGTTCTTTATAGATGTGACATTTCTGCCTCAGCTTTCTGATAAGAGAACATTTGGCAGCAATCGTATGCATGGAGGTGAGTTTTAAGCAAATAGTAGAGAGTATTCATGGGAAATGAATGTCAAATTTGTAATTATCAGTAGAAATAATGTTCCTGACAGTTACATCCATCTAAGCAGGGAATAGAAATGTACTGTTTAAATTACATGTATGACCCAAAGAGCTGACACTTGAAAGAACTATGGTTATAGCTCTAAAAATACTGACTGCTGCCTGAGCTGCAGCCTGCATGCAATGATGGGATTTGCTCATGGCTGGGAATAGTGGCTGTGCCAACACAGAGTGAAATTAATTCGATAAATTCTTTCCTTTGAGATAAGAATCCAGGTCTAGTGAGTGGAAGCCAAAGAAGCTGCAATTAAATCTCAGATCTCGTGGGTAACTAGCAGCACATTACCTAAATCTCGCCTGGTAGGGATCAAATCAATTGCCCTGATGTATCTTTAATGATGCCTTGGGATGAGCAGCCCCCAGCATTTACTGCCTTCAGCAATGGGGGCAGCTCCATAAACCTTAACAAAGGGTTTGGGTGCCAACACAACATTAAATCCTGGCTGGAGTTAACACCAAGTGGATGCTGAGAGAGGCACGTGAGGGAACATTCCCATTGTGGCTGGGAAGCAGTGCAGGGAGAGGGAAGGAGTTTTGGCACAGCCATGCTGTCAGCATATGGAACTCACCTTAGGAGTACCTGATGGTGCACCTGGAAATGATGGCACATCAGCACCACAAAGTGGGGCCACGTTCCAACAAGGCTACATCAAATTTTGTGAAGGAACGCAGCAAAAATGTCAAGAAGAAACTGCCATGTCCTTCAAGGTAGAGAAGGTGAAGTTATTGGGCAGCTCAACCACCGTTTTGGGCTCACTGAGAAAATAGAAAATAACCCAAACAAGCCAGTCAAATGTTGATGATTTTGATGGTAGGAAATAAATTAAACAGGGCACATGCTCTGCTTCCAGTGCTCAGTCCCAAAAGCCCTTCCCCAGGCAAGGGGCAGTCTGTGACAGCCAGATCCAGAAACATCCCCCAGGTTTGGTTTAGGGAATTTGTTCTGCAGGCAATAGAAGATGTGGAGGCATCTGACATCTGCCTCAACAAGAGAAAGCAGTTCAGACTCCCAGAGAGGCCACAGCAGGGCTCCAGTGGCGTTAATGGTCTCCTGAGGAAATGATGGTCATAAAAATGTGTTTGACAGGACAATGACTGGAATGGAGGGCAATTAACAGAGCAGAATTAGGTGGGACCCAGAGAACCCCTTGACCATAAAGCTCGACCCACTAACCTGCATGATCAGTGGGCATTGTTGCAGAGTTTAATGATAAAAAGGATGTTCATCCTCTCAAGTCAGAGCAACCATGCTCTGACTATATGAGAACAAAACCCAGCTTCCTTCCTTGGCATGAGAAGGAGCTAGGGAGCAATCCATCAGATTGTCCAGCTCAGCTAATAGAGATGCTCCACCAATTCAGGACAGAGACTTGTCCCTTGCTGTCATTAAATTAGGCACTACATGAAAGCTGGAGCTTCCAAATAACACAGAGAAACAAAAGGAAAGCCAATTCCAGGTGTCCCAAAGCCAAAGCAAGGAAAAAGCAGTAGGTAGGGCAGAATCCTGCTTCCCTTCAGATGCAGAAGACTTCCGGGACCATTTTCCTCCAGTCACATGACAGAAATTCATTGGGAGCATCCTAAGAAATCTGCTCTTTTTAAATTATTCAAATTTAGACTCACCAGCCGGTGTGGCAGAAAGCAAGAGACGTCAGCAAGTCTTATTAACATGCTGATGCTATGGCTTCAGGAGTGTGCAGAATGTCCATTTGGATCAGGGCTAAGAGCACAGCATGAAGTTGCCATGGAAACGTGGGGAGGCCATTAATTAGCTATCACATGGAATCATCAGGAAGAATCTGGACCTCAGCAGCTTTGGCCTCCTCAGGGGCAAAGCGCACAGCCCCAGAGACCCCCCCAGTGACCCCTGCACAGCTGCAGGAACAGCCTCATGCTGGAGCAGAAACGTCCTCTTGGAGGGATGAGAAGTAGGTGGACAAGAAATGGGAGGGGGCAACAAGCAGAGAAATAGATCAAGCATGGAGATAATTCCTCTTTTTCTTGCCCCTTCCCTTCCCTTCCCTTCCCTTCCCTTCCCTTCCCTTCCCTTCCCTTCCCTTCCCTTCCCTTCCCTTCCC
>JAWWMS010000054.1:7030756-7047010 GCA_035048045.1 Chlorospingus semifuscus
GGCAAACTGCCCACTTGGCAAAGGTAATCTGCCATACAGATGGTAATGGAAAACATCTTGCATTGCAATCTTCAACACTGGAATTCAGAGTTCTCAATAACTGATAACAGGGAGAATCCCAGATCTCAGGGCTGTAAAGGCCCAGGAGTCCCAAGATACAAAATCTAACTTGCCAGCCTGAATTAGTTTGTTCATCCCAGCAGCTGGTTGGGTGAGGTGAGCCTGGGCAGCTGTGATGGAAGGAAGGAGCACAGAGCCTTCCAGCCCCAGGTGAACCATCACCATGCACCCAGCAGCCAGAGAGGGGCACAGCACGTGTCCAAATGAGCACAGATTGCATCATCTCTTAATGAGAATTAATATCTCTGATGTAGCACTCCGGCACCTCAGTCGCACACCAAGACCCCAGAGGAGCTGGCATTTCACTGAGATGGAAGAAAAAGGAGATCTGGTGTCACAAAGTCTCTCAGAAGAGCACTAATTAAGAGGAAGATGCATGTGGCACCATCTGAAGTTCCCAGTGGGTTTTCAAGGGTCAGTCCCATAAAGTTGGACCAGTCCTTCATCTGCTTTTTGCTGCCCCTGGAAATGTTGGACAGGAGCCATTGCTTTTACCATTTCAGTATAATTCCATTCAGAAAGTGTTTTTATACTTCTCTGATATCTTTATAAAGCAAGCAGCATTTCCTTCAGGTCGACATTACTTGTGCATTTATTACAGGATCCAGTTAATACAAATAAAGGCCAACAAATTCAGAACAAGAAATAACATAAAATATTACACAGACAGGACAAACTGCTCTAAAAGGGATTTGTTTAAAACAAGAAAGAGAGCAGAAGTAGATATTGAAAAATTGCCCATGGTCACAGGGTTAGGCAGTGAGAAAGGGAAAGGAAGGAAAATCTAAAAATTGACCTCTTGCAGACAGCTGTGGTTGTATACCCATCCCATGTCTGTGGTTTTCAAAGCCTGTACCTTAAGGAGCAACAGTTAACTGGAAAATTCAGGCTTTGTTGCCAGGGTGAAGGGAGCTAAGGAACCAAACCCACACCTACTGTGTGACTAGCTGTGGAATAGCTCACCAGTTGTGGAATAGCTCAAATTTATTTGAAATATCAGGCACTGGCCAGAGGCAAGGTATTTCAGACCAGGGTACCCAGCTGTTCTAATGGCCCTGGCATATTCTAACTCTCTGTGCTCTCCTGTAAAACAATAATGCCATTTCTGCCATCGTTATGCATCACAAATCAATCTGGCTGCTCGTGAACAGCTCTGACCTGAATCTGTCACTTTACAGCAACCTCCTGTAGGATTCCAGGTTTACAGCCATATAAGTGCTTTATTAGACATGGAAGGCTGGAATAAGCTGATTAAGAAACCTTTCTTTCCCTTTTTTTTTTTTCTTTAAAATACTTAACATATACTTTTCTGCCATCAGATCAGTACAAAATAAACCTGAAGCTTCACCCAAAATACATTATGCAAAGAAATCTGTCACTATAAAAAGCCTGAACCACGCAGGACTCCCTGTACCAACTCCTCTCTACACTGCCTTGGCTGCATAAGAGGGAGTCCTGTTGTGGCAACTGTTAATTCTTTAAAAGCCTTGAGTCAAACCATCCTTGCTGTGATTCAGCTGCTGCAAGACACATTTTCTCCCTAGAAATGCAGATTTCTGGAGCAATAGTTTCATTCCAAGAAGGAAAGTTCTAAAGTTAAATGGAAAAGAGTGTTCTCAAAGTTTTGGGTAAAAAGGCAACCTTCCATCTTATTTCATCTCAGGGATTTCAGGACAGGCTTCTTGAAGGGAAAATCTGGTGAATGATTTAAGAGGCAAGGGCTTCTCTGCTGGGTTTTGATTACTTCATGCCAGATGATACAGAACCAGCCAAATGCTAAACTGGAAATTAAGTGTTTCAATAATTTCCCATTACGAATGTCAACAAAAATGATATTTTGCTGAATTTGCATTTCTGTGAGAGGAAACTGTTCAGCTGGGGAAAAATGAATTGGTCAGCTCTGTCAGCAGAGAGAGAGTTGAGAAGTGAAGTTCATCCCATCTGGGCTAATGGGGTGTGAAAACTCGGCCTGGCTGAGTACATGTAGACTTTTCTTAGTGCTCCTGAGAGGCTTGGGGGGCAGGACTGATCCTTGATTGCTCTGTCTCCTGTCCACACAGCCGGAATGTGCAGCTCCAGACAGGCATAGAGGGTAAAAAACCCCATGGGGTTGCTTTCTGTATTTCCAACTCCTGTGACCGTGTTCACAGGTGTTCTTGGAATGAGGGAAGAGACGAGGATCTGACTCCATGTTTCAGAAGGCTGATTTATTATTTTACGATATATATTACTTTGAAACTATACTAAAAGAATAGAAGAAAGGATTTCATCAGAAGGCTGGCTAAGAATAGAACAGCAAAGAATGATAACAAAGGTTTGTAGCTCGTCTCTCTGTCCGATTGGCCATTAATTACAAACATCCAGGATGGGCCAATCACAGATGCACCTGTTGCATTCCACAACAGCAGATAACCATTGTTTACATTTTGTTCCTGAGGCCTCCCAGCTTCTCAGGAGGAAAAATCCTAAGGAAAGGATATTCCATAAAAGATGTCTGCGACAAACTCCCACCCTGATCATCGGGCAGTCTGCAGAAGCTGCCCTCCATCACACATCTCCATGGCTGATGCTGCAGAGAGGGAATTAGCCATGAGGGCAATACATCACACTTCACCCCAATTGGCTCTTGCCACTGCTCTAAAAATTATTTTCTGTGTGTATCTTTCACCTCAGTGGATGTAGCAGGGTTGTGTCCCAGCACAGAGGACACATCTCAGGGATGGCTGGGTGTGGTGGGAAGGAAGGAGCACAGTCTGCTCTGATAGTGGGGAAAGAACTGTCCTGGATAGAGAGAACCAAACCTGGCAGACATATGGGCATCCAAAATAGACCTAGCAGCAAAATTTCCTGCAAACTACAGCAGTGTGCAATATGGAGGGAACAAAGTGGCTGCTCCAAAAGGAGCTGGCTACTGTGTGGGATGTGATGGCCCTGGATATAGGACCTGGGAGCAGGATGGTGGCACATATGGCCGAGCAGAACAGTGTTTTTGCAAAACAGGAGACAGCATTGTGAGGATCATCTACAATATTTTAAAGACCCACTCGACAAGTTGGAGCCCAACTTGAAAGGTAGAGAAGGTATTTTGAGTGTCACATTAGAGCCATTGAGGGTGGCAGGGTTTTGCAGTGTGTGCTCTGCAATCACGGGACAAAAGCCCCAGATATTTCTGGTAATCAAAGCCCATCTTTTAAATCAGTTATTGAGTTTTTTCTCTTGTCGCAATCACTGCCCAGCACAAGCTGAATTACAGTGTTCTTTATTAACCAGCACTGCTTGCTTCACCTTAATTAGTGCAGACCACTGGAGTTAGGGTGAATGAGGTGAACATGAGATGCAATTTCATCATTGATGTTGAAAAGACAACCAAACCTCAACTCCTCTCTCTGTGAGTACCTGCCTTGCCTTTGTGAGATGATCAATAGCCCTTCCACGGGAGGGGGTGGGCAAAGCACCTTTCAGAGCTGATAATTGTGCAGGATCCAAGTGTTTTCTAATAAAATCTTTCAAAACCTTCACAAAATTTCTACTGAAGGCCAGATTTCCTGGGAAACCTATAATTATTCAGAGCATAAGAGAGAAGAGATGAGAGTTATAGGCCTGTTTCACCTAAAGAGGCCCAATTCAAACAAGGCACCAGAAAGACCAGGACATGGATAATCAAAGGAAAGTGAAAGAAAAGAAATGATAAAAATAAATAATAATAAAAGAACAAGGATCAATATCTTGAAGGAAAAAAAAAACCATTTAATTTTACACAAACCATAAAGTGTGTACACACATTCTGTGATTTCCCAGAGGTCTCCTAACTGATTCTATTTTCTTGTAAAACCCACATCTTTACACACCACATCCCCAGCTCCTGTCTTTGCAATACAAATGTACATCCAGACTGCAGGACACCCCAAGAGATTTATTCCCATGATGCTGCTCTTTCTCTTCTCTTTTTATTCATGTTCCAAAGTCAAATATTTATCTTTCGGCATCTCCTATGCTTTACTTTGACCCCTGAAAGAGAGAAAATTTCTTTTCTTTGCCCTCACTCTGGAAATCCATGTGGCTCTCAGTGAAGTGGCCAGCAGGATGAAGGAAGACAATCAAATTCACACAGCAGATGGGAAGATGGCTCCAAAAATGATTGTTTTCCCCAAACTATGGCAACATGTCAACATATTGACACATTCAAAAGCTTGGCATCCTGGCAGGAAAAATGCTAATTCAGGTTGAGGAAGATGCTGGGACATCTTCCCTTACCTTTGAGAAGATCTGTTTTAAATTCACAGCTTACACGTTATGGCACAGTGTGGTTTGTGCTGAATTATTTTGAAGATCTGGCCCTTTCTAGAAGAGAAGAGAGCCAAAAAAAAGTGTTTTATACACAGTGTAGTCAGGGCATCCCAGGCTTTTGTCTGCAGCTTTAGAGAGGAATGTCTATGTGAGGCCTGTCCTAAGTTTATCCTGATCCAAAGCTCTTTTCCTGCACCTACATTTGCCTGGACTGCTGTCCAGGCTGTGAAAATGAAGGTATTGATCCCATCTCCTGCTGACAAGGTGTGGCATGGATAATTGGTGAAGCTGTATGGCAGAGTGTGCAAAAAGAAAATTAAAAATCCAGTTGTGTCCCCCTCTCCAAACACACCCAGGCTCCTCAGGCAGCTCTGCCTGGGTCCTCTGCCTCTGATGGAGCCACTGCCCCACATGTGACACCCCATCTGTGATGTTCCAGACAAAGCTGCGTCCTCCTGGCCCCTCTGGTTTCTTTTCCACCTTGCTGGCCTGGGGGAGCTCACCTTGTCATCTTTCCACCTCCTGTGAAGGGGAGAGGAGACAAAAAAAAAATAAAAGAAAAGGATGAAAAACCAATCAAAGAGGAGGAAAAATGCCCACTTAGCAATGCCTGGAGATCTCAAATGTCCATACAAGCACCAGACTTTCTGAGGTGCCTCAGTGAGAACAGGAAGGACAGGAGGCGGGAGAAAAAGGGAAAGAAAAAAGTTCTTACACTGAAAATTCACTTTAAAGAAGCCAGGCAAGGTGGGTCTGAGCCAGGCTGCAGCACCAGTTTGAGCTGTGCTTATCACTCTGTGTAGTTCAGGCAGCTTTCAGGTGATTGCTCTAAAAATACCTTATCTGCAAAGGTTAAAAATAATTTCTTCCTTTCTATATATTGACCTCCCTCTTTACTTTTTATGACCTCCCATTCCCAAACATCTTCCAAGGATTTAAAAATAACAATCTGCCTTTCTTCCTCCCCACCTAATTTGATTAATGTACACAGCTCTGTTTAATTGGGTGTGTGTGGAAAATGAAAACCTGAGAGAGGAGCATTGCATCACTGGTCTGACCTCCCAGAGGAGTGAACAACACTCCCTGCACACTGTCCCTGGATAATTCAGTGAATTCAGTGAATTTTGGGTGATCCAAATATTTGAACAACCTGTACACTGTCCCTGGGTAATTCAGTGAATTTTGGGTGATCCAAATATCTGATTCACCCTGCACACTGTCCCTGGATAATTCAGTGAATTCAGTGAATTTTGGGTGATCCAAATATTTGAACAACCTGCACACTGTCCCTGGGTAATTCAGTGCATTCGGTGAGTTCTGGGTGATCCAAATATCTGAAAAACACCCTGCACACTGTCCCTGGGTAATTCAGTGGATTCAATGAGTTTTGGGTGATCCAAATACCTGAATCACCCTGCACACTGTCTGTGAGTAATTCAGTGAATTCAGTGACTTTTGGGTGATCCAAATATTTGAACAACCTGCACACTGTCCCTGGGTAATTCAGTGAATTCAGTGAGTTCTGGGTGATCCAAATATCTGAAAAACACCCTGCACACTGTCCCTGGGTAATTCAGTGAATTCAGTGAGTTTTGGGTATACTGTCCCTGGGCAATTCAGTGGATTCAGTGAGTTTTGGGTGACCTGCTGTCCTTTGAGCTGCTGCTTTGTTGGTCTGAGGAAGAGGGTGCAAAGGGAAAGGGAGGCACTCCAGATGGAGGGCAGAGCAGAGAGAGCAGCAAACCACAATCACTGCCTTTGTACACGGATTTATGGCTGTATTTATCCCAGGGGCAGCTTTTCCTGGCTGTGCCTCCTCTTGCTCTGTGCATGGCCCAGTGTCTTCACAGAATGGTCAGGCTGGAAGGGATCACAGTGCAGTCACCTGGCCCAACCCCCCTGCTCAAGCAGGGTCATCCCAGAGGTCCTCTCAGACCTTGTTTAATTGTTGTCTCTCACACGGTGAAGTGGCATTTACTTCTTCATGTTGATCTTCTGGCAGCAACAGGAAGAAATCTTCAGCTCTTCTGAGAGGATGAATTTCACAGTGCTGCCACTTCAGACTGAATTATTTCTTTAAGGCACCAGAGAGAGTTTCTTTAGACATGGAGTTACATAAGGGAGAAGGCTGTGCCTGTGGGAGCCCTCAGGTGCAGGCGTGGAAGGAAGGGCTGTGCAGGATGTCTGTCCTGGCTGGATTTGGAAGGACAATTCAGAATTACACTGGTCAGCCTTTGCTAGAGATGGGGTATTATTTAGCAAGAAAAATAGTGTCAAATACAGGGGGAAAAGAGTCCAGCAGAATGGATACAGATGCACTTCATTTAATTTAGTACTTTGCTGCTCCTCACTCTGTGATTGGGGACACAGAGAGCAGCAGCCACTTGGTGCTGCAAGCACAGCTTTTTATAAGGACTTTGCAGTACCTTCTGCCCTATTAACACTTGCTGTATTCTACTCCCAGGCTTAATTATTCATCTTATACCCAAAAGTGCAGCAATGATTAAACTGAAGAGCAGTTAGGCATTTTCAAATTGAAGCAATGCTGCAGTGCTGGAGAGACGTGTGTTTCAAGGGTATGAGTTTGTCCCTCTCTCCGTGCCCAGATCTCCTCTCCACTGAGCTCTGCCTCTGTGCCCCTCCCCTGTTCAGCCTTTAAAGCGCCTCTCTTTGTTCCCCTTTCTCCCCTCATCTCACAATTACGTCTTTTAGCTCTCTCATGCCATTACCTTTCTCCTCTGTTGATTTGCCTCTGCAGCTGAATTTCCTCTATTGCTCTCTCTGCAGGCTTGGATCAAAGCCCATTGAAAACAACTGAAATTTTCTTACTGACTGTTGGGAAATATTGTTGAAAGGAGAAAACATTAAGAATAACAAAACTGAACTGCAGTTTTCTGTCTGCGGATTAGGGATGGGTCAAGTGACTTTCTGTTTCCAACAGCCTTTAATTTCTCTGACTCCATGAAACTTGAGCAAACCGTTTCAGCACCATTTTTTGAAGGGCAAAGATGTGCAGATTCCAGGAGGAAGCACAAAACAGTCTTTTGAAGTGCTATTAAGTGAGAAGGAAGCCACCTCACCTCTCTCTAATTGTGGAAATAACTTGAGACAAATGCTGGTGACACTGAGGATGGCTAACTTCTGCCACCACGAAGTCAGGCTTTCAGTTTAACTAGTCATTTAAGCCAGAAAGAGACTGTTACCTTTGGAGAGTGACTCATCCCACCCACTTCAGACACTGTACATTACAAGAAGTGACTCATGCTCTGGAGATTCCTCCTGTTCTCCTCACAGCCTGTACAAGAGGGATGGATCACTTGCTTAGACATTTCAACATCTACAGGACTAAAACTGGGTAAAGTTAATCCTTCAGCCTTGGCTGAAGAAACCCAAATATTGCTGTGCTTCACAATAAGAACTGGGATGGACAGCAGAGCACTGCTGCTCTGTGACCCTGCATGTGGAGCTGCAGGATGGACCTCCTGTCTTGTCCTAACCAGGTCTGAAGGAATTGATGCCCAATAGGAAGGTTCAAGATAAATGCTCCTGGAAGACAGCAGGAATTTCTTTGCTTCCTCCTACAAAGCAGTAAATGGAAACTCAAGTGTCCAGCTTCATTTCAAAAGCCTTTTTTGCTGCCCCACTTGGACATTGCACCCCTTGGTGCCTTCATTTCATTGAACTTCTCATCCTCTGTCACCTCATTCTATGTTGGTGGCTCTAACAGGTTTGGCTTAATGTCCCTGACTAAACCAGGACATCCCAAGGTCTTGGGGCAGGTGGGAACAGGGTGCAAGACCTGGTTTTGTCTTCCAAATTTTCCTCCACCTGGGCTGTGGTCACACTGCCTTTCTCTAAGTGGAAGGATCCAGTCCAGCACTCCACATAAATACTGGAGCGCAGCCAGTCCTCTGGTGAAAGAGCATGAGAGCAGTGCCCAGCCTTTTCAATTCCAGAAAACCACATGATGGGAACAAAGTTAGGACTTGCTTCTGCACTCTTTTGCTCGTAGCTTCTCCTGTGCATTTTTGTTGAGGGCTGCATCAGTATATTCGTTTATAGAACTGACCTGAAGACAAATGCACACAAGCTTTTCTCGCCTTCCCACTGCCATCTTGGAGGCAAGGCTCCAGTTTTTAGCCATATGACACAGCAAGATAAGACTTGGAATAAAAAGCAAACAATGCAAGGCCAGCCCTGGGCGCCCGAGCCGCGATCTCTGTTTGCTCAGCGTTTTCCCAGGAGGTTGTGGGAGACACCTCTGAGTGAGGCTGAATGCAGAGAGTCAACTTTGCTGAAGCAAAGAGCACAGCATTCTGGGTTATTAAACCATTTGTCTTCCAGCCCTGGGGAAAAGGACCTTGCCACAGTGGGCTGAGTTTGTGCATCCCAAGGCTGTTTCTCCCCATTCTGCTGCATCCCCCAGCGTGGCCCTGTTGTGGCACGAGCACCAACTTCTGCTGAGAAGGGAGCAGGGACTGAGAAAGGCAAGAGAAGGATGTGCCTGACAGCTCTTGAAACTATGTCTGGCTTTTGTCTGTCTCATCTCCAGATCTCCCCTCAACAGCACTTTTTTGCTCATGATAAGTTGAAGGTTTTTGGGTTTTTTTCAACACAGACTTATAAAAAGAGTTAATACTGTCAAAAATTTCACTTTTGGAGTAAACTATATTCTCCATGGCATGATAATACAATATGCTGTTAAATTCTTTCACTCAAGAGGGAATAAAGGATATTTGAGCATAAATGCATTATCCACAATCCACAATAGCACAGCCTATACCCCTGTGGATAATGCTATTAGTGCTACATTTCAAATTAAAAAGCATATGCTCTTCTTTCAAAAACAAGGGAGTGCTGCCCACTGCCTTCACTTGACTAAGAACAAAAGCTTTTAAAGTGATAAAACAGCATTCATTTGATAAAAACAACCATCTGTATCTGATTTAGATAAGTGTTCATATTTAAAGACAAATTGCTGTTTTGGGAAAATTAAATACAAGTGGGAAGGTTGACTTAATATGACCACAAATTGGTGTCTGCTGTCCCCAGCAGCACTAATCCAAATCCTGACAATAAACCCTGACCTTGAACAGCAAGACTTGTGCAAGGGCTCTTTAAATCATTTTCTTAAAACCCTTCAAATAAACACGTTCCCAAACTCACCCTCTGCCTTCCCAACTTATCAGTCTGTATTAGTTAAAGTGGGCTGCTTATTAAGGCTTTTTTTATATCTTCAGAATAATTTGGAAAGACACCAAGCTCTTAATGTACCAGATTCTCATAATGCAATGTGATATTAACAAACATCAAACTCCATCAGTGATCTGTGCAGCAGGCACCCTTAAAGCATGTAATTAAGATAACAGGAGATAACATCAGCCACGGAAAAAAAAGAGAGCGGAGGAGGGAACACAAATGGAGTTTTCTGAGCAGGCTGCATTGAGCCCGACCCTTTGAGGTCAGGACACAGAGCAGCAACATGGGAACACTGCAAATGGTGTGGTGATAGTGCACCAAGCTGGGCTGGGCACTGTGAGCATCCTCAGAACCACAGCAAGGAACCCAGCCAGGGTAGAAAATGAATATTCACATGCACACATGGAATGGTTGTGCAGGCTCTTGAGGAAAAGAACTCAAGTGTTATAACCTTTCCTTGATTTTTAAATTGGTGATGAGTATAGCAAAGACAACAGGAGCCACCTGTTAGTGGTTTTATCAGCAGGCCTTACAGGCTGTGCAGAGAGGGTCAGTATTTTGAATTCCACACAAATTATCTCCACTGCTTTATTTCCTCTGCCACTCTGCCGGCCATTCCCAAAGGTGGATGTGCCCATGGAAGGGGTTGAGCTGCAGGGCAGGGCAGTGCTGGCAAAACACAGTGAAACCAGATTCAATGCTATTATCACTTTGTGCTGCCAAGAATCACCCAGAATCCCCCATCTGCTGGGCTATTTCTGCTCGCTCTAGAAGGAGAGAAGTGGGAACAGTACTTTCTTTCCAAAATGTTCCCCTAGGCTTGGAGAAATGTTTGTGGCTGTGCACACCTCCTAATCTCTTTTCTCTGGTAAATGGCTGGATATTTTTGTGCTGGAAAGTGTGGATGTATGTGCTGTTCCTTTCCCTAACATAACATCCATACACAACTGAACATTTATATTTAGCTGTTAAATTAAAAAAATAAAAAATCCCAGCATATCATGATAACAAGTTTATTTCCAACCAGAAGCTTCCATCCATTTGGGCAAAACTCACTGCATGTCAAGGCTGTAAGAGACAAGGCCAAATACATATTTTAAATAACATCAGAGAAGAGAGTTTACACAGCATATTTCAGATGCCTAAGTCCAGGCTAATAAACCCCCTTTCCCTGCACAGAACCCCCAGTGTCAGGCAGAAAAGCAAACCGATTTGTCACTGCTGCTGCCTGGTGCCAGGATAAAAGTGTGAGCTATTCCCATCCCTTTGCCAGAGGTCACTGGATGCAGTGCCTTGAAGGCTGCCTGACGGGAAACAAACGAGTGCAAACGCTCTAAATGGAACAGAAGGAGCTCTGTCGTGACTGGGGAGAAGGCAGGGGGATGAGATCTTTGGGGGGAGCAGGAGGAAAGGAGCTGTGCATGGTTCATGTGGCACAGGAGTGCTGTAATCCCTGCTTCCAAGGACAAATGGAGAATACGTGTTCAGCTGGGGCGATGGTGAGATAGTGAGGAGCTCTGAATGCACTGATACAGCAATTAAGTGAACTCCTGTCCTTGGGCAGCTGCTGAGGTTTCTTAAAAGTGAAGTTTTAGACAGCACTTCCAAGGCTTTCCCCAGCAGCAGCACTGTGTTCCTGTGTGTGCTGGCAGGAGCACGACATCTGTCCAGGGACACCATTCCCTCCTCCAGGGATACAGTCAGGGACCACAGAGCCCTGACCTGACACGTTCCCTATTCTAACCTGCCCCTTCAGAGGGTTAGATTGGACAATAAGAATAAATTCTCCCCTGTGAGGGTGGTGTGGTCCCAGAACAGATTTGCCAGAGAAGCTGTGGCTGTCCCATCCCTAGAACTGTCCAAGGCCAGGTTGGACAGGGCTTGGAGCACACTGGGCTAGTGGGAGGTGTCCCTGCCCATGGTAGGGGCTGGGAATGAGGTGATCTCCAAGGTTTCTTCCAACCCAAACCATTGGGTGATTCTGGGATTCACAGGGGAAGGTGGAGGGACGCTCAATGCTGATCCCATGTCAAATACAGAGGTGCTTTTCAGTGTTATGCCAGCAAGAAAAACCATGAATGTTTCTGTTGCCTGTAGGATAAATTAATCCAAAAAAATGTGCAACTGGGCTTGTTTTCAGTGCAGCTTGGACAAATTTGTTTTATGCTCTTATTGAACTAGATCCTTCTTTTTATATCCCAAAATGCCCAGGGATGAGTCCAGCACTGCCTGTTTCAACCAGCAGTGCACGCACAGCAGATCTCTGACAGTCTGCAGAGCAGCAGCAGCACAGCAGATGCCATTTTGGCTGACCACAGAAACTGGGAAAAGAGCCCCACAAAGCTGGAAGTCCTACAAAGCTTGACAGCAGGTCCTACAAAGGCAGTGTTGTTCTCTGACCAGAAATGGATGGGTACACATGGACACAGCTGTGGGCTGGTGAGCTGTGGGCTGGGAGAGCTTTATTTTATCCAGGCTGATGCATCCCTACTGAGTCACTGTCCATGCTCAGCATCATCTCCAGAGAAGGGACATTGAACCTGGGCACTGCCCTGATTGACTTTTAGCCACAGGTTTGTCAGGCTAATTTTGCTTTGTAAATTCTTTTTAATTTACTCGACTTATTCTGCCTTTCTGTGTTTATCCTCCTACAAGGAAATAATTATTTACGTTTATTTGCCCAACATTTTTTTGTGGAATTATTTTTTTCTGTGCCATAACTTGGTTGAATTGTAAGGTTCTGTGGTTGCCTTTTTTGTTCTGTTTGTAGTCCATCCAGCACTTTGACTGGGGGCACACTGTCCCTCTGGGAGCTATATCTATATATATATATAGATACAGATATATAAAATAGGCATTACATTGTCAGTACTCTGCATCCCACGTTCATGTTGTGCTGGTTGGTTCTGACACAACCCAGAGTTCCCATGCTGAGTATCAGCCACCTGATTTCATACACATTTCTCCATCAAAGCAGGTTGTTAGGGCTAAAGCTGAGAAACAAAGTCAAGTTCCTTCTAATTCCCCAGCAGTCATTTCCAAGCACAGGAAAAGGAGGTTCAGCCAGTGAGCAAACAATAGCTGCATTAATTAGGCTGCTATATCTGGAAAGTATTTTGAGGTATTTTCTCATTGCTATTTTGTTCCCTTTTGTGGAATGCCTGCGCCTCATGACCCCACCTGACACTCTCACCACCATCCTTGCTCTTTCAAGGTATCTTTTATTGCCAGACAAAGGGAGAAATATCTATTTGAATGTGGCACCAGATAGGCCATTGCTAACATCTCCACAATAGAAAAAGGCCCTGCAGAATAGAGCCATTGTTGGTATTATCAGGAAGCCAGGTGGAGGCTGAGAGGACGGAGGTGTTGTCACACGTGTCAGGGATTAAAGGTTGCCAGCCTTGGCTTTGGCCACACTAGGGCAATTCTCAGCTGGTGTAAACTAAAGTGCCTTCCATGAAACAGAAAAATACTGAACTGTGTCTGTTGTACCCCAAGATTTCCTTGGAATTTCAGGCAACATGTGATGGAAAGGGCCCTCAAAGGTCACAGCATCCAGTCCCTGCTATCTTGGGCAACTGTTCCACGCAAACCCACTCGAAAGCTGATCAAGCTTCATCATAAAACCCATCAGGCTGCTGCCTGCCACCCACTCCTCTTGCTGAAGGCTGTCCCAGAGCTTCCCTCCTCTGCTAGCTGCAAACCTTCCAGCTATCAAACAGAATTTATTACATGGAATCCATCCCGGCTCGCTTTCTGAATGCACAATTTTAATCCAGCTGGGGGAGGAAGAAGAGGATGGTGGGGCTTCTTTGCATTGCTTTTGTTGCACAAATCTGGGAGAACATCCCCCTGGTGTGGGGAGCCCACTGCATGGATGAAAGGTGGGGCTCAGCTTTCAATTCCTGCATTTCCTCCCCTGTTTGCAGGTAACTCACTGCACTATTGAGCTCTCTGCTACTTCATTGCAGCCTTTCCCTCACAAATCACTTATTTCTTTTGTAGGCCGAGCTATTTCCTCATAGCAAGATTTATCTCAGGACAATTAGCTGCAAGGAGACAATATCTATGCCAGTTTGTCCAAAATTCCAGATTCACCACAGGCAGTTCACTCACCAGGGAGGCACAGGATCCCCTGGCCAAACTTGAACATGGTTAAATGCTGTGAGCTCCATCATGAGGATAAAGGTGGGTTCCTTCTGCCTCATGTCCCCTGAGTGTGTTATGACCCTTTAACATGCAGAATAAACCACACTTTATTCATTCAGATTTATTTAACTGTGATATTTCATACTGGGTGCACCATAATTTTGACCAGCTGAGAACATGGGACAACTTTAACACCATCAGGAGCATAAAAATCCTCTCAGTCTTTAAATCCTGATCCACCAGGACAACCTGAGCTCAGCACCTCCTGAGAACACTGTGCTTATATTTAGTCAAGAAGACTTCAAAGCTTGGACACACATTGCTTTTCTCTCTGCATAGAAATAAACCATTTTTGACCAGCATTTTCACCTTGCTGAGTGTTGAAAATATCAAAGAAAATGTGCTTTATAGATGTAAAAAATCAGCTCATCAAGAAAGATTTCTCCAGAGGGATGTGATCCAAAGGGGAAATTCACTGCTGGACTTCCATTTGTCTGCAGAAATTATACCTTTGTTTTTGCTAGTTTTTTTAGGACTAAAATGACAGTGATTAAGAGATTCATTTAGCAAGCTTATGCTTCTTCCTTCCAGGCACACTCTCCCTGGAGGAGTTAAACTGGAAATCCAAGGAGGCTTCTGAGGGTGGGGAGCTCAGAGGAGGTGTGGAGAAGATATTTCAGCAGCTCCTGAGGTGGCAGGTAGTGATTTCAAGTGAGGAAGCAGGAGAAGGTTGGAGTCTCTGATCAACCCTGGCTGGCTTCCTGCTCTTGGGGCCCAGAAATGGATGTGACCATGGACCCAACTCTGCTAAAATGAGAAATTCCACCCTGTGAGGGTGGGCAGGCCCTGGTACAGGGTGCCCAGAGCAGCTGTGGCTGCCCCTGGATCCCTAGAAGTGTCCAAGACCAGACTGGACAGAGCTTGGAGCAGCCTGAGATAGTGGGAGGTGAACAAGAAAAGCCTCTAAATCACATCCCCAGAATGTTAAATCACCAACTGGACCCAGCAGCTGCAGGAGGAAGAAGTACAAACTCTTTTTCTATATTTTTTCTCATTTCTTTGTCTTAGACTAACTCTTCTTAGACTAATTTACTTACTTCTTTTTGCCTTCTTTCTTTTCTCCTTCCCATAAACATTTCTTCTTCCAACTCTATCTCCTGCAGCACAATTTTATATTAACACCATCTTATCCTCCTATTCTGCTATGTCACCTTTTTCTGTCGTGGTCTGACATGGCAAATCCCATTCCATCTTTCTCTCTTTATTCTCCATCTTTCACTCTTTATTCTTAAGCCAGTTCCAGTTCTTTCTCCTCCTGCTTTACCTCTCACAGCTTTTCTCTTCCTGGCTTCAAGGCTGTCCCACCCCTGAGTTTCAGGGACAGGGGATGCAGCAGCTGACACCAGGAGTTTGAGCCTGGACTCAGGTGATGCTGCCTTGGGAGCCCTGCAAAGTGAGGCCACTTAACCAGGACAGCAGAGCACACCTGCCCCTAACAGGCTTTGAAAATTGACTGCAGATGCGTGAAATGGGTCAATAAAAACAAGAAATGAAACTGATGTCAGAGGTTGTCTTTATTTGACAATAAATTGCTTCCATGGCTCTTGGCCTGCAGCAAAGATGAATGAGTAGACAGAAGAGTGGACAAGAGCCAACAGGGCCACCAGCTGCCTCTACCTTGCAGGTGACCCTGCCCAAGGTGTCCACCATTAAGCCAGTCAAAGATGTAATAATATATTTGTATTTAATTATTTCATTACTGCATGGCAGTATTTCAGATTATAAAATAATATCAGAGCAGGGGGTGTACATAATAAAGCAACACTGCTGGAAGATTTCCCCTTATAGGTTTATTTTGTCAAGTATTGTTCCACATTTACATTTTTCCCTCTCAAACTAAGAAATAGATCCTCCCTCTGCATTGTGAGCAGCACCTTTTGAAGACAAGAAAGAAAGAGTAGGAATAAAATAGCAAAACATGAAATAAACCCTGGAGCCCATGCCTCTGGTGCCATGTAGGAGGGGGTTTCAAAGGGAAGCATTTGTGATTTAGATTTCTGGGCAGCAATGCAGAGCAGCCCCACCACTGGCTCCTTCCTGCTGGAGATGCTGAGGCTGTTCCTGAGGCTGGTGCTGGCAAGATTTGGGAATAAGCCCGAGAACAGCAACCCAAACCCTTCAGCTACTGAGTCACAGGAATTCTGCAAGTCACTCCATGACTCAGGTCAGGGCTGTCTCAGCCTGGCTCCCCTCCACATCCCTGGAGGTGCCAAATCCTGCTCCACTGAGGGAACTGCCTCAAGCTGCCGCTGTCACTGCCAAGGAGGACCTGCAGCTGTGGCACGGAGCTGGGTGGTGTTAAAGCTTTTCCTACAGTGTAGGAGCGTCGGGGGGTAGGACAATTGGGATGGATGGAGACGAGAGATCTCTGCAGCCAGGTCAGGAACTTGGGGTTTATTGCAAAGGGCCTGGGTGCAGGGCCCTGCTGGGAGCTGC
>JAWWMS010000054.1:7142620-7156557 GCA_035048045.1 Chlorospingus semifuscus
GAGGCTGTGTGCTCTGGTTGTGTCAGTGCTGCCTGGAGAAAGAGCCCAGCCCCAGCTGAGCACAGGCACCTTTCAGGAGCTGTAGAGAGTGATAAGGATGAAGCACAAGACGTGGCAGTGGTGGTGCTGCAAGAGTTTAGCTGAATTACCCCCAAAAGATGCTTCTCCAGGCTGAGCTGTCCCTCAGGCAGCTGCTGAACTGGTGAGGGAAAGGCAGTAGTTGTTACTTTGGTTATTTCAGGCTTGACCACCCCTGGGCCCCAGGACACAGCTGGAGGCACAGCTGGAGGCAAACCTGTGGGACTGATGCTTTTGGGAGCATTAATCTCTGTGGGGTTAAAGGTGCACTGGGACACAGCATTGGTAGAAGGAATGGTGGAGGAACAGCCAAGGAAAACAATCTACTCTGCCATGGTGTCCTGACATCAGCTGAGAGCAGCACAGCAAGAGGGAAAGTGTGCAATTCTTCCTCTGAATGCTCTTCCAGCCTCTGCAAAACCACCTGGCAGTGGCTCCCTGAGCTGTTATCCCCTGTGGTCCCTCCTGGGTTCTGTTTCCTTGGCTCCTGCCATGGCTGTGGGTATCACTGCATCACAATTCTCAGATCCATGCTGCTGCCACCCAGTTCTTTCTGCCCAAAGCAGTCTCTTTTTCGCTCTCCACCCTTCAAGCTCCCTCCTTTGCTCCTCTTCCCCAGCCCCTTTGCTCCATGTGGGAGAATGACCATTGCTGGTCCTGAAATACAAGGCAGACACCAAAACACAGAGATCCACCAGCCAGGCTCCACCATGGTCAGATCCATCTCTCTCCAGAGCTTTTCTGGCCCCCAGTGTTGTGCCCCATCTTCCTGGCCAGGGTAGCTTTTCAGGCACTCACAGAAGCTGTCAGACAAAACACTCCAGATTAATCTCACTCTCTTCCTCTCTCTTTTTAGAAACTTTTAATTAGTCCCCAACTCAGCACCATTATTAGTATTTGTTATTAAGTATTAAAACGGCTCACCCCCAGCTCCTTCTCCCTCTGCTTCCCTCTTCCAGCCCTTTGTTTTAATTGTTATATTTTTTCATCAGTGATCAGCCAAGCTTCCCTAATGATCTAGGCTCATTTAAAGGGTTTATAACTCTGGCACAAAACTCCAATAAAAAAGCGGCAGCCTTGCTGGGAACCTCCTGGGGCTACTCAGCAGCCAGGAACACAAACTCATTTAACACTTGCCTGTTCCCCCCTTTTCTCAGTCACCATCACCCATTCTGTCAAAATATCTTCCTCTGCACGCACAGAAACCCTTCATTTTTCCTTTTCCACATCTTTCCCTCTCATTTCTTTGTCCCTACAGATCGAGACAGGAGAACTGGAAAAATCCTTGATTAGGCACGTGGTGGAGTTAAGAGCAAATAGACCAAACTCACTGTTCCTCCCAGCCTTTCCCTGCATCCCTGTCCCCTCTCAAGAGGAAAAACACAAAGAGTTGTAGCAAGGCTGAGGAAAGAAATGATCTGGCTGTATTTCTCCTGAAGTATATTTAGCAGTTGCAAGTTACCCCTCTAGAGAGCTTAAAAGCCTCTTTTACAAATCTGCAAGTTGGCACTGCCTCTCCCTCCTCGCTCCTCTCCCTTTGCAAAGAGGTGTAGATTTACACACCGTAGACAAAGGGTTGCTTGGCAAACTCTCAGAGCCTTGGCCCAGCTTCCCATGGAGTGCAGATGTTGCTTCCAAACCTGTCTTTAGCCTTGTGCACAGCCAGCAGGAAATTCGTGGGGATCCAGGCAGGAGGAGGAGTGCAAGCTGTTCTCCAGGAACAGAGACCATGACCTAGACTTAGGTAGGCTCTGATGTGACCTGCTGGGCTCCTTGCCCATGGCCTTGGGCACTGGACCATCAGCCAGGAGAACACAGTGACCTCCTTGTACCAAGCTCTTTGAGGGAAACCTCACACAAGCTATTCCACCTCTTTATTTGCACACAAAACCCTTCTGAAATGAAGAGGAAAGAAGGGAGTGTGAGTGGTAAAAAGGGAATGAGTAGAGCAAGGCACGGGGTGGATTTATGCCACCTGCCTTTAGCCATCTGCCATGTGGGTACTTCCATCTGAGCTGTCACTGGGCCTCTCCCTGGAAATGCCACAGGGAAAATAAACACTTTTAACACCCTGCCCTTGTAAACCAGTGGAATATTGACCTTTTTATATTGAAAAGACCCCCAGTTCTTCCAGCTGACATACTCTCCAAAGCCATCCATTTCAAAATTATGGAGCAAACGATGCCATTAAATGGTCTTGCTTTGAAGTCACTGTTGCTCCCAGGACAACATCACACCTGAAATGACCATGGGAGCCACAATTGCATTGATACACTTTACAAGCAGCCTTTTGTTCTCACTTGAAAGGAGCTCAGCTGAAAGGCCCAGCAATGTGTTCAGTCATCTTCAAAAAGCCAGAATCATTTGGTGGGGATAAACAGTGGGAGCTCCTCAGTCAGTCATTTGAAAAGGACAGCTTCCCTAGGAATTTCAGCACTATCCTCCCTTGTCCAGCTCCTGGGCTCCTCTGAGAGATGATTTCTGGAGCTGGTTGAGCTGCTTTGACATATATTTATCATCAGCAGTTTGAGTTTTGGGGAGAGAGAGAAATAGTAAAAGAAACAAATCAACCCATTGAAATATTTCATGAAAAATAGGGAAAAAAATATTGAGATTTTGGGGTATTCAATACATTGGGTTTTCAACTTGGGCTGAAAGGGCAGCACATTAAGTGGGGTCTGTGGAGGATGCCTGCAATTAGAGACCTGCTTGGTGATACAGAGCTGTCTTCTCCTTGTTTCCAGCTGCTACATTTAATTAAAAGAAAGCTAAACAATCCATTACATTAAATTACTTTCTGCACATTACTTTTCCACATAGACAACTGAAATGGTTGCCACAGGGATGCTATCTGACTGCAGGCTGGAAAGGAGATAAACCATTCTCAAAATTATTCTATCCTTGCTTGAAATATCACCCCAATGACCTGGTCAGGAGCCATTCCTGACTGTGAAACTAGTGGGGATTCACCAGGAATGTGAGAGGCATTAATGGACTGTAATCCCAGCCTCATCTTGCTTATTCCTGCATCATGTCACAAGATGATAAGGATGCCGAATCACTCTAATGTTGTGGCAAACAAAAGGGCTTCTTTCATGTTTCCTCCCTGTGCTCTCTGTCACCTTCACCACGGAATCTGCAGTAAATAAAATCATAACAATGAGTTGTTTCTACCTCAGCTGCTTCTTCAGAGTTTCTAATCAGTACCAAACAGTCCATATACCTTGTTTCACCTTCTAACTTAAACAGTACTTTGCTATTAGAAGTCAAGTATGCCAGGGATATCTTAAAATATCTCACGGAAATTGAATTTGTAGGAAAACTCCTTGTCCTCGTGGGCTTTTTGTTTTCCTTTCAATTCTTGTCAAAGAAGGACAAAAAAGGTTTGGAACCTTCCTCAGTAACCCATTAGGCCACAGAGCAGATTATGTATCCTGGAGAGGAATTCCCTAAGAGCACAGCTCGAGTTCAGACTGCAGCAGGGAAGGAGATGCTGGTTAAAGCCCTGCTCTGACAGCCCCTGTGTGCTGCCACCAAGCCCCTGCCTCACCACTCTGCCATTTTAAAAACATTCTGCTCTTAAAGCAGCTCCCAAAGCATGACCAGCTTGAGGCAAAACCAACCTGGACTGGCTTCAGGAGGGGAGCTGAACAAAAACAACATCCTGGCTCGCCTCTGTGCCGCTGCTACAGCTCTGCCCTTATTTTCTGCACTCCACGCCACTTTCCCTCTGAGATAATTGTTGCCAAGTGGCCATTTGGAACATGGTTGAGTGCAGATTGTTAAAGGAGGGATAGGCTTCTGCTTCTGTCTTGCTGACTATTTTTTTGCTTTATTCCCCATCTCAGACAAAAACATTCTGAGGGTATCTGTTTGCTGTTTGTGCATAATGCATTATGATAGGCAATGGGCCCTTCCTCCCTCATTTTACAGCATTTGCACCTCACCCTGGGGTGGCCTCCCACCAGCAGCACAGACCTTTATGACCACAGAGTTCCAGCCCTGTCCCTCTCTCCTGAGCCAGCCTTCCAGAAGGGAAATGCCATTGGTTTGGGTTTGGGCACACAGTGGGAAATGTTTCACTGGCTGGACCCAGAGTGGCAGCCTCACTCTGTCTCACATTTGCCCTATTTGAAGCCTATAAACTGCTGGACTGGGTTTGCACTTACAAACATCCTCTTAACCCCAGCAGCATGAGCTGAGTCCTTCAGCAGCCTCATCCAGACAAGCACCTTACTCAAATACCTCAGGAATTATCCCATCCTCTCTCTGAATCTGAGGTCATGGGGAATACGAGACAGGAATCTCAGATTCTGGTGATGGCCAGGAGAGAGGAGCTTTATGAAAGAAGGAGGAAGGAAGCTCAGGCTGTGTCCACTTAATCGTGGTCATAGTAAATACCAATACTTTGGTTTTAAAATATTAGAATATTAATCACTCCTTGGGAAGCATCCTGCTTCCCCCCACTGTGTCTTCATACAAGTTTTTCCTGCAGCTTTATGGAATGAAGAAAACCACATCTCACACTGGGGACTTCTCCTCCACAAAAGACCCACAAGCCAACCCAAAAGGCAGTAGGTCAAACACATTAACAACTAATTTGTATTTTATGCATTATATTTTCTCTCTGACTGTTTTTAATTCTCCCCTACCAGCATAAGCAATTCACCCTCAAAGCTTTCAGCCTCTTCTGAAATGTCAGTGGTCATCTCACAGGCTGTATTTGTATCTGTAGGTCCCCATCAGCACTGGGCAAAGATGGAGTGAAAAGAATGATGTTTTTCAAGCACTGCAGTCAGGTCCTCAATGTTCCCAGCATCTGACTCTTGCCTGCAGAGGTGTAAATCAAATTCTGGTTTCCCATGCGGTCACACCAGATGGTTGGCTCAAAACCCATCATTTCTTTACAGCAAAACTCACTAGACACAGACAGTAACCATAAGATATGTTGGAAACTCGACTCTCGTATAATTTAGACTGCTGACACCCATGCAAAGGATCCTTCACCCTACTCCTTTTGTCAGCTCTTCAAGAATGGTTTCTGGGCTGAAAACGTCCTGAAACATTTCGAGGCAGTGACAAAAATACATTCTTACAGTCAGCCTGCATCCTCTCATTCTGAGAGATCTCTTTGTTACTTCTGAACTTTGATTGTCGAGTTCCATTCAAGGATCATTTCGGATGCCCCAAAAGGCAGCTCTGCTCCCAAGGAATCCTTGGAAGCAGCTGTGCAGGACAGCAGGTCATTTTCCAATATTATTTCATTGTCTGTGGCCCATTGCAGTGGGTTCTGAAATTTGCTGGGGGTGGACACCTCCAACCACATCACACTGGGCCCTCTACAAAAGAATTGGGAATGCTGAGTAAGTCCCTGCCCTGGTGAAATTGTGAAGGGAGCACTGGAGAGAACATTATTCACTAAAGCAAATAAAAATCTCGGAAGGAGACTGTGTTGAAAACAATCATATGCTTGGGAAATCTGGCTCTGTGTGTTTAGTGACCACAAGAGGTCAGGGCATCAGTTTTCCATTGCATCTTAAAAGCAACATCTCAAAGACCCTGGAGCTAGGATACTATTTTAGCTGAGACTGTTCAGTTCAGAAATTTCATCTTTAAACATTCCTTAACAGGGGTTACCACAGGAGCAACAGCCCTTCTTTTCTTTGCACTTGAGTCTATCAGGATAATAGTCGGGTTTGTCTTTCTTTATGTTCCAGGTCTTGCTCCACAGTTTGAGGGTTTACAGAAATATTGTATTTTACACTGAAAGCCACAGTCAACACCTCTATTTCCTTGGCACAACCAGGCTTCCTTCATTAGGAATAAACCATGCTGGTGACAAAGCTGTCCCAGGTGTGACCTCAGGTGTGCAGAGTTTCCTCCTGCAGAAGCTTTTAAGCATCAAAAGCCTTCTTTTTCTCCGTTCCAAATCCATTTCTCCAGCATGAGTAAAGGTCAGTCTGTGAGATAGCAAATGCATTACATATTTCAACTCCAAATTAAGACTATTTCTGCAAATGCAGTTCTCCATCTAGGAGAGGTCTATGTCAGGGAGACAGAGGAAAAAGGAGATGTATAAAATAGTAACATATTCTTTACATATATATATATATATATGCATATATATATATATATATATATATATAAAAATAAAACTATAGGAACTGTATACACACTTGCCCTCTGAGAACCACTTTCTGTGGCTCCTCTTTTTACTAATGTACTTTTTCTAGAGAGTGTCCTGTCCAGCACTAACTGGGCTTGACCCAGTTTGGTGTATAAAAACAGACATGATTGCTGCCTGGGATATTAGATGATGAATTTTTCATATTCAGCCTTGTTTCACTGCAAAGTCCAGCCTCAGTCCCCCCTCTGTCTGCAGCAGGTCCTGCTTTGTGAAATTGCATTTCTTTGTTTACTCTGCATGACACCAAGAAATGCCTTTCTTTCCCTTCTTTTTTTTTTTTCTTTTCTTTATTTTTGAAGTGAAAGTTAAGCTACTTCTGGCATAATACCTCTAAATGCCGAGTTCGTGAGAGGGAATTTTAACTTGGTAAATCTGACACAAATGAAAAACTATTCAAGGCTTGAGATGACGGGAAAGTTTAGTGTCATGGCTTTTTCAGGAGAAAAAGGGGGTTCTCAGCAAAATTTCATTTGAACACTTGACGTTATTTATTTCCTTTAAAGCGTTGGGCATGGTTTAAAGACACAGGAAAAATGGAACTAATGGTTCTGCTCGCTGCTGGGGGGCACATGGGGCAGAGAGAAGGGCAGAGGGGATGGAGAGTGTTCTCCTTATTGATGTGGGACAGTGGGTAACTGCTCCCACTGCGAGCTGGATCCTGCAGGCTTGCTCAGGGCTGGAATGGAAATGTCACTCTCTTAAAAGTTAAATTTCAACTGCCATCATTTCTGTGACTATTATCAGCAGAGGAAAATGGGAAGGAGAGGCTCACTGTGATACAGAGACCTCATAAGTCTGAGATCATTCCTTTCCCTGTTCAAAGCCATTACGTCTGAATTAAAGATGTCTTGGGATGCTCCTCATCCAAAAGTTTTTTCCATTTTTTATTTGCATGTCTGGGATCAAAAAGAAACAGAATCTACCAGAGTTAAGCTGTGCCAGTGCTCAGAGGGGAGGTCCCAGGACAGTGGATAAAATTCCATGTCTTGGGGGACAACTCTGGAGATTTGAGGACCATTTTTGGAGCTATGCTGTGAACTGGTGGAGTCCCAGCATCTTTTCCTCCTGGAAGGAGAGAGTGGGGTTTGTGTTTGAGTGCTGCCTCCTTCACTCCTGAGCAGTAGCTGGGATAAATGGGCTGAAGCTTCCCTCTACTTTTTGCTCCAATAACCATGTATCAGGTTTTCCACAGCTGAGCTGAAACCATGATTCATAATCAGTTTCGTTTGCGAAATGTTCTTCTAATTGATCAGACGGAGACCAATTTCAGTGTGGGAAACTGAACCCTGAGAAAATTAATTACCCACCAGGCTAAACCCATTTCCTTTGGCCCAAGTACAGCTTATTGTATGGTACTGAGAGATGACTGGCTGTCGAGAGAAAGGCAATGCTATAATTCTTTCTAGGACACGCTACATTGGAAGCAGATAAAGTGCTGCTGGCTGAGGGCACTGCCTATGCAGAGTGGGGAGGTGGCACAGGGAAAGGGGAAAAGGGACAGTAAATACATGGCAAAAAGGCTCAGAGGGAGTAGAGATAAGAGAAAGGAGAAAATACACCAGTTTTAAAACCCCAGATTCTCCCAGGGATTAGTCACTACAGAGTTTGCCTTTGGGGACAAGGGGTTTTAACATTTCCTGTGCCTGCTTGGTGCTCGTTTTACACCTGTGAGATATGGAGTGATGTCACAGACCCTGGGCAAAAGACACAGGCAGAGAGAGATTTTTTCATTTCTATTTTTTTTTCTGCGATGCTCCAATAATGAGGGTAGTGAACTTAGCAAGGCTCCACAGCCTCGGGGCAGGAAGGCTTGGAATAAATGCTGTAACTGAGCAGAAAGCATCAGGGAGTAAAAGCAGGCTCTCTCTCCTCCTCTAGGCTGAGGAGATGTGGAAGATCCAGGGGCTCACAGGTGGCTGCACAGGAATGTGAATGAGGGTGTTGCATCCCTGCTCCCAGCATGGGAATTGCTGCTCTTGCAGCTGACTGCCATCCCCTTCTCTTCCAAGGGCTCCTGGCATCAGGATTCCAAACTCAAAGCCCTCCAAGACACGAGGCATTACAGATTTTTCAATTAAAGCCAATTGGGTAATGAAAGTAGCAGGAGTATGTTCCCACTCCATGAATGGATAAATGAAAGCTCCCAGCAAAGATTGCAGACACAGAGTCTGGGTGGGGAACAGATTTTAGATGGAAATTCTAAGGGCTGCCATCTTTAAGCTAATGACATCCTGCCCACACAATTGTGCCATCTTCCAGGGTAGAAAAATAACCTCAGAGGGAATATGGATCTCCTTCTTTTTAGACTGGGGCTTTTCCAGTGAAAAACATTAGTGTTAGAGGATACTCAGGCTGCAATCCCCTGACAGCAAGAGCCAGCTACTCTCCAGCTGCTCCAGGTTAATAGAAATACTTCCTTGGCTAGACCCCAGCACAAAACAAAATAGGATTTACAGCCAGAGTAAAGCTAATCAAAGAAAAAGGACAAAGGTTTATCAGCAGCCAGAACTTTTCAGAAGCAAAGAACTTTCAGTGATGTCGGGGTCAACAATGTTCTTGTGCTTCAGAGAGCCCTCGATGCAGATTGCTTGGGGGATACCCTGCCTTGATGGAAAGTTTTAACCCTCTGACTTATGAAAGGACACGGTCTAGGTGTATTTATTGGAAAACCTCGAACTCAAACAAAATAATCTCTGTGTTGCTGCCAGCCTTTTATCAGCGTCTGTGTGAAGGTGCTCAGGAGCTCTGTGTAAATGCGATGTACTTAAGAAACAAAGGGTGAGTGAATGACCTCTCCAAATGCAGATGTCAGGCGTCTTTAAAGCCCTGGGGTTCAAGGATCACAAAGCTGGGTTAAGGCTCCTACTCTGTTTTCCTTCTCTATCCACCTTTTTCTCGCTCCAAGAAAGAGGATGGCATAATTGAGTCAGGCTCAGTGAGATTCTCAGGGGAAAATACAATTCCACAGTAATTCCTTATGGTACATTGTGGAATTTATTTTTAATACAGGATGTTCCTTCTTAGATATTCTGCATCAGAGGCCTCTGTTCCCAAAATCTGGAGTGCTCCAGGGCTCCATCTCCCTAACAGGTCATCTGGGAGGAGGAAATACCCTTCTATGGAAGAGGGAGAGAAATGTGAGAGCAAGGAAGAGGTGCAAGAATCAACATGTAACCCAGAAAATTGAAAGAAGAGCCCACTGAATTAATGATACTGAGATAATTGCTATTCTATTTAGGACCTCTTATTTTGGCAGTGACACAGCCGAGGTGTAATACAGCTGGAAATCAAAATGGATGGAAGTTAATCCATTGAGGTTTATGGCTACTGTTAATTTCTGATGGATCCTGATAGGCTGCTAAGCAGACACCTCACTGCCTGCCTCTCAAACCAGAGTTCACTGCTCCTCCAACCTCTTGCAACAGGAATAGTTTTATTAACCCTCTTGGTGCTTTTGAGCTGACCCTTCACCTGGGGGAAAAGTCAGAGCTCTCTGAAGTGAAACACCAGTTTTGAAGGGGAAATTCCATTTATGTTGTGACTGTGAGCAAATATTTTTACAGGCAATTATGCAAGTACAAAACCACTCCAAAAAATGTTGGTGAGTTAAGTCAGTTTAGCATTTTCCCACCCATCAACTGAGCTACTATAGCAAAGATTGTGTCCACTCTTATCCCTTAGCTCCTGGACAAACTGCAAAACAATTTTGCTTGGCTCCAGTGTTTTTTTTCCATGCTTCTCTGCCCCTCCGCTCTTCTACTTTTCCATAAGAAAATAGAAATAAGAAAAAAAAATTAAAATACGAAAGTTATTTTCTAAATACTAATTAATTTTAACACCCAGAAAAGATTGATAAAAGATCAACATGCACAGAAATGAGCAGAAATTCAGGAGAGCAGCTGGAGGTGAGCAGTGACTCTCCTGGAAAATGGTGCTGGTCCAAGTGCAGCTCACCTGGCCATTCATTCAGTGCCCACTGAGGAGGAAAGGAGATGAGATATTACTCCATTACAGCCTGAATGTATAATTCATACAATGCCAATGAAATAATGATAAATGACTGAATTGTTCACAAAGGCCATTCTTCACACTTTAGCCCATTTAAAAAAAAAAAATCTTGTATTCCTCTCTTCTAAACTTTCTGTTAATGAGTCCCCTCCTTGCCTTTGCTTCCCTTGGCGGAGATGCTCTAAAGGGAGTTATTGGAGAAGACGCGGAGAATTGGATGCGTGGATATTGGGAACTTTCATTCAGTGAGGGTGTGAGGCCCTGGCACAGGGTGCTCAGAGCAGCTGTGGCTGCCCCTGGATCCCTGGCAGTGCCCAAGGCCAGGTTGGAGCAACCTGGGATAATGGAAGTTGTCCCTGCCCATGGCAAGGGGTGGAATGGGATGATATTTGATGTCCCTTCCAAAGTGTTCTGTGATTCCAAATCTCCCTCTCTCTCCCTGTGTCTCCATGACCATCCCATTATATACCCAAGTGTGAATGTGTGTGTGAGCCTGCTCACTTTATACACACCCCTCTGCCACCTGAGCTGGTTCAGACAACCTCTGGCCGTGGTTTTCTCAAGAGTTGTGTCTGCCTTTCAGTTTTCTCCCCTGTTCTGTGGACAAGGAAAGGTGACAGAATATTCCAAGTCAATTCTTGGTTTGTTTGGTCAGTTGTTTGCTCTCTGTGAGTTGACAGCAGCATGTGACAAGCGCAAAGTTCTTGCACTTGCAAAGTTCAAACTCTTGCAAAGTTCTTGCAAGAGTTTTGAGTCCACAAAACCAAACTACAGCACTTTGAATCCTTGGGCTGGATGGGAAAGTTTCCATGCTGGTAACTCACCTTCTGCTCATTCACCTGGCCCTGCCTGGTGCTCTTTATCCCTGGGAAAGGTGAGCCACAGATGAGAAACTGCTGGAAGTAGGAGCTGGTAAAGGAATTGCACCTTGAAGAGCCCCGGCTCTGTTGTGAGATGGATTGGGATTGGTGGAAATATCAGTCATCCCTTGCTCAGAGCTGCTGCACTCAGGTAATCAAAACCTGGGGAAAAACTTGTAAAGATTGTACCACACAGATGGACAGGCAGTGAGATAGATCATAAGCAAAAATAACAGTTTAAAATTGCATTTCTGTTTGTGACCTGGTTTTCCCAAGTCCGGAGTGCTGGGTCCAGTGGCACATGCTGTGGGATCAGCCCTCTGGGGAATCAGTCCAGAGGCAGTCTCTGCACTTACAGGCCTCTTTTTGCAAATTTTTCTTATGTATATTTGAAAAGGGGAGAAAGCACCAACCAAGGATGTTTTCGAAAGGTCGAACCTTTCTTTTTGCAGGAGCTTTCCCACTCCACTTGCTTTTATTTCCAGGTACTCCCAAAGGACTGATTGAAACACCATAGCTCTGAGCACATCCTTTGTCCTGCTTAATCATTGTTAACAGCCCAAAAAGATGAGATAATGGCGACCCATCTTGGGGACTCCAAGATCCTGATTGTTCAGAAAGGTCATAGAAAAGCCACGTTTCTAATCTTTGCAAAAGAAGAGATTAACAGGCAGCCTTGCTGAGATGTTGAGGGGGAGGAAGGAAAAGAAGAAGAAAGGTGATAGAAAGCTCTTTGGGTTTGACTTGGATACAAGGAGTAGGAACTGTGAAACAAAGCCTTGACACTGGAAAGGGAGCAGGGCAAAAAAACTCTGTAAAATACACAGGAGTAGCTGGGGAAAAGTGTGGAAAAATAGAAGCTCTGGAGAAAGAATATTCAGTGTAAAATGAATCGGGGTGCTCTTTATTCCTCCAGCATTCAAGGTTGCTGGCCTTCACCTCTGATTCCTGCAGGAGACTGGCACTGGAGCTGCTGTGGCTGAAAATAAGAATGGGACAGATGGGAAGCCTGGATGGGGTTTGTTCCCCATTATATACTATACAAATGAAAGCTGACAGACTCAAGGAGGTCTCCAGGCTTCCTGGGGTCTGTGGAGGAATCATCACCCATGACAGGCAAATCCACCCATAATAAAAGAAGTGACCAGTGAAGAGGGAAGAGATGCCTCAGCTCTAGAGGAGCTCATCTGTCTTTGGTTAAAGAAAAAGAAAATCAAACGGGATGAGGTCAGAATGGAGAGCTAATCCTACCTCTCCTGAGTCAGAAAAATCCCATCCAGGAGCCTCTGAGACGTCTTTTATGGCTGGAGCAGATTATGGGAGCACAAAAGGTTCCTGCCCCATGCTCTCATCCCAAGCAGAGCCAAACACGAAAGGCTGTGTCAGACAGCCCATGATCACCTTGTTCAGCTCCATTTTGCCTGTATTTCATCCAAATGATTAAGGAATATGTAAGGGATTGTGATTCCTCTCCCAGTTTTGAGGATGTTCTGGCAGGAGATGAGAGAAGCATTTGGGGCCAAAGACTTAAAAAATTCAGGCCCAGATTTCAAGCTTCTGAGGTTTGAAGTTTTATTTTATGCTGGAAGTTTGGCTTGGACACATCTTTAGTAGTTGCTAGAATCAGACAGAATCTCCAAAGATTTGGAAGTATTCCTAGTGCAAGAAATTACCAATTTCCATATTTTTGTTGCTCTTGATGTTTTTGACATCCAGGAACAAACGATCTTCATTTAAATGAGATGAGAAAAGTATCTCCTGCAAATTATGCCATTTCTTTTCCCCATTATGTTTTTCTGCATCTTCTGGCAGCGCTGTTGCAAAACCAACAGCAAACGGTCAAGTGGAACTGCAAAGACAATAACTTTAATGGAAAGAAATTGGGAACTGGAAGATGACACAGATTGCATTAGGGAAAAAAAAAAAAAGTGAAATAATATTTAATTTCCTTGGTCATAAATAATATGTCCGCCCACATTACAAACACATCAAATATGACAGGAAAAATAGGCAGTGACATGAGAAAATATCATTATTTCTTCATTAAATATTTTATACATTTATAAGGGGGGGGAAATTAAAAAAGCATCCTGACAAGCAAAAATGTAACAGCTGAAGGGCCATTAAAGAAATGAATTAGGACTCTAGAAGTGTGCAGATGCAGAAATTGAAAGGAAAGAAAAAAAATATGTCATAGGAAAAACTTTGACTGTTGTTAGAACCCAGTTCCTTTCCGGAAAGGAAGTGGGGCTGTTTTTGTGGGGCTCTGGACACTGGGCAGCCCTTGGTAGGGATTGAGTGATCCCATCAGGGCTGGTTTTGACGTAAAATAAAGGGATCTGCTCTGCCAAGTCTTTTTGTGTAGTGGTGGTTGGGTAAAGAGGATTTGTACCCAGCACCTTGCAGAGTGCATCAGGCTGAACACAAAACTAGAGACACTGAAAGTTTGGTTTTGCAGGACGCTGCTAGAAATTTGGGAAGGTCATAGAGGGTGTGGGTGTAAATTTACATGTAGGGTTAGGGCCCAGCAGGGAAATGTCAGGAGCCTTGCAGGCCCAGCTGAGCTTCTCTGTTTCCAAAGAGATTTACCTTCCATGAGCATCACTTAATCATCTTCCTGGGTTTCAGGTTCTTGTGCACACTATTGCTCACCCTCTGTGGACCCCAAAAGTACCAAAAGTCAGTCAAGGAGGGCAAAAAAGGCTCCAAATGAAAGATAACTGTTGCAGACAACTTTTATGAAAAATCCTTTCCTTAGGATTTTTCCTCCTGAGAAGCTGGGAGGCCTCAGGAACAAAATGTAA
>JAWWMS010000054.1:7163513-7173774 GCA_035048045.1 Chlorospingus semifuscus
TACATTATTATTACATTACATTACATTATATTACATTATATTATCATTACATTATATTATAGAATGCTACACTAAAACTACACTAAATCATAGAGAAAGGATACAGACAGAAGGTTACAAAGAATTATAATGTGAACTCGTGGTTGCATCCAGAGTCCTGACACAGCTGGACAGTGATTGGTCATAAATTGGTCAAAACAATTCTCATGAAACCAATCAAACAATCACCTGTCGGATACACGATCTCCAGACCACATTCCAAAAGCAGCAAAACAGGGAGAAGCAATCAGATAAACATTGTTTTCATTCCTCTCTGAGGCTTCTCGTCTTCCCAGGAGAAAAATCCCGGGCGAAGGGATTTTTTTTCAGAGAATGTGAACACCACACCCTCGTTTCCCCCACCCAGGAGAAGACGCCCTGGTAAAGGCACCTTCCCTACCCAACCTCCTCCTGATGATCTTCGTCCCGCTGCTGTCCCTCCTCGTCCTCGCGGCGCTCACGGCGCTCTTCTGCTGGAAGGTGGCCCAGCAGCGCCACAAGCACAGCGACTTTGGTGACACCGACCTCATGCTGAAGGCATCCATGATGGGAGACAGCACCCTAGAGGTGGGTGAGCCCCATGAGGGACCCCAAATGTCCCCAAGGTGTGTGTGGGTCTGGGGATGGCCACCACGCTGACCCTGTGGCCACCCTGTTTGTGCAGGACCTGCTGAGCGACGACTGCACCACGGGCAGCGGGTCTGGGCTGCCTTTCCTTGTCCAGAGGACGGTGGCTCGGCAGATCACCCTCATGGAGTGTGTGGGTAAGGAGAGGAGGCTGTGATTTATTAAAAAATATGGATATTCAAAAATGTGGACTATTGAAAAATATGGATATTGATCTAGTGCCGATATCCAACTGTGATGGACAAAAACTCTCTGACAGTTTAGAGTTAGAAAGTGGATGTTTATTGTGGGATAATTCCCAAAAACACACCACAATTTACAGGTGATTACAGAGTCCTTTTATCTATACAAGTATTGAATACCCAAAATACAGATACATATTCATAACTTTGGTACATCCCATTCCCAATATGGATATTGATCTATGGATTTTGATATCCGAAATCTATGGATTTTGATATCCATAGATATCCATTCAATACAAGTATTGAATACCCAAATACAAATACATATTGATAACTTTGGTACATCTCATTTCCAATATGCATATTGATCTAGTACCAATATCCAAAAACTCTCTGACAGTTTAAAGTTAGACAGTGAATGTTTATTGTGAGATAACTCCCAAAAACACACCACAATTTACAGGTGATCACAGAGTCCTCTTATCTATACAAGTATTGAATACCCAAAATACAAATACATATTCATAATTTTGGTACATCCCATCCCAATATGGATATTGATCTATGGATTTTGATATCCAAAATCTATGGATTTTGATATCCATAGATATTCATTCAATACAAGTATTGAATACCCAAATACAAATACATATTCATAACTTTGGTACATCCCATTCCCATTATGGATATTGATCTAGTACCAATATCCAAAAACTCTCTAACAGTTTAGAGTCAGAAAGTGGATGTTTATTGTGGGATAACTCCCAAAACCACACTGCAATTTACAGGTGATTACAGAGCCTTTTTATCTATACAAGTATTGAATACCCAAAACACAAATATATTCATAACTTTGGTACATCCCATTCCCTGTTTCCCATGGTAATTAGTCCAAAAGCCATTAAGCATGGTAATTAGTTCAAAAGCCATTAAGCATTCACGGTTTGTTCCTTGAAATGGGGTCCCTTTCATGGGGAGGGGTCCCAAAATGAGGAAGTAAATGAAGTCTTCCTCCTTCTGACCTTTCTACCTTTTCAATGCAAATGTGACAAATGAACCTTGGTAGAACTCCCATTCCCTGTCCTCAATTGGTTTCAGAACAAAGGAGGCCACAATTCTCTTATGTCCCTAAAAGCTATTTATCAGTTTCTATATTCTTCATTATAAACCCAGCTAACCAAACATTGTGTTGACAAGCAATCAATTATTAGTTAACTACTAACTCTTAACTCCATCAAGGCCTACCCACTTGTTTTAATTAACTCCAATAAAGCTTTAGCTCTAACTAAAATGTTAGCTCCTCTAAAATCTCTAAATTCCTTAAGGTTTATGTCTCACCTGCAGAAATGTGGAATGTTTGCCTGTGTTTCCCCAGTCCAGGACTAAGAAATGGCAAAGACCAGATCTGCACTGAACACTGACAACATCACAGCAGCTCTTACTCATGGGCTGCCAAAGACAAATGTGCTTTGTGGAGCTGAGTGAAATTACTCGTGGGATTTGCAGAGTCCTACTGCTACACTGATGCACGCTCAGCAGAGTAACAAGATTAAAAAGCCTAAAAAAAGGCAAAATGGAGTGCTGTGACACCCAGATAGGAGAAATGATTGCACACAGACCCCACCAGCACATTGTGGATTCACTTTAATGCACTAGAACACCAGTTACTAGAATCTAGTCCTATATGGGAATAGCCTTGGATTTAGAAAACAATCTTGTTGTCTTTCTGACCCATACAAATGAGGCTTTCACACAATTTCTGCATTGAGATAAATAAACACACGTTTTCCCAGCTTTCTAAAGGCAAAGGGCAGAAATTTGTGCTTTATATTCTTTCGTTCTGGGAAAAAACCTCAAATTTTTAAATGTCACAACACAATGTATGTATTCATATATAATCCAATTTCTTGGATTCTTATTTGTGCAGAATTTTTGAATAATTTATTTTTGAAGAATGGGGCAACACTGCATCAAATCCTGTGGCAGTTTCTGTGTTTGGTTCACTGGATGAGCCTCAGTGAATTGTATAAAAAGTGAAGGGGTTTTTTGAGAGTTTCTTAGAGTAATGCTTTTTGCTCACTGATTCATCATAAACTCTTGATTTCATTATGTTCCAGGTTCACATTTCACCTTGGTGTCATATCAGCATCATAAAAAGTACCAAAGATATCATCCATTGCTCTGCAATGGGGCAAACTTCATGATTCTTATTTGATCAGGCAGCATTAACCTTGATTTTTCTATTAGTTCAGTTTAGAAACTCACCTTGCAATGCAAATCAAAAGCAAAAAAAAATAAATAAAGGAAACAACAAGCATCTTCTCTTTCATGAGTTAACAAACAGCAGCCAGTTAAAAGGAAACATTTTGTTTGTTCAAGCAAATTTGATTGCAGTTCCTAAGGGACAGATCTGTGAACACACAAAGATGTTCCTCATGTCCCAGTGGAGTTGAAGACCTTGTTCCTGTGTACTTCTTCCCTATCTCTTTAGAAAGTTTATGATTTCCAAAGACCCATCTGCGTGTCCTGGAATGTGATTTAAAATACAAACCCATTAAAAGTGACAAATGATCTTCATACCTCAGACCTTCCTGCATGAGTATTTCTAATGAGATTCTGGTCTTCCTAGGGCAAGAACAATAAAACTCTTCTAATTCTTGCCCCAGACATTCAGAGATGGCCAAATACATCAACCCCACGTCTAAGCTGATCCACAGATGATTACAAATTGTTGTTTGCTGTAAACAACAGCTTGTGGCTTCACCACAGAGCAGCTACTACAAGTGAGCTACAATGGGATTTGGATTGATGACTACTGTAGGGAAAAGTCTGAGGAGAAACATTTATTTACATGAAAAGATCAACAGAAAAATCAGCAGTTCTTTTCCACTCCCCTCCTTTCTTGTTTCTTCCATCTCCCCCCCTTCCTTCCCCAGCTTGGTCAGGAAATTGCTGTACAACAAAAATCCACAGGCAGCTTCAGCTCCTTCCCCTCTCTTTTGACCTTTTCACAGTTCTAAGGGTTATTTAATGAGCTTAGAAAAATAATGCATCAGTTAATGGCAGAATCCCTGGAAGGGCAGTATTACTGAGATTTCCTTTCCTCCTCCTCACCCTCACTGGAGGCCCCATCACCCCCAAACTTCCACCTGCAGTTTTCTTCATTGCATGCTTTAAAATGCCTTCAAATTAACACCACATTATAAAATAGAGAAAGAGATCACTGAGAGGCCTGGAAAGGAGCATTTTAATGTTTTGCTGTAGAAAACATAGTCACAGGGGCTTGAGAGAAGGGAGTGTAATTTATTTACCGTCAGAAGACAGCCACACATATATATCACAAAAAAGATGTCACTATTGTGAAATAGAGGGGTGACAAAATCACCCACAGCCAAAAGACTGGCACCACTTCACCCCTGCTCAAAACAGTTCAGCCATCCAGGTAAAATTAAGAAAATTTGTTGTAATAAATCTGGACTCCATTTCTAGAAGCTGGAAGTCAATAATTCTGCTCTTTCTCCAACAGAGACAAAAGCTATCGCCCACAGGCACTCTGAGCAGCCCATCCTTCTTGCCAAAATTAAACTTCCCATGATTTCCTGTGACACCTGAGCCCATGTTGTAATTCAGTGCACAATCCAGAGACTCCAACAGTTAAGACAAAGTATCTGTGGCATGCTAACTCTCCTTTTGAAATGTTTTTGGGCCTTAAATGCAAGACAAGCCTGGCTGTGAAGGTGCCTCACATGACACCAGCACATAGGAACTTTGCAGTATCTGATCTAAACCAGAACTGAGCCTCCAAAATTGTGCATTTGCTCTTGCAGGTAATCTATAATATTGTGCAGGCACTCCTTGTAATATCTTTAAAATAATCATCCTTCATTTAAGAATTAATTGGGCCTTTCCATTTGCAGAGTCACCCATCATTCTTTAAGGATCTGAGGAGCCAGGGGTGGATTTGAGCCACCTTAGACCTCAGCTCAGCGTGAGGAGAGACCCCTCTGAGCTGATTCAACACACCCAAGATCTGAGTCACACCTGCAACAAGCTCTTCACATTAATTAAAGGGTGTCTTTGTGTGTGATAAATCCAAAGGGTAAATACCTTCATTTAGTGTCTGCATTTTGGTGGGAAGAATCTCAGCTTTTCTCTCCCCTGGACAGGCTTTGCTCTCTCTTCTGACTTTGAGTTGCCTGCTTGTATTTTTCAGCTTGTATTTAATAGTGGCTTGTTGACATTCATTTCTTCTTTTGTCAATGTTACCCTTGAGCTTAACAAATCATCTCCTTCTCTGGCATTTTGAATCCTTCTGTTCATCTTTTTCACATACCCCTCAACACTCTCTGTTTAGTAACAGCAGTTGTTTACTTGTCTTAAAAATCCCAGTCTTTGCCTCTCCATCCACTTGATTATCCCATCAGTCCTTCTCTGTACCCACCCTTATCTGGATTTGTCTCCATTAGGCACAGATGTCTGGAACAGTACCTGGCACTACAGACAAATGCGTACCAGGCTCTGATACAAAAATATTTCCATTTCTCTTGCTTTATTAGACACACGTTGCCCGAGGCATCTTAGAATTTGCCTTTTTCACAGTTCCATCACACCCTGATCCCTCAGCACACCCTTCTAAGCTTGTCTAACATCCCCAGGTGTTCCTCAGGCTCACAGACTTTGTTTCTCCTACACAGACTTCTCAGGTCACTTGTCCAGTGTTCATTAGGACTTTAGCAGGAACAAATTCCACCCGGTTTATACCAGCTTTTTCCAGCACCATTCATCACTGGTAATTCCCATTATTAATAAAGTGTGAGGTTGGATCAGACAAGACTGTTGCTTGAATAATTTCACTACTAATCCCCCTCACAGAGATACTTTCCCTCTTGGAGAAATTCTCTTTTTGTAACACTCTCCTGATCAGACTTAACTTCATTTTACCTACCTCTGCCTTAGGGGGAATTTCTCATACTGCACATATCAAATGTTTCTGGCTTATTTGGACACAGATCTAAATGACACCAAATAGGTAGAAATTAGTTAACTTCCCAAAGCAAGGTACCACATTTTTCTCTCCTGATCTTTTCTCAGAAAAGGTGTTGTGATCTATCTGACGCTGTTTAAAGGACTCTGCCATTCCAAGTTGGTTTTGCGAACTACAGAGGTCACACTAATGGACTTGAAAATGCCTTGATCATTTTTTTCTAAAATACATGTGCTTACAAATCTTGTATCAAATAATATCAACCCGCTACTGCCCCAACACTCTGTAAAGGGCTCTTTCAGAAATCAGAAACAAAAGCAGTTTGTTCCTCTCATTATCATCACATCAAGAAGTTTGAATTTTACTTTTACCTCAGCTAGAATAATTTAAATGTCCATAAACTCCTTCCCATTCACACCCTGCCATTATGCCACAGTCATTATCAACATCCCCACTGAATTTGAAAGAAAATTATTCATTTTGTTTTGAGGACAAATGCAGATCACTTTCTAACTTGGTCCCATTCTTCCTGCATGGTGTCAGTGCTTCTTTTCTCATTATAAACTCCTTATTACTATGGGCAAGGAATTTCTGCTGTTTGTTTTAATTTCCTCTACAAAGGATCTCCTTCACGAGGAAATTAAAACCTTGACATTTTACAAGTCTCACTTTATCTCCCCAGCTCATCTGAGATGTTGCTCTCATTGCTGATCAGTCCCTTTCTTTATAGATTTACTCATCACCCAAGTGGGTATCTGGGAAACTTTGATTTTTCTGTTGTCACAGGACATTTCTCCTTTTGACTTTCTGAATGCACCTTGTTGTCTGATGGTTTTTAATCTAGAGAATTGCACAAGAGATTCTGTTTTATCCCAGAATCTCCAACCATTTCCCTTGTGCCAGTGTAATCAGTTACATTCAGAAATATTAATAGAATTCATTTCTAGAGTTAGGAGAAAAATCTTATTCCTCAGAAATTCTACGGGAGATAAAATAATAATAATTTTTAAAAGAGCTACTCACTCTAATCAGAAATTCAGGAGCTGCCCAGGGTATTGAGTGCAGCTGGAGGGGTTTCTCATGTGTACCCAAAGGGTGGACACTGTAACATAGGTCAGGTTAATCAAAAAACCCATGATTTTGAATATCAAGGTCAGATTTGCTCCTATAAAGAGAGAGAAAGCAGAAATATACTCATTCATTCATTCATGAATTACATAAGTTTACCCAAAATAAATTTGTAACACGTGGAGCAAAGATTTTTTTTCCAAGTTTCTGTGAAGAGACGAATCCCACTTTAGTAGATAAAGCCATTTTTGGCCTCTTGGTCTTAAACTGAAATACACTTCTAAGAACTAGATTTAAGTGTGGTTATTAGCTGGGGAAAAACCTGAGATCCACTCTAGATTTTAACGCAGACCTTCTGGATCTGAAATGCTGCTTGTTTTTTGCACTTTAAATATGGTTTACAGCCAGCCCATTGCCCCATAACCCATTTTACTTCACCCTCCAGGTTATTCTAATGTATTAAAAGTACTTTAGAAGAGTATTTACCTCCTTTATTTTAGGACACAGCTTGGGCAGAGCAGCAACTTTACCACTCAGCCCACCTCATTTTTGTGTTTTCTGTTGAATTCTTGCAGTGGATACATAGAATATGCCCTGGCACTCATTCTTCACACCCCTCTCTGTTTTATGAGCTGATATTAATATTATCAGCACCTACTCCTACACACAAAGGGCACCTGCTGTAAGGACTGGCAGCTGAATTACCTGAGGGGTTCCTGCTCCTTGAATTAGCCTGCTATGAAATTCTCATCTGCAGTCTGCAAAGGGGAAACGACAGACAGAAAAGAAACAGCTTTTCCCTGTCCACACTTTCTGAGGAGTCTGTCGTGCTAAGTACTGGCCTGTCTCCTCTCGTTTGTGTTAACGGTGTCTGAATCACTCTTTCAACTCACTGCCGTCCACAGGAGGAGCTGAGGCAGCAGCACAAATGGATCTTTAAGTACAAGGAGCTGGAGTAAGCTATTTCCATGTGCACTTGGAGGTAAACACAACCAAAAAAAAAAAAATTAAAAAAAACAAACCCCAAACAAACAAAAAGTACTTTTAGCTTCACATTTCCATATATCATTTCCATTAATTCAAGCCTAGAAACCCTCACAGCCACTTTGGCTTGTGTATCTCAAAAGAGCTTTGATAATGGTGTCAATGCAAATATCAAGAAAGAATAACCTGGAAAGAAACTTTTTTCCACCCACCAGTGACCTGTTGATGTGGTGGTGTTGTAGCTGCGACTCTTATAGGTTCCTTGCTCTGATCTCAGAAAGAACTGCATGAAACACTACCAAAAAAAAACCCCAAAAAAACCAAAAACATCAAAAAAAAAACCCCAAACAAAAAGTACTTTTAGCTTTACATTTCTATATATCATTTCTATTAGTGCAAGCCTAGAAACCTTCACAGCCACTTCAGCTTGTGTATTTCAAAAGAGCTTTGAAAATGGTGTCAATCCAAATACCAAGAAGGAATAAACTGGAAAAAAACTTTTTTCACCAGTGACCTGTTGATGTGGTGGTGTTGTAGCTGCATCTCCTATGGGTTTCTTGCTCTGATCTCAGAATAAACTACATGAAACTTGAAGCACAACAGATGAGACCAAATTCTGAGTTTCTCTAGCATTTTCCTGACCCTTCAGGTGTTTATCTCAGGAACCAGAGCTCAGGTGCAGCTGACAGGATCTGTGGGTGTCCCCACCTTTATTCCAAGCAGTAGATGAGTGTGAAGAGGAAAAGCTGTATCACTCATGACTGTTAACACCAATATCCTTCATCTATTTCCCATTAACAAGGGGAAAAGAATGCTATGAATGGGTCAGCAGCAGAGATTTGGGGCTTTAATTTGGCCACTAATTCGACCCAGCTCAATAGCAAGGCAAAGAAAGACATCCCTTGGCTCTTGCAGCCTCAGGTGCTGAGTGGGACCTGTCCCTGTGTGCCTGTTGCTGCTGGAAGCTCTCACTTTGCAGGGATAGTTACCAAAAAGGAGACCAAGGCTGCCTACAGGTGCTTTTGCTAAAATTGCTTTCATTTGGAACTATTTATCAGCATTTTCACACCATTTTTCAGCCACTCTCCTCAGCAGCTCTGTGCAATGTAAATCCCTCCAAGCCATCACCTGATAAAATATAATGCAAGAGGCAGGGAAATTCAATTACATCAGGCTGGCTGTGCCAGTCCCAGCTTTTTGCTGGGCTTCAAAGGGGGAGGGATAACAGGGAGACAGATTTTGTAGGCACGTGTGTGCAGTAATTTCTGCTGCTGATCTCTCAGAGGCAAAGTGATTGCTAAGTTTGCCCAAGACAGAGTGAATTTAACTCCTGGGATATGACCTATTGCAAAAGCTGAAACTTCATTTCAGTCCCACCTGAGCTCACTTTTGAGGACTCCCATTAGGCAAATTTCACCCTTAAACTCAGTTGAAAGTGTTCAGAGATTAAATTTAAAACAGGTCTTTGATTTGAGGTTGGAAGGGTTTAAAATATCTTCAGTCATGGCACCAGGGCAAGTAGGGAAATGGGCACATCTGCCTTATCTGTCATTACACCCAGGTAAGTAAAAGTTGTGAAAGTCACAAGTTCTCTCTGCATATATGAAATTAATCCCAGAAAGTTGAAGACCAGACAGAAGAAATATTCAGTATTATATCAGCAATATGCATTAGCTGGATTGGATCAGCCCTCCAGCCACACACTCAACCATAACCTTTACAAATTGGCAGGACTCTCATTTCCTTACCATTGCTTGCCAGGTACACAGGAGACTGTAATGAAATTCCAGGGCAGAGCTGTGGTCCTGGTGTAGTTTCCAAAGCCTGCAATGTTTCTCTGGTGGTATTTTCCTAATTCACAACCTTCAGTGTACAGCAAAACAAAAACTGCCTCCTTTATGACATCCCTTTAAAACCCAGTGCAGTCCTGTGGCACACTTCAAACTGATTTTTCAGAATATATATGTATGCACACAGAGAGTTTTTTATCCCTGTCCTTTCAGTAATTATTTTTGTTCCAGCAAAATCAGAACAAGCAGAGCAGCTACAAATATCTCAAAAGCTTTTAGAGAGCAGGCAGCAGCCCACACACCAAGCTGCTTGAAGAGGAAAAGCTGACATGATGAGACTGAGATGCATCTTTCCCACAGAGAAACTGGTTATGATGAGGCTCCCTGTCCCCTGCCCTGGATTTCAGCTCCCCTGGACCTGTGGACACAGCTCTGGGCAGGGCAGAGTCCACCCCTGTGATGGTGATCACAGGGGTCCCAGGATGAGGGAAGAGATGAGGATCTGAGTCCATGTTTCAGAAGGCTGATTTATTATTTTATGATATATATTATATTAAAACTATACTAAAAGAATAGAAGAAAGG
>JAWWMS010000054.1:7215368-7230715 GCA_035048045.1 Chlorospingus semifuscus
TGCCAACATCACTGCAGAAAATGGAGAACAAGAAGAAGAAAGAAGAAGGACTAGACACGCCCTGATTCCTCCATCTTCTCCCCATAACCCGCATACCAAAAATCCTAAAATCTACATTTTCACCCTGTGAACACCTTGTTATTACACCATTCAAACTTGTGTGTCTTTCACATCCCCATGCTAAGCTGGCAATTCATTGGACGGATCAAAATCAAATCCCCAGGTGTTCCGGGCAGCATGCCAGGGTCTCCTAGCCCCCGACAGGGACCTCGGCAACTCTGGACATCCAAAGGGATGTGCTGAGTTTCCACAGGTTGCAGGTGCTGTGTTTGAAGCAGTCAGCGGCACTGATGTGCACCCAGGAGAAATTGGGATAGGGGAGCTTTTCTGGGCTGGTGGAAGCAATCAGCAGCTGGGTGAGTGATCATCCTTGCTGGATAAAGGGTTAGCAGGCAAAGTGTGTCCAGGATGGAGTGGTGAGGGTGGGAAGAGCTTCTCTGTGGTTGTGGCCGGGAGAGCCACAGGGAGATGGAAATCCTGTATTTGCTGTGTGCCTGTGGAAGGAGAGCAGCAGGAAGGGGATGCCCAGTCCCTGTACCTGAATTGTGTGCAGGTTATTTGTGCATCTGAGCAAGAGTGGGGGAGAAATAATTCCCTCTGCATGGCAGGGAAAGGATTGCTCTGCAGACGCTCATTGTCGCTGAGATACATGGAAAAAATTTCAAGTAAACCAATAAACTCCAACTAATTCACAACCAAACCAATGGCCTGAGCTAATGAACAGCAGGGTGGCCATTGTGACAGCCAGTGAGGGAATTCACAGAATTCACAGAATCATTGGGTTGGAAGAGACCTTCAAGATCATTGAGTCCAAACCATTCCCTGACAGCTCAACTAAACCCTGGCACCCAGTGCCACATCCAGGCTTTGTTAAACACACCCAGGGATGGTGACTGCACCACTCAGGGAAGAGTTGCAGGTCTGGTGAACACTTGGGGATGGGGTTGCTACAAGAACAAGAACCACGTCCCAAAGCTGCACCCACCCACACAGGGGAGGCCTCTCCACCCAGGGCACCCAGGAGGTCACAGCTCTTCACCCAAAGGGTGACTCAGGAGGAAAATAATCCCTCACCAGGGCTGTGAGGGCTCCCAGGTCTGGGGAGCCTCCCTAGGATCCATCCCAGTCCCCAAGGGTGGTTCCCTCTCACAGAACTGCTGGTCTGAGGAAAATCACAGAGGATTAAAAAAGGGCTTTTCAGCAGGACCACCAGGTCAGGCTCATGCTCACCCATGTTCACAGCCCAGGAAAGAGAAGAAAATATAAACTGAGCTGAACTTCCTGGAGAGCACGTGGCATGGAACAGCACAGGTCTCTTTGGAACTGGGATTGCTTGATGTCTGCATCAGGGTGATTCAGAAAGAACACATATCATTTTACTTCCCCCCAGTCCTTTGTTCCTTTCAAAGTCTGGCTTTTTAGGGACTCGGCATTAAAAATAAATGAGAATTTCCCGGTAAAGACTTTTTTTTCAGTGCATCACAAGACATTCGTTTAAATGTAGAATATTTTTAAAGATGTAAACACCTAATGGAAGTTACTTACTCTGATGGAAATGGATCTGTTTTAATGTCAGGGTGTTCACTAGGAAAAGAATTTAAATCAAATCAGGGAAAAAATAGACCACAAAGCACTTTGTAACTTCTCCTTAAACACAAATAAAACAGAAGAATAAATTTTAAACACTCCTGTCTCTTTTCTGAAGAGCTGTGGACCAAGTCATGCTATGAGGTGGTGAGGACTGAGAAGACTTGAGTTAGAAATAATAAATGATAACACCCTGCAATGCCATGGAGGTTTGTGCATAAATCAAGAGAAACTGGTGCAGGAGGCAGAGACACCATCATGGCTTTTCATGGGGGATAAAAACCTTATTTCAGATGGAAGGGTAGGAAGGCTTTATGTTTTAGTTCACTATGACCAAGATAGGTGGTGAAATTTTCCCATGTGGATCCAGAGATCAGCAATGCCTGCTACATAAATGCTGTGGGAAATACCACACCACACTTCCATGACACATCCTTGTGTTGCTCCCTCCCTAACCCCCTTACAGGACTTGCTTTTAGGCAGAACTCTGTGAGAGAAATTTGGGGTTGTGAAGTTTGTAAAACCTGTGCTTGTTCTTGCTTGTAGAACCATCCAGATGTTCAGCAGCAGCTCCTCCATGGGGCTCCACATGAAATTTCCTTCACTCCCACATATCCCATGAATTATGGAGAAGTGTTTGCTGCAGGCCAGAGAGAACAAGTGTCTGTGATGCTGCTGGAGCCCTGGCTTGCCAGGGAGGCCTGGGAGAGGAACAACTCAGTCCCTGTGAGAGAGAGAGGGGACAGACAGGGAGGATTGTCACTATGGAGCACGACAGAGTACAATAATACACAGCTCCATCAGAAGGGTGAAAGAGAGAGATTTTATTAAACCAATGTAGCTTTTATAGTTCTTCCAAATATTGACACCCATCTAACACATATACAGTGCCCACTGGCCATAAAAGAGAAACAAAGTTCTCAGTAGACACCCAGAGAGCCACGTCACTCTTGTGCCAGCCAGAGTCCCTATCTCCCAACTTTCTCTCCTTCTTCTGGTCTCCAGCGTAATGACCTTGACGTTCCTTCAGGAGAGATATAGGGCTTCTCCTTATCTTCAGGAGGCCCTGCTGGCTCACAGGGACAGCACGGAATGTCTTTCCCACAGAGGATGGCACAGGTCCCCGAGGCATCCTTTGAGAGGCAGAACATTACAGCACTCAATAAAGGAGATCTCTCAATCCAGAACATGTTAGCAGAATGACTTCAGCCGACCATCCTGCTATTCTATGATCCTACAGGCATCATTGAAGAGATTCATTGGAAGAGATCTTAAAGTCTATTTCATTCCACCTCCTGCCATGGCAGGGACATCTTCCACTGCCCTAGGTTGCTCCAGCCTGGCCTTGGACAATTCCAGGGATCCAGGAGCAGCCACAGCTGCTCTGGGCACCCTGTGCCAGGGGCTGCCCACCCTCACAGTGAAGGATTTATTCCCAATCTCTAAATCCAAACACTCCCTGCCATTCCCAGCACAGTTTTCCTTCCCATCTCAGCCTTTGGTCCAGCCATCCACTACAGAGCAGCTGTGGTTTGCCTGAGCTTGGGGTGGGTGACAGCAAAGGCAACTTCTGAGCAAGAGTGAAAAGATTAAAGGGTAGGAAAACAGCAACATTCCTATCTAAAAGGACTGGTGGACAGCAAGTAGATAAGCCATAAAAGCAGGAAAATGTCTCCAGACTAAAGTAAATAGTAAGCTCTAAAAATCTACCTCTAAGAGATTATGTAGGTGGAACTTTACAAAAGAAATCTCTGCGTTTACCCCAGTGTGAGCCTTTGCTTTGAATCATTTGCCAGGCACTCAAAAGTTTAATATCAGCTTTTGATACAGTATTTTTCTAAAGTGATTTTGAAGATTATATAGAGGGAAAAGGTAAAAATAAACCTGAATGGGAGGGTTTTGTTACAAAACCAGTTTTATAGCCTGACAGAAAAGTCATGAATGCCTTGGTTAAGAATGAAGCCCTGGAAGGATTGGATATCGTTTCTTAACTTGCAAAGTTTTTAGTGAACTGTCTAAAATACCAATGTGCTGCTGCCGAGATAGGCAGATGGAAAGGAGCTGATAAGCCAGAGACAAAGGAAATATCTTCAAATAACCTTTCAGAGAGACATCATTTAATGAACAAAGCAAAGAGATGGGCTTGGAGCAAAGTACTGAACCAAATACCTGTTGGAGAGCAACACAAAGGGGCCGTTTCACAAAGAATTTGGAGATGTTGGAATTTGCTCAAATTTCTTTAAAAATTATCCATGACAGATTGGACGAGGCAGGAAAAAATCATGACAAAATGAAGTTCTAACAGTGTCAGTAGCTGATGGAGATCTGATAACCTGGCTTTTTTGGATGTGTGGCTAGAAAGGATCTCATCTTTTCTTCACTTCTAGAACCAAAACCAACACTTTATAACTGACAGTTTTCAAAACATTCTTGAAAATTTATGGGCATTTGTTACACAGGCATCTCACTGTGGAAATGCTTTTTCTTTTTGAGTGGTTAACATCAGTTCCCCCTCAAATTTGTGCAAACAAAGCCCTGTAGAGTGTGTGTGCAGCAAGAGGGAACTAATACAGGTCCATTCCAATGATTTTAGTGCTACTGATTTATGCTGGCTAAAAATCTGGCTTTATTTCTCCACTGTCCTAAGTTTATAGATTTTTCACTCTGCACATTAGATTTTTCCTAGAGTAGCAACTGAAAGATGAAACTTAAGCAGAGTTGGACTGAGACATGGGTAAAGCATAAAATTTGTGGGATTTGCAAAGGACATAAAAGCCCATTTACCCCCAGGTTATGCTGTTGAAATGGGCTGCAGACTCTGGAAAGAGACATTTTTCTTGCAAATATTTACTTTGACTGCTCCAGCTAAGAAATACACTTAAATCTGAAGTAAACTTTGGTGGAATAAGCTATACCAGAACCTGTAATATATGTCCAGAGGAGATCTCCATCCCCCCAAACCAGGAGCATTTCCCTCCTGTGCCCTCCCTGCCCCTTCTGCGCTTCACCAGCTGCCCCGTAGAATAAAGTAATAAAAATTCAAATGAGTTTTCAGGAAAATATACCTGCAGAGGGGAGACACCTCCTGTCACTTTAATAACACGCCAGGTTAATAATATTAAATCACTGCAGGCCAAGGAAATGTCACTGGAAATATTTAAGGCTTCCCACTCAGGAGTGATGAGACTTTAAAGCAGCTGGGAAAGGAGCAGAACTGGGTGGGAAGGACTGGTGAGGCTGATCCTGGCCTGCAGGGAAAAGCAATTTTGCAGGTCCTGTCTTCTCATTTAAGGGATATCTAATATATTAAGAAAATAAAAGCTTATATAATGCTGGAATTGAAATACATGCTGGTGAAAAGGGGCAGGACAGCTCTGCAGGCAGCAGTCCCCAATTTATCACCAAAGCAAGATAGACAATAAAGGGGCCAGATTTAACCTTTTGCTGTGCAGAGAGGTTGTTCCTCAATTAATGTCAGAATTGAGGATTTTACTGACTTGAGAATCACCATTTGAACTGGGTATACTCAGGTTTGGGTTTGTACCATACCTTGATCCACCTGGGCATTTTGCTGAGGGAATCAGTCTTAAAACAAACCCAGCAATCCCAAATACACAAACCTCTCCCAAAGACAGATGGACAGCACAAGTTTAAGGCTAGCTGGAATTGCTAGAATGATACAAAGCTTTTTGACAGAGCTGTGGGATTTGTGTCACTTAAAAAAAAAACAAAAAAAAACTATTTCAATTTTTTTTTATTGATCCACAGATATAACTGGATAGTGTGAAAGTGGCCAGATCCTTAGCTCAGGAAAAAACCCAAAAACCTTCCCTGGAGCTGTTCTGATTTATACCAGCTAAAGGTAAAATCCTCTTCCACTGAGGATAATCCACATTTGTTTGGTTCTTGAATTTGCTGGACAAATGATTCAGAAAGAAGAGGGACTGAAGCAGGATTGTGATTTGAAGGAACCCTTGTCTCTCCTGCTGCTCACAGCTCTGCTTCTCTTCCCATCAGAAGGAAGCCTGGAGCACAAGAACTGCTTGTTCAGATTTCAGGTTGTCAGGCACAACTTTATCCTTAAAAAGCCTCACATGATCGCAACGTGCTCAGATTCCATAAATGCAACTTTTACCTGGTGTAGTGACAAAGCCCCATGTAGGGATTGGAAGGGTTGCCACCAAAACCTAAAAATGGGGGTGAAGAGAAAGATTGTGACAAATGGGAGATTCCAAAGCCTGAAATAAAGAGATTCCAGCCCATGTTGGTCCTTCCTTGGCTGGCATCACACAGAGTTGTGGCAGCCACCTCCTGACCTCAGTGGAAAGAAATCTTCACACCAGAAGGAAAACTGGCAAATATAACTCCAGCCTTAAAAAAACCCACCAAAAACAAAACCAAACCAACTCTGGAGCCCAAACCACCAGGTCTGACTGCTGCACCAGGCCAAATTATCAGAAAATAACCCAAAGAGAATTAGTGAACACATGGGCAGCACATCATTCTTTGGGAAGAGTCAATAGAGCAGTTGTAGAGTGAAGTCATCTCTCACAAATCATTCCAGGCTCTTCCAAGTGATTAAGGAATATATCAATAGGGATGATTTAGTCAATGCAGAGCTCAGAAATTAAAAAACAAAACAAACCTCTCGTGGTAACATCTCAAGGCTCTTAAAGCAGCTCTGAGCTCATGGGACGAGAGAAGTTTTCTTGTTAAAGCACCTAAAAATCCAGGAATAAACATATTTAATATATTCATAATTGGGTTGGAAAAGAGGGTTGATAGAAAGAAGATGGAGTTTGTGGTAGACACAAAATAACTGAGCTTAGTCAAATGTGAACCCGACTGTAAAGAATCACAGAATACTCCTGAGATAAAGATTCAGTGATGACAAATGAAATTCAGTGTTTGATAAGTGCTAAGTAATGTACACAGGGAAAATAAGCCAAACTCCACATTTCCAGTCAGGAATGGGATCTTGGAGTCATTGTAATTGCTTCTATAAAATGCTAGTTTAGTGCTCAGAAATGCTCAAAAAGGCAAACAGCATGCAGGAACTGCTGGAATATCAGAGAAAAGGATGGGTTACACATCCCATTCTCTGGGGTGCAGCACAGGAGGGAGGGACTACAGACCCTGAGCTCTCCACCATCCTCTGCTTCCCAGGGAATATTGCATCTTGCCATGATCCCAAAAAGCAACAAAGCAACATTTGTTTATGCAACCTAAGCATTGCAAATAGGTTTTGTACCCACTGGCCCTTTCCCTGTGTTGTTGTGTGTCACAGCAGCACCCTGCTGGCATGAGCCACGAGGTGCCACCAGCACCAATGTCACTTTTTGTCATAATGGGCCAGATTCTCTGCAGGCAAAATCAATGGCATTCCCTCTGGGTCAATAGTGAGAGGCCAGTTTGGTCCAGATCAGGAGGTTGCTAAATAAAAATGATGCTGGACATTTCTTGAAATGAGCAGTTTTCCATCTGAGGACTGCAGAACAGGATCAGGTGGGTTTCATGTTCATCAAAACAGGGCAAATAAGGTTTTATTCTGTGTAATATAGACATTTCTTTCAGTGAAAGAAAAAACAACTCTGCTTGCTTTTGTTTATTTGATGTTTCCCCTCCCTACTCAGCCCCAGAAGAGAAAATAAGCTGATAAAGTCTATAATAGCACTAGCACATGTATCAACAATACTGACATGTTTTCAGTTGAATTTTCAGTTCATTCTATTTTCCATCTCACAATGAAATTCAGTTCAATTGAAAGATTCAATAGTAATGGGAAATAAGCTCTGGAAATTGCATAATCTACTTCTCAAAGACCCAGGAATTAACAAACAAACATACAGAACATACACAAACCTAAAGGACCCACATTCTGTAAAGATGTAATAAGTCAATTAAATTCATGCTCAATGTGATTCTTGGCTGATGGGAGAACACAAAGAGAGAGGTCAGATCCTGTTTTCAAAAAGAAGCCTCATGAAAAAGGAAAGCAAATGGAAATGTCATTATTGAACATTATGATGAGAGATGAAAGGAGTCTCATTCAAGAAAAAAAAAAAAATTCCAAGGAGGTGAAATGTAAATTGTTCAGATAGGAAGGAAATGAAAGGAGATGTGATAAGGTCAGTGATGAGTAAACATGGGGGAGAGCTGCAACTCAGGTTCAGGTGATAACAGTAATAAATATGAGGGGGCCTGAGTGCAAAGCAGGTGGAAATCAGCAGAGTTTCATCCCCTGCAGTGGGGCTGCACAGATTCACACCCACAGCAGCACTCCGTGTTTGGGCAGCTCTTTCATCTGTTGGTACTGTGCACAAATTATTGTCTTCACCCACAAACAGAGAAAGGGAGGGGGTACAAAGGCCTTGAGGATTTTCATGTTTTCTTCTAAATGTAGATGTTCATTTTGGTTGTTACAGGATTTGCTGAAAACCAGAGCCAAGCCATCCCCAAACAAAACTGAACTCTAGAGATGAGGTTTGCCCCAAAACTGGTGTTTCCCAGATGCCTAAAGGAGTCAGAAGACTTGTCCATACAGCATAACTCACAGGGTCACAGAACACTGGTTAAGATCCCTCATTGAAATGGCTTAAATATGGATTTTAAAAATCCAGCATTAGCCCAGTCATCCCTTGGGAATGCCTAAGAGGTTTCAAGGACAGACACTGAAGGACATTCTTTCATAAGAAACACCCATGTTTAGAAATGTTTATGCCTAGGAATGGGTTAGATCAGATCAAAATGGGAAATTTTGATTTCTGATTGCCCAACTCTAAGTAGACACACACACCTATGACACCTGCAGGAATTCTAGACATGGGCACTGCTGAGAGGGGATCCCCAAACTGTATTTCCTGCTCTGTTGCAGGGCTCCTGGTGGCAGCTACATGTGAAATAAAATCCCTGCAGAGACATCATTTTCCTAGACAAGTTAATCACTCCATCAGGGCACTCCTTCCCCTTGCCATGAGCTGGAGCACAGCTCCTCTGCCTGCCCCTAAACTCGGCTCCAAACTGCTTGCCACTCATTTGTGTGGAGAAAATCCCTGGGCTTGGCACAGGCAGCTTTGTTTAATATGTGGAGCTTCAAGAGATCCACTGGGATGGAAGGTTCTCAGTGGATGCTCGTCATCACCAAATGTAGGATGATAGTTAATTAGCTGGGATGTCTCTCAGTGCCCAGGAGAGCAGCCATTCAAGCCTGACAGAGATAACTTGTCTGAGGAGCAAGTAATCCTGATAAATGGAGCTCCAGAAAAGGACAGGAGAAATTAGAGAGGCAGGAGCATTATCTCTCCATGTGAGATTAGGAATTTTGATCCCCTTTTAGCACTGTGTGAGTGAACACTGACACTCCAGCTGGGCTGGAGAGATATTTGGTGCTCTCACCCTCACTGACCCTCAACATCCACAGCTAACCCTGCTGGAAAAAGGGACACCAAAAATGCTTCTGCCCACTATGTTCCAACACACATGTAAAAAAGAAAACATTTTGAAAAAATACATATTTAATATGTATTTTTAAGCTCTGGAAATTGTATGATCTATTTCTCAAAGACCCAGGAATTAAACAAACATACGGAACACACACAAACCTAAAGGACCCACATTCTGTAAAGATGTAATAAGTCAATTAAATTCATGCTCAATGTTAGTTAGCAATAAATGGTCAATATCTGCGACAGTCTGGTCCTTTGTGGGGTCGCCAGCACAGGAAGGACATGAACACATTGGAGAGAGTCCAGAGGAGGACACAAAGTTTATCAGAGGGATGAACTGAGAGGAAAGGCTGAGGAAACTGGGACTGTTCAGCCTGGAGAGGAGAAGGCTTTGGGGTGAGCTGATTGTGGTCTTCCAGCACCTGAAAAGAACCTAAAGAAAGATGGAGAGGCGTTGTTTACATCACCTGGAGTGACAGGACAAGGGGGAATGCCTTCAAACTGACAAAGAACAGGTTTAGATGAGATAACAGGAAAAAGTTCTTGGCTGTGAGGGTGGTGAGGCCCTGGCACAGGTTGCCTCATCCTTGGAAATGCCCGTGGCCAGGCTGGATGGAGCTCTGAGCAATCTGGTCCAGTGGAAGATGTCCCTGGAACTAGAGAAGCTGTGAGCTCCTCAACCCATTCCATGATTCCCTTTGAGGTCTCTGAGCGAGTGCAAATGTCCTGCTACAGGCATCAGCAATTAAAAATTACATCCTCTGCCTGCTCCATAGCAAACCCAGAAACAGCAGCCCTTAATTTGTGCCAGGAACGCAGCATTCAGACATCCTACAGGGATTTGTTTACCACTGATGATGAAACTCCACAAAAAACTCCTTAAAAGCTGACACGTGTATCTCAGTCCAGCCATGAATAAAGATGCTTTTCCAAGTCTGGGCTGCAATTTGTGAAACCTGCTGAGCAGAAAGGTGGTTTGTAAGGTATTATTATTAGGAATTTTATAAAACTTTGAAGGTTGTTATTGCTCCAGATTAGGTTGAAATGTTTAATTATGAAGAGAGAGAAGGTTTCTGGGCTTTTCAAAGGGTAGGAGCCTTTATTGATTTTATTAGTCAAAGAAGGTGATAATTTTTACCTTAATAACCAGAGAGCAATTTCTCCCTTAAACAGTGATTATAAAATACTAACAGAAATACCACCAGAAAAGTCTGAGGGAGGTCACTCTTTTTTCTTATTTTTTTTTTTTTAATCAATCTTACTCTATCAAACGCTGCAGAAATACAGCAATAATCTAAGTGGAACTGTGGACACTTTTGAACCTGTGGGCAGATGTGGCAATGCCTTTGCTACTAATTGAGGCTGGATCAAATGAAAGCCTTTGGTTGGATGAACTGTAATTGCTTGCTCAGGAGCTGCAAACATGGTCAGCTACCTGAGGGGGTTTGTTAAATGGCTCCACAACTTCTGCAAACGTGTCTGTGGAAGGCAGATGGATGTGGCAGCAGCAGCTCTCTGGCCACAGGGAGCAATGCACAACTTTCCCAGGCATTGTCCTGGGGAAGGTTGTGAGAAGATCAGAGAAAAGAGTGAGAAACAATTCTTATCTCCACTTGCTGCACCTGTTGTTGTGCACATGTGGAATGTGTTATGGAGATTTATTTACCAAAGGATGGTTTCTTAATTGTCCAATGGTGATGGTGTTTGGATTGAAGGACCAATTGGATCCACCTGTATTGGGCTGTCTGTAAGGGTGATGGGTTTCTTAATAAGCATAGAATAATAAAATGATGGATCAGCCTTCTGGAATCATGGAGTCAATGCTAATTATTACCCAAATTACCCCAATATTAATAAATACCCCTTTTGGTAATAATAAATTACTAACGAAATATTATTAAATATTATTAAATAAATATTATTACCCCTTTGGGTAATAATTACTGTTATAATTAATAATTATTACCCCTGGAGTCAATGCTAATTATTACCCCTTTGGGGATGCCTGGCAACGACAAGTGGAGACTGGACAGGAATGGCTTCAAACCAGCTGAGCAGCCAGGTGTGATTCACCTGTGGGGGGTTTGTGGGGTTACACAGGGGGAAGATGTCCCAGGGTGCCTGGGACATCACCCTGCACTGGGAACTTGTGGTGCCACAAACCTCCCAACACAGCTGGAAGAGTCAGGAGCAGCTGGAAGCAAAGCCAAGAACCCCAGTCCCTCTGTGCCATGGGCTACCAGGCCATGATGGCTCATCCATAGCTGGCTCTGGGGTTTATTTTATTGGTGCCTTTAGATAGGAGCTGCCTCACTGGAAGAGGACAGAGCTTCAGGCAGCCCAGCAACCCCTTCAGCAGCCCAGCTTTGCTGTCCTGCCCAAGAAACCCTGTGGAAAACCATCCCAGGATGTCCTGTGCACCCAGCACGTCTCTGCCCTCAATTAACAGCTGCTTTATAACCCCAAAGCATGACGTCCTCCATCCTTCATGCATTTTTTATTTTCTCTAATAGAATTTCCCATTATTCATATGAATCTCTAATCCTTTTGTGAATCCTCCAAGGCTCTCGGCTTCAATAACGTCTGTGGCATTGAGTGCCACGTGTTAATTATGTGCTGTGTAGGAAAAGTATTTCTTACTACCAGTTTTAAATCATCTGCTTTTAAAAAAATAATTTAATGGTTATACCAAGCATAATGGAATATAGAATTGCATAGATAGGGGATATCTTGCCTTAAAAATTAATTATGGTTTTCTGAACACTGGGAAACTGAGGCATGAAAGGACACAATGTAAAAGTGGTCATTTGCTGTTAAAGATAGAGCCTAGGAGTTCTGCTTCTTATATTTTATTTTTCTACAAATAAATAATAAATATGTTTTGCCATATAAAGAAAGCTGATGTAGACATTTCAAGTTTTCTTGTTCATTTTAAGGAACAATCTCCTTGCTTTGCACTCATAAGGAAAAAAAAAATGGGATTCCTATCTGATAGAGAGACTGTGTTAGAAGAAATGTCAGGGATCAGATTCCACCAAATCAAGTTTGCTGTGATCCACAGGGAACCCAAGGTAAACTTCTAGAAAACAAAAGCTTTGAAGACTGAAACTACTGGGAATTCTCAGTGCTGGACAGGATTAAAGTCATTCTGCCTCTTCTATTGCAGTAATCCCTGAGAGGAGATTTGATACTCACTCACCACAAATAACTTTATATATTTTACTTGCTAATATTACTGGGGTGGCATGATGAACAAACTTGTGCAAAATGTAACCTATTTACCAGTGTGTCAAGAAAAGGCTCAGGGATAAAATAAGCACCCCCCTCCAAAAATATACCTCGTCCACACGTAGAAAATAGCTGAGGACAGGGAATTACTCTCCTGCTGCTTCTCGCTCATGTGGTGTATATAATGATTTCTGGGAACATTTTTATCATGCAGGGGTAAAGGAGATGGAAAATAATCATCCTTACTTATCTAAGTATGGTATTTAGATGACCCTCGTTACCCCTGCATTGACTGCCTCCACACTTTTGGAGTATTTGTTATACTCTGAAAATCCCATGATGCAAGAAAATGTTGACAGACTCAAGTTACAGGGAAAAAAAAAACAGGAGAGAAGAGGTGACTTATTCAAGATTAGAGAGATCTGTAGCAGTGCAGAATCCTGAACCCAGGTCACCCAAGATTTAACTCACTGCTCTGTGTACTTCTGTAGCCTCCCTTATTGACCCAGGCTTATAACCTGTCTCATCTATCTATAAAGCAGGGATTTATTAGGACAGGGAAATGTCTCAGCAAATGCCACACTCTGCCCAAGAAACCTTTCCCGTTGGAAGTGATATAAGGGAAGATCATGAAAACAGGCAGTTGTAATTTTTTTTCAGCCCCAGATGGGTTGATTTTAATGGCAGCAAGAATTTCATGGGGTGGGAGTGCCATCACATCCCAGTTTGGGTGGTCACATGTCCCAGCCAGACAAGGTGTTTGATGGAGAAGATTGTTGACAGAGGTTTCTGAAGATTCAGTGACCACTGAGCATCATCTCCTCTTAGTAAAGAAGAAAGACTTTGAGAAGAGGTAGAAAATAGGGCCTGAAATGGTTTTGAGCCTCCAGATTTAAAAATGCACACGTCCCATATGGATATAGGCACAATATCACTGCAGTCAAACATTCTGCAGGGCCTTCTCAATCCTTACTCACACAACCTCTTTCCCTTGTTTACAGTTTAATTTAAATTAATGTTTTAATTTTTCAAACAAGCACTGACATTGTTTATGAATGCATTACCACCGAATAATCACTCCTGAATATCAATTAACTTCAGCAATTTTAAACTACAAAGCCCTTGCAGTCAAAAGCCTGTGTTCACTTTGGTTTTGTTTAAAACCACCAAATTCCATCAAGTTTTCAGCTGTCAGCAGCAATCAGCATTCAATACAGCAAGGAGCTGTATTCCAGAGGAGGATTCTGATGGGATACAGAGTCTGCAGAGCAGTGGGTCAGTACAGAAGCAGGAAATGTCTTACACCCCCAGACACAATCCCAATGACAATTAGATGCCATCAGGGTCTGTGGTGAGGTGGGACAGGCTGTGGGGGCAGTTACAAGGTGGGCAATGAGAAATTGGAATTAGAAATTTGGTTTAATTCTAATATCCAATTAGAAATTGGAAGTAGAATTCCAGGAAAACAGCAAGAAACAGGGTCTGACTCTGCACAGTAGAATCCAAAACGAGTATATCATCTTCCCATTCCTTGTGCCTGTGCAAGGAGAAATGTTCAGGAGTGACAGATCAAAAAAACCGAGTCCCAGGCTGGGGGTGCAGCAGTACAGCTGAATTTTAACTTATCCTGAGACAAGGGAGCTGTGAAATTCAACAAAGCTCCTGGCTGAGGGATCTTGGTAGGCCTGACCCAGCCTCAGGGAAGAAGCATGGCCTTGGTAGGCCTGACCTCGCCTCAGGGAAGAAGCATGGCCTCTGATTATGCTCTCTGGTGGTTTGGGATTTTTGGGGTTGTTTGCTTTGGGTTTTTTGTTTTGTTTTTTTTTTTCCCACCTAGATGGAAGGAAGACTTGGTTTCCACAGAATTCCTACTGGATGGGTTGTGCTGCACATGGAGCTGAGCAGGGACGCAGCTGGGGTTGCTCTGGGGACACTTGTGCCACACAGCTCCTGTCCTTAAAACTTCTTCTTGCTCTCAGCTTCACCTGCAGCAGGAACTGCAATAATCAGCCCTTGGAGAGGTTTCTTTCCTCTGGTCTGAGGGGGCTTTTCCTTTGTTCTTGTCAGCATGGAAACACAAGAGAGCAATTCCAGCTGCCAGGGGACTCCTCAGAGCACCAAAGCTCAACCACAGAAGAGCCTAAGCCAAGGAGATCACAGATTGTGTTCTGTGGCCACCATTTCCACAACCCCAAATTATTTCAGCTCCTCATATCCTGCTCCTGAGGAAGACATGAGATGTGAGTGCCTCAGCCTGCCTCACAGGGGCCCAGCTAACAAATGGAGGCTGCAATATTTCAATCAATAGGGAAAAAGAAAAAGAAGAAACGAAGCAGTCAGGGAAGACAGAGACATTATTGATGCTTCTATTACTGCCTGAAATTGGTCACTGTGGAGAAAAACAAGTAGCCACAAAGTGGACTTGGCCTGACCTTTTGCTCCTCAGCAGGCAGCAGATTGGTCATTCTGGTCACTGCCAGTGAAAAATGAGGCTGAAATCTTCTTTTAGTGGATGAGGGAGCAGTGCTCAGTCCCCACAGCAGGAGGGAATTCACAGGTCAAGGAGGAAGCTGTAACCCTCACTGTGGGCTCCAGAGAGATTCCCACATGCCACGTTAGGACAGGGAATGCAGGATTGATTTGCTGCTTAACATGAGTGGTGTGTGTTCAAATGTGAGCAGACAGACTGGTCTGACAGGGAGAGGAGTTTCAGAGTGATGGACAAAGCAGGGCAGGAAAAGCTGAGGGACCAGCAGAGCAGTGAGGCAGGGAAATGGTGAAGAAGGGGATGGAAGGAAGCACAGAGAGGAATTTTGGCTACACAGTACTGAGATGTGACAAAGTAAACTGAGGAACCTGAACGAATTCAAAAGGAAATATCACTGGCGGGGGTATATGTACAAATCACAAAAGGGACGGGGCTGCTGTGGAACGTGCCTTGAGCTGTTTTATTTTCCAGCATCAGTCTCATTCCATGGTTATGACAATGGGAAGATGCCACCAGCTCACATCCCAGGCAGCAGACCA
>JAWWMS010000054.1:7267561-7278635 GCA_035048045.1 Chlorospingus semifuscus
TCTCACCTGAGCACAGGCACAGGGGCACAATCCCCCCTGCCCTGCTGCCCACGCTGGGCTCAGCCCAGGGCAGGGGCATTTCTGGGCTGCTGACACACTGACATTTGCAGAGACTTTGTGGTTTACACTGCAAGGGACAGGGATCTGCTGTGTTCAAACAGGCTCAGGCTCACACCGCTCTAACCCCACACAATTAACCTCAGCAGCCACAAATCCCTGCTGCCCACGCCAGGCACTGGGACTGCTGGATAAGCCCTTTGCTAAAACCAGCCTCAGGACTTCTGGGTTGAATAATATGAATTCCTGCAGCCTGTATTAACTGAGGAAGCATTCCATTAATCTTCCACACAGGTGACCTAACCACCAGTCAGAGCTGCCTGTGATTAGTCAGGATAATTTTTTTGTGCTGGTAACTAAAATTCAGAGCCCCTGCAGCCCAGCCCCTCTGGGCAGTGATAACTCCTGGTGGGTGGCTGCTCAGTGAGGAACCAGCACACAGGCAGGGGATTCAGGAACATTTTGTCAAAGAGATGCAAAAAGGAAGGATCATTTTGGGCTCATTCACCTCTCTGTGTGTGCGTGGGCGTCTCTAAATTGTGTGTGCATATGTGTGTCTGTGTGTTTGCCTTGAGTGAGTGAATCACCCTACCTGTTACAGTGTAAAACAGCAAACATTAGTAAAACCCATAATAAGCCTGGTGGTGGTGATTCAACCAAAGCTAGCACATCTGTCACTGAGCAGCAGACTGCCAGGCTTTTCATCAGGGGAAATACAATTGAATAATAATGGAGGAAAGGTAAAGCAGCTTCAACAGAGCTTTCTGCCAAATTAAATACAAGGTGTGCTGAAGAAAAGGGGGAAAAAATAAACATATAACCCTGCTTGAATACAAATCCCTCAGTAATGGGGACTCTGTGGCTGGAGACACATCGCATCTGCAGTGTGCGCAGCTTGATTGGGGTGGATGGGGGAGGATGGCTGAGCAGGGAGGATGCTGACAAACCTCCAACTCTGGGCACACAGAACCTTCCCTGTGCCAGCAGCCAAATAAGGAATTGAAGGGGAGGAGGAGATGGGCTTTTGGACTAATATTTGGTGGCCTGATTCTCCAGTGCCATCTGGTCACTTGGCAGTGCAGAGGAGACTTAACCCCATCCAAAGTGGTCTCAGAAGGTTTTCCCTGTTGTCTTATGTATCAAGGCTTCTATTATCATTATAGTGCAAAGATTCCATATCACCAGCATTTCATACCTCTCGATGTTTCTCATAGACAGCTCCTCTAAGCACTGACTGTTCCTGGTCATTGCAGCAATTATCTAACTCCAGGTCCCACCAATCCACTCTTTTTTACTACTTGTTCTTATTGGCTACAGGTGTAGCCTGTTAACATTAGGCCTGCTCCTAATTTTAGTAATTGGTTCAGCTGCAGCTCTTCGGGGGATAAGATTACATTCTATACCATCTTCATACTGTATCCCCCTACATTTCCCGATGGTAAAAAGTCTCTTGGTGGCAAAGGAGCTCTGTAGTGCTTGTAGGAGACACTAAAGCAGAGAGAAATGACACCATTGCTGGAGGCCCTCTCCCCAGCCTCGGTTCATCAGATAAAGCCAAAGGGAGGGAAGGATGGGATGAGATCCTGGCCAAATCACTGCCTTGGGGCCTGCTTGGAGCAGAAAAAACCAAACAGAGCTGTGGGGTGGGGGGAACAAAGTGAGGATCTGTGAGGCAGAGGAGAATGGCCCTTCCATCCCCGCTCCAGGGCATGGGGACCTCAGGCTTGTTCAAATCCATAAACCTCAAGGGCTGCAGGGGCTGTTGGAGGCAGCAGCACTGAGCCACAGGATGGAGCCACTGAAAAGGCCTTCCAGACACTTTGGGGTGTGTTATGGTGGCAGTGCCACTTCTCCAGCCAGCCTTCTGTACCCCCACGTCCTTTTTGTGCTGCTATGGTTGCTCTAAAGGCCTTTGATGGGGGGAACACTGTGAGTGACCCTGGCTTGTTTCTGCCAGAGTGTAAATAAGGATAATGGACCATCAGCCCATCAGCTACAAATGGAACATCTCTGTAAAGAAAAAAGAAAGGAAGAAGAGAGGCTTGTGGTGGAGACACTTTCCTGTCTGCAGAGTACTCTTTTGGGGCACTTCATTTTAAACATCCATTTTCTTTACATTTTCTCTTTCCCTTGTACACAGAGCATTTTCCTCTATTCTGTTTTTGTTCCCATTTGCTTCTTTCTCTTTTAACCAGAGGGGCATTAAAAATCCCAACACCTTTTAAGCTCTTGTGTTTACCATTCTCTCAGCTTTGAAAACCACTGCAGGGCTGGAGATAAAACCACACACACACACAAATATCCAGACCCCTTCTGGCTGGAGCAGGGAGGCAAAATAAACCCTTTGGACTATTTAGAGATGAGACAGATTTGCAAAAGCTCTGACCCAAAACCCACAACAGTCAGCAACAGCCACAGGTCTCCCAGGCTAAAAGGAAGCCCTCCTGCAAATTTCATTGGGAAACATGCCTTGCAATCACCTCTCCTGAGCTCACAAGCAGCCCTGCCAAGCAGTTCCAGCTGAGTCACTACTGCAGGCCAGTCCTTGCCTCTCTGCTTCTCCCCCTTTTCCACTGCCTGGCAGCAGAAAGATCAATGCCCTCTGCCCAGGCTGCCAAACACGCTGCAAAAATTCAGGTTAATGAGCAGTTAGGTGAGGTAGGAGACAATAAAGCCCCCAGTGCTCGTGCAGAGCAGGCTGGGTTGGTTTCCTTCATTCCCTTCACAAGTTGGATGATGACAAGCAAGCAGCCACAGGGAGGCACTGAAAGGTGCCATGGTAATTTTCTGTGACTGACCAGTGGCTCATCAGCCTTGGGTTGGATGCGTTCTTGGTGGTGTGCAGATAGGTGTCCCTGGTGGTCCTGGCTTGCTGAGTGTCTGAAAAGCACCCAAACCCCATCTCCTTGCAGAGACGTGCCATCCCAGCTTAGTCCCAGCTCTCCCTGTGAGCCATGAGCTTCTTCACCCCACGTGTGTATGAGATTCATCCTGCAGGTAAGGATGGTGGTGTCTCCTTCTGCCGGAGGGCAGCAGAAAGATCAATGCCCTCTGCCCAGGCTGCCAAACACGCCGCAAAAATTCAGGTTAATGAGCAGGGTTAGGTGGGGTAGGAGATAATAAAGCCCCCGGTGCTCATGGGGTGAGTTGGTTTCCTTCATTCCCTTCCCTTCATTTCCTTCATTCCCCACACATCATCCCTTGGATGATGATAAACAAGCAGCCACAGGGAGGCACTGAAAGGTGCCATGGTAATTTTCTGGGCATGGGCAGGATGGTGGAGGACCCCTGGAAGAGAGCAATCAATGGAGCAAACACCCAGGAAAGGGAGGAAAAGAACAATAAAAGCACCAATATTTCTGAGTGAGGAGCTTGCCAGTCACATTTACTCGTTATTGCATCCACATGCACATGAATTGAACTTCACTGCAGGGCTAAATCCCCCCACAGCCAACAGCTCTGTGAAGGGGCTGTGTCACCCCCTGCCTGTCCCTCCTTCCCCAACTGCAGCCACATATTTATGGCCCACTCCTAACCCACCTCCCTCTGTCCATCCTAAACCAATAATAATAAAGGAGATGGTTTGGAACACTCCTGACCCACCTCCCTCTGTCCATCCAAAACCAATAACAATAAAGGAAAAGGTTTGGAACAATCCAATACCATCCTGAGCCAGGGAACAGCCACAGGATCTCAGGGTGGGTTTGTGCCACAGGCAATGCCCAACACCTGACCCTGACAGGGGCATGGCAAATAAACCTGTAGTGCACTTCAGTCGGCTGGGCTCAAACTGGGAGATTTGTCCCTGGTTTTACCCCAGAACTGCAGCTGGAGGAAAGCAAACCTCAGTAAAGGCACCCACTGCCACATTTCTGAGTCCACACATCAAAATACATCATGATCCACCTGCATGAATCACTGAGGAGCCCATCAGCAGAATTTGGAAGAGTTTGACCTCTTATTTCCCTACTAAAAAAACTATTTAAGCAACTTTTTCTAAAAATATTTATTTTTTTTTTTTTTAGTTTTTTCATTTATTTTTAAAAAATACAGAAGAAAATGTTATTACTGGTTTTTATGCTTCCAATTCTTTAGAGTTTGATAATTTTTCAAAGCAATTATCCCAAAATCAAATTATTTATTAAAGAGAAATTTAAAAAAAACAAACTTAGACGTGTTTTCAGAAGCTGAAACAAATCATTTGTATTTCATATTTGAAAAAAGGAGGAAGAAGGAAAGGAAGGAAACTCAGCTATGATGTTTGTGGTTTCCCTGCCCATCTCAAATGTTCTCAGGATCCTAGCTGGAAAATATTGGAGTGTGTTCATGCCATGCCATGCCATCCAACTACTTGGCTCCTCTCACAGCAGCCAGGCCTGATGTCCTGTGCACCAGAGAGCTCAGCTCTGCCTTCAAACATCAGCTCTTGGGGCTGAATCTACCACTAAGAGGATGTTTGGGATCCAAAACCCCAAGTTTTTGCTCTTCTCTGCCAGAAATGACTTTTCATCAAGCAAGGGAACTGCAACCTCCCAACTCACACTACCAAGGCTAAAATCACTTTCCAGAATAAACTCAAGGCATGGGTTGGATTTGAACCAGGTTTCTGGAAGAGAAGGGTAAAAAAAAGAAAGGAAACAGATATAGTTTGGAGAAAAACAGAAGCATCTTGTCTCTGTTTTAAAGCAAGATGATTTGCCATGAAATATTACTGCTTGAAGACACATCATTGCATCATTCACTGGTGCTTTCAGACTATTGGCCTCACCCATTTATTTTCACACAGAGACCAGACTGTAAACCTCTTGGGGTAATGATAAAAAGAAAAAGAGAAATCATCTGTTTTCCTCTCAATTCTTGCAGATAGATTATACCTCCTTGTATCTCAAAAGGAAAAAAAAATCTGCTTGGGCCAACCCTTTACTTGTACAAACAGACTTGGGGACATCAAGGTGCAAATGTGAGCAAAAAGTTCTCCATGTGCCTCATGTTGGGTAATAACCTGGTATTTTTAAACCAAAGCATTAAAGGATTTTCTGGCTGTCCCTTTTGCAAAAATAACAGCACAATTCTAACCCTCCTCGCTTCAGTAAGAGGAAGGGGAAAGGTTTAAAAATGCAGCTCCTACACTTACCAAGGCGTGTTGTGCCAAATAAAAGCAATCTTCCATATGCTGTTATATTTTTTTTTTTTTTTTTTGTACATTTCATGATTCTGATGTTTTACACCATGACTCTGTGTGCTCAGGGCTGGCAGCGTTGCAGCAGGGATGTGTCACTGTCAGCCCAGACAAGCAGCTTTGTTTTTGGGCTTTGTGTTCTGTTCCTTTCCTGGCTCCTGTGGGATCTGAAACTTCACCATAATTCCCACCCAGACATCCCTGAGGTGACCACAGAGCAGGCACAATAACTGGGGGCATCTGAGCCCTCCTGCTGCTGTTTCTCCACAGAATCCTGGCACAGGATTGAAGCAGCACCGGGGTTCTGCTGCCGCATCTTCCATGCCCTTAGTGCATTTTAAATATTAAGTAATAAAAATATGTATAAGTAAAGAGTACATCCATAAATAAAGCAAAATGTATAACTCACTGAATTATTTCATTACCAGCAGCCACATTCTCTAGCAGAATAACTAAGAGCAGAATTTCTCCTGACTTAGCTTCTCATTATTAAAATACTACCAGCGATTACTTGCAGGACATGCATTCCCAAGCTAATCATTTGAGGATTAATTTTATGTGTGCATAAATAACTCCTGTTTTGACTCAGGGCCTTGAAGCAATGTACTTGACAAAATACACTTGTGTTTGAATACCACTGGCTCAGCCAGCACACTCACACACAACTTGTGCTTTCACACAGCCATGGGAGGATTAATGTCCTTTTTATTTCCTGTCTTACCTAAAGAAGCTGTGGAAATGTTCCTGGAAACGTTCAAGGATATTTTGGACAGGGCTTAGTACAACCTGGGATAGTGGAAGGTGTCCCTGCCCATGGCAGTGAGGTCAGAAGGTGATTTTAAAGATCCTTTCCAACCCAAACCACTCTATAATTCTTATAAACCTTTATATTCCGGAGGGTGCTGAGGTTATTCATTTAAAAGGGCTTCCACCTTTGTTGCCATCCTGCAATAAAAATTCAGAATATTTAAAAGCAGCTTTTGAAATCAGCTCCCAAACCCTGTTCCATTTAAGAGAGCAGCCTCTAACCACACATGCAGCAGAGATGTCCAGGCCAAGATACACCACAAGAACTTGGATGATGTGAGGACAACTTTTGACCTGCTGCAAAGCTGATGAGATATCAATGCTCCACACACTGCTGGCACCTAAAAAGGTCTAGGAAACTCATCCCTAGCACCTGCAATAAATTTATTTTTCAATGGTAATATGTTGGCTAAGCCTTTAGGTGTCCTAAAGCCTGTCACAAACACACCTGCATTTGGCTGGGCAGCTCCAGCTTTCCTTTGCCTCATCTCCTGAGATTTTAAACACTGGAACCATGGAACATTTAGCACAGAAACGGTTCAGCAAATGTCACTAACTATAAGTGATTATACATATACATATATATATATATATATATATCCCCTCCCATATTCACACAAACATTTGTGGCCTCACCCCACCACTTAACTTTACAGAAGCACAAGTTCCATCAGTTTCTAATCTGTTGAATAAATTATTTCAGAATTGTCAAGTAGGTTATTTCTCACCTCTTTCTCCAAACCAAAATTACTTGGGTGGGAGAACGAATTATACAGAAAATTGTCTGTCTTTTTATATCTGACTCAGGGAAAGAAGCTGAAATTTTTATATTTCTTATTGAATAAAATTTTTAGAGATGATTTGTTGCTTAAAATATTTTATTTCAATTGTGTTGCAACATTACATTTTAATAGGGAAATGGTCCATTTTGGTTACATTGAAGCAGCAAAATATATTACAGAACACTGGCCATAGACATTTATATTTATTACAGTGTGAACTGTCATAATAAATGCAGTTGACATTTATTTCATCAAAACAGTGGAGTGGCATCAAAGCAAAATCTAAATGATTTGTTTCAACTATTCCCAGCTGGAACTATCATTGAAACAGACTCCTTCCAGCAAAATATTTTGGTTTTGACAAAACAAAAAAATTTTTGGACCACATATTATTTTCTCAAGATCCAGAGTGGAAGATACCAAAAATATCTTTGAGCTTGGCCATGATCTGAGCTCTGATTAAAAGAAAATGAAGTCAAATTGATAGTTTTGTTAGCTCTGGTTACAGTGAGAGTGCTATAATGCAGGCTGGGGATATCCACACCTCTGTGAGATTCTGTGCCCTGGGATGGGCATCCTTGAGGAAATCCCCCTTAATTCTTAATTCTTGCAAACCTTATTGATTTTCCCATTGGGAAATTCTGGTCCATCAAATTCAGCATGGGATTTCTACAATACTAAGCCTGGTAGACTGATCACTGATCTGTGACCTGTCTGATGCCATCAGGAATGCAGAGATGTTCAAAGTTCTGGAGATGGCTCATCCTTGGGCAATAAAAGGGCAAAGCTCAGCCAAAAACCACTTCTCCATCTTCCCACATCATTAGAATGAAAACCAAGGTCCAAACATTTATATTTTAGTTGTGGAGAGAGGCAACAGAGAGCTTTTTTTCCCAGAGGGCAAAACCAGAGGGGTTATTCACTTCCCATCCCCTCCCATCCTCAGTCTCTCCATTAAGTGCAGGGACACTGACAGAATCCAAAAGCAGAAAAATAAGGAGCATCCACACACCCCTGTTATTGTTCTGCAGGGCATGGAGCCCCCACATCTCCCACTGCTCTGAGGGGACAGCCAGCACTGTCCTCCACACCAAAGAGGGACCAAAGAGTATTTCATGGCTCTCCTTCATCTCAGAGACATGGCCTTTTACCTCAGGCTGTGACAGCTCCTGGATTTAGAGGGTGAGGTCTGTGAGGTCAGTCCCCAGCTCTGGTGACTCACGCGTTATAAATCCTGCTGAACTTTGCAATGCAGAGCTGTTTGTAAACTGCAGAGCAGCTCAGCCAGCCCGGGGCTCTCACCAGCAAATCCAGGCAGCTCACCATGAGCAGGGACTGGAGAAACCCCCAGGAGCTGGGGATGCACAGCCAGGATGTCTCTGCTGCAGTAACACCAGCTGATGCTTTCCTTTCTCTCACCATGAAATTCCATCTTCTTGCTGCTCCTACCTGCACCTTTTCCTTTGCTTCCAAATTGGCTTCCAAAGCCAATTCCTTGTCTTGCTTGTTTGTCGCAGACAACTTTTATGAAAAATCCTTTCCTTAGGATTTTTACTCCTGAGAAGCTGGGAGGCCTCAGGAACAAAATGTAAACAATTATTATCTGCTGCTGTAGAATGCAACAAGTAGATCTTTGATTAGCCCATGTTGGATGTTTGTAATTAATGGCCAATCACAGTCAGCTGGCTCGGACACAGAGCCCAAGCCACAAGCCTTTGTTATCATTCTTTCCTATTCTATTCTTAGCTAGCTTTCTGATGAAATCCTTTCTTCTATTCTTTTAATATAATTTTAATGTAATATATATAATAAAACAATAAATCAGCCTTCTGAAACATGGAGTCAGATCCTCGTCTCTTCCCTCATCCTGTGAACACCATCACACTTATTCCTTGCCCCAGAGGTGCTGCCTGCAACAAATAAGCTGCAAATAGAAGGGTGGCACAGGAACTGGGACACCCTGGAAGAATGTGTCACACCAGAGGCTGAGGCAAAGATGTGGAAAAAAAGGAGGAGAAAGAGAGAAGACTGGAAATGAATGCTTCTCTTGTCTCAGTGCCCCCATGGTGATGTGAAAAGTCATTAAACACCTCAGCAGACTGGCACAGTGGAGTAAACAGGAGCAGCTAATAGGACAAAGGCACTGGCACTTTATCTCTTGCCTCTCTTTGGGTTCAGAGCAATGAAGGTTTCACATTCTCACGGCATCCTCCTGTGTTTTTAATATTCTCCTATCAGCAAGATAAAATGCTCCTCACTCCTTTCCTTGAAAATTTCTTATTGGAAAAAAAACTAAAAAAAAAAAGGCCTTGCTCTCACTTCTCACTGCATGAGGAATTTCAAAGCCAGAGTTGTTTATTTTCTCCCTATCCCCCCACTTAAGAAGCTTGGTTGGAAAACAGTTTCACTACATGTCCTTGGCCTGGACTCCCTGCAAAAAGACAAGAGAAGAGTAGCAAGCTTCAACAGGAGGAAAACATCTCTAAAAACCTGCAAAGTGATTCCTTCTGGGACCTTCTGTGAAGAGCAGCAGGGGCACAGGAGCAGAGGAGCTGGAAGTGGGATCAGACAGAGAAAGGTTTCATCAAAGGATGTTACTGCTGTAAATAATGACAATAATTATATTTTCTTTATTAGAAGGCAGAAAGAGCAATCACATGTGAATCTCCACTCTGCTGCATCCTGTGAAGAACTTACTCAGCATCTGAACAGAAAAAAGCCCTCTTAAAAAAATAAATAACCTTGGGAGCCTGGTAGGAGGGACTGAAGGACCTGAATGCACCAGCAGAGACTTCAGGGTGTGCACACTCTGTGTGAGACAAAATGGATGAATCCTTCCCACAAAACCTTCAAAAAGAGAATCAAATCTCATTTTCCCTGCAATACTCCACAGAAGCCATACACTCAGGCAAGCTCCAGTCCACTGTGTCCTTACTTTATGCTTACAAATATCTCATTCGAGCTACTATTCTTTTTTTAATATGGATTTTTAGGCAGTTCTTTCTTGTCCCTTTTCACCAACAGAAAGTCACCTCTAGCATTCCTCCTGGTGAGTGAACCTCTGAGTTACAGGGGATATCTCTGCTATACTTAGAGCTAGTGGTGAAAGTCTTGAACATAGATGATTGAGAAATCAGCCATCACCTCTTTGCTTGAAAGGAGGGTTCATGGAAAGTATAAACCCATGAATATTTTACCCCAAAGTGCAGGTGTGAAACACTTCAGCATTCAGCTCCTGTCCTTGAGCATGCAGTGATTGTCCAGCAGGGATGGCTGGGCAGGGAGCAGGGTTTGGGGACAGCCCCCTGCTCCTGTGCCTGCCCTGCAACACCCCCAGCCCTGCTGCCTTCAGGGCAGAGCACAGCCCCATGAACTGGATCTTTCAGAGCCCATTCTCTCTCGCTACGGGTTTTAATGTTGCCTTTAAAGCCGTTTTTTTCCAGCAGGGAAATCATTTTATCTCCAAGGGTGTATATCAGCTCTGCCTTCAGCTGTCCCTCAGCTGACTCCAGGCCAGTTCTGCTTCCATTCCCTACCAAGGACAACGGGGGTTTTGAAGATGCTGATGGTCCTTGACCAGCAGTATTAAGACACTAAATTACGCTGACATGGCCCATAAATCGCTAAATGAGGGACTCCCAGACAGGGATGTGGTGTGAGCTGAATGACTACAAGGGCTGCCTGTTTCCTGGGACTCCAGGGATGCTCCAGGTGCCCTGCACATCCCCAAGATCCCCTTTGTCACAGCAGGTGTCCCCAAAGGGGTAATAATTAGCACTGACTCCATGATTCCAGAAGGCTGATCCATCACTTTGTTATACTATACTTATTAAGAAACCCATCACCCTTACAGACAGTCTGATGCAGTTTTGACCTAATTGGTCCTTTAATTAAAACACCATCACCATTGGCTAATTAAGAAACCACCCTTTGGTAAACAAATCTCCATAGCACATTCCAGATGTTCACAACAACAGGTACAACAAGTGAAGATAAGAATTTTTAATAATTCTTCTTTCTGATCTTCTCACAGCCTTCCCCAGGACAATGCCTGGGAAAGTTGTACCTGTTGCTCTCTGTGACCACAGGGCTGCTGTCACACTGTTGCAGACATCTTTTCATGAAAATCCTTTTCTTAGGATTTTTCCTCCTGAGAAGCTGGGAGGCCTCAGGAACAAAATGTAAACAATGGTTACCTGCTGCTGTGGAATGCAACAGGTGCATCTGTGATTGGTCTCATGTGGTTGTT
>JAWWMS010000054.1:7278735-7295969 GCA_035048045.1 Chlorospingus semifuscus
AACCTTTTCTTCTATTCTTTTAGTATAGTTTTAATGTAATATATATCATAAAATAATAAATCAAGCCTTCTGAAATGCGGAGTCAAATCTCCGTCTCTTCCTTCAACATGAGACCCCTGTGAACATCATCACAGTCACATCCCTTCTGCCAGGAGGGGACAACATTTCACCACAGGGCTTGGTCATCAATGTGGAAGTGTCCCAGATGTGCGGGACTTAAGAGGTTTGGTTTTATTTTCCTGTTAATGCTGGCTGTTATTTGCGTACGTTGGGTAAAGGACAACTCTCCGGGTAGAGGCACACAGAGACAGTCTCCACCTCTAAAAATAGAAGGAAATTACTATTTCTAAAGAGGAGGGAAAGCCTTTAATCGCTTTAAGATTGTGCCACCTGCCCACTGGCAGGCAGGAAAATATTATTTGGATATTTCTATTTTATTTGGATTTACAGATAAGTTGATAAAAGACTCAAGGTGGCATGGGGAACTTCTCCCAGAATGAAGGGGATGGGAATATGGGCTAATTTCCAGAAGGGAGTCATGAAAGTCTTGCATGTGAAGATGAGACAGAACCTACCCTTGGCTAAAATAAAAGCCCCAACAATTACAGTGAGGTAAGACACAAGTTGTCCTAGTTGGAAATTACTCATAGTTTCAGAAATTTGGGTCTGTGTGAATAATAAGCCACTACCTGTCCTATTGGCCAGGTTGAAAGGGCCTCTGAGTGACTTGGTAGAGTGAAAGGTGTCACTGCCCATAGAAAGGGGTTGGAATTAAGTGATCTTCAAGGTCTCTTCCAACCCAAACCAGCCTGGGATTCTGTGAACTGACCTTTATGAATTTCCTCCTTAACTGGTATCAGCCAAATGAGAGCTAAATGCAAAGGACAAACAGGCTGTGCCTGCTATAAAAGCACACTGTGCTCTAACAATGATGTGCTCAAGAACATTTGCTCTTCGAGGAAAGCAGCTTTGTCTGAAGTTACCATTAAATAAAGAACAGTCTCTTTTCTCCTTTTAGGAAAATATCAGGGTCTTATGTTTTGATTTAGAGTGAGGAAACACAGGATTTCTGTTGTGCCAGGGGTTCAGGGATCCATAGCTGACCAAGTTCAGGAGTTTCAGTGATGCCATAGTACTGGGAAAGCATAAATCATTATTTACACCAAAACACTCAGGAATATTTCACGTGGTGCACAGCGCTTCTACTTCTGTCTGCTGAGAAATCAACTTAAACTTTATTTTTAGGATCTCCTATTTGCTGTTTGTCACAGATGGATAAAACCAAGAAGAGAAAAGGCAAATTTTGTTATCTATGACCTGCCTAATTGGTACCTTATTACAACTTAGAATAGCCCCACCTCCCAGGTCCTGCTCAGGATTGAAACTTTTTCAAATACTAAACCTGTTCCTATAAACAGCCCCATTGTCAGGATCTCTCCATCAAAGCTAAGCTATAAGGAAGGGGGTGGGGAAGACACTGAGACACAAGCAGTGATGCTCATTTCCTCCCTGCCAGCCTTTCAGATGATGTTTCTCTGCTCCACCTGCATTTTTGGCTGGTAAATGATCCCTTGACAACAAACCTAAGTGTGAAGGGAGAATAGGCAATCTCAATGACAGTAAAGTTATTTTTTCCCCACCTAAGCTATGTAAATTCAGATGATCTCTGCGGCTTTCTGGGAGAGAATTGTTTTGTTTTGTGGTGTTTAAGCTGAAGGAGATAACTACCCACCCCTCTTCCCCCAGCCAAGATTGCAAATTCTATAGGAAAGATGTCCAGAGAGCTGATAGAGTCTGGCATCATTTACTCTGGGTACAGAGTGTGAGGAGGAATAAAAATGCAGACTCAACACTTTCAGAAAAGTACCAGCACAGCAAGAAGGGCAGGCAGACAGATTGCTGGGATAGACTCCTTCTTAGCAACAAGATCTATGGCAGCACAGGTTTTCTGTTTGTTGGATGGTTTTAAGAAGGATGTATTTTTGCTAGGATTAAATAGAAAGGAATATTCTGCTTTCCATAATTCCCTGTTACCCTTCATCCACAGGGGTTTGCATTCAGCTTGAGTCGAAGGAGAAAGATTATTTTTGTGCTCCAATTTCAGAAAGCCGCTTTCAGTTTGGAAACAGCTGTTAATAACTGCAGGACTGGGGTGGGAAGAAGATTTTTGCTGTGGGAGGAAGGAGCTGATCTGGGTCTCAGGAGCTGCTGGCTCCATGCCACCCTGCCATGCCTGCACTAGGCAGCTTTGAGCCACTCTGGGTTTGAACACTGAGGTTTTCCCACCTGTGCAACACAGAGAATGATCAGATTTGCTGCTTTTTCACTGCCCTTTGCTCATCTTCAGCACACAAACTGCCCCTGGACTGCAGACTCTGCCATTCACTCTGGATTCACACCTTTTTTGGCAGCAATAACTCCCAAACCTATGAAACACCAAGAACCGTAGCCATGGCATTTTCTGAAAAATCCTTTCCTTAGGATTTTTCCTCCTGAGAAGCTGGGAGGCCTCAGGAACAAAATGTAAACAATAGTTATCTGCTGCTGTGGAATGCAACAGGTGCATCTGTGATTGGTCTCATGTGGTTGTTTCTAATTAATGGCCAATCACAGCCCAGCTGTCTGGACTGTCTCGGTCAGCCACAAGACTTTGTTATTCATTCTTTTTCTATTCTTAGCCAGCCTTCTGATGAAATCCTTTCTTCTATTCTTCCAGTATAATTTTAATATAATATATATCATAAAATAATAAATCAAGCCTTCTCAAATGTGGAGTCACCATTCTCATCTCTTCCCTCATCTTAAGACCCTTGTGAACACCATCACAAAGAATCTCATCCAGAGCCAACATGTGCTCAGGGTGGATTTGCTGCTGGCTCCCAGGCCAGGTGGTATCACATGCAGAAATTTAACGTCTTATTCTTCAGGTGGTGAAATTCACTCCTGAACCTTCCCTTTATTCAAAGGAATATCCAGCCTTGCTCCAAGCCCAACCATCCCACAGCTCGACCCAAACACCATCTTCCTTCCTTTCCTGCCCTCTTGGTGAAGCATTCCAGGGTTTCACATGGAAATATGGATGCTAGAACCACCCCATGAATCCTCAGCTTTAAAGACCCATTACACAGCAGTGCACACCTCCAGTCCCACTCTGAAACCCACAAAATCCTTGTTTATTCTCCCATTTCAGTTGCACCCCACAAGGCAGCGGGGTGAGCAATTTAGCACTGCCAGCTGATGGGGTGGAAGGAAAGAAAAGGGAATGAATGACACGACAGCATCATCAGTTCTGTGTTGTTGTGTGACTGGGTGTGAAGGGGATGGAAAGTCATTTTCCTGACTTACCAGCAAGAACGTCTGCAGTCACTGCATTCAGCTGCCCTTCAGCAGAGCAGAATATTTCATCTTTCAATACCATGGACAACATGCCTGATCTCAAATAGAAACTGTCCTTCCTTTTACACATCCCTCATAATAATCTGATTTATCCCAGACAGCTTTTCCATAGGATGTATCACATGCTGACTCTCACATTCTCTTTTGAAGGCAAAAAAGCATATTGCACCTGTTATGAAATATTCCTTTGATCTAAGGGAAATCATGAGCAATTTGTGTGTGACATTTACTAACTAATGTGCTGAGGGAATATTACTCCTAGAAAAACACTATTTTCTGGTAGTTTCAATATCCTGAATAATGCTATGCCAGTGGTGATTCATCTGGAAAAGGTAACTATTTCAGCATGATGAGCAATATTAATAACAGCACATAATACACAGTGCTTCTCAAGCAGACAGATCCTAAAGCCTACTGCAAACCTTTCCTATAAAGACCATTCAGTCATTCATTGAATTGCTGGCACCTGTGAGTAAAGGAGGAACCCCATTTCTGTACTTTCCATACAGCAAAAAGGAAAAGCAAAGAGGAATTGGGGTTGAAATACTAATAGAAGGAAGAGAAATGAATAAAGCAAATGAACCAAGATGAGATCTGACATTGAGTAAATGCTCCCAGCACCTTAAAAAAGGTGTATTGGGTCATTAATTGTCCAAATTGGTCAGTGAAGTCCACAGAAAATATAAATGTGGCATAAACCTTAATTATCACTTCCTTATGAGTTGTATGCACTGCACAATGACATTTTTAATGCCATCCAAGACTTTTCAGGATCCCTGAAGCTATGTTTTAATACCAAAACACCCAATAAAAAAAACCTGCTGCAATTTGAAAAACACATGAATGTATTAATGCATTGTGCAAGAGATAAAAATCCAGTCACAATCCTTGCCTACAGGAATGATCCAAGGCTTTGATTCAGCAAAGTGCTTAATCAAGCACTTAACATTCAGACAAGCACCAATGCACTTCCTTTGGGGCTTGGCTACACATTGGAGAAATCCTTCCCCCCTTTGCCTTCCCCCTAGACTTCGCAAAGCCAGCCCTCCTGTGCTGCCATGCTTGTAATCCTCCTGAATCCAGCAGAGGATTTTTAACTAATTGGTTGATCCACCCAGAGGTGGGCTCAGCTCATTTTGGAATAAGGTGATGCAGACAGCTGAGGTCACATCAGGATGGCAGCACCTCCACAGGATCCCACATTTACCCAACATCCAGAGATCAATGTCACCCCTGTGCTTTACATTCATGGCCAACACCGCCTTTTGCCAGCTTTTCTGAGGGGATACACCCCAAACCTGAGATGGTTTTGCTTTTCTAAGGTTGCAGGAGAACACAATGTCCCTGTTTTGTGCCTCATGGTAAGACACAGGCAGAGATGAGTGACATCTTCTAGTTGAGGCCGAGAGAGATGGGCTTGTTCAGCCTCCAAAAGAGATGCCTGAGAGGGGATTTCATCCATGTCCACAGGATCCCACATTTACCCAACATCCAGGGATCAATGTCACCCCTGTGCTTTACACTCATGGCCAACACCACCTTTTGCCAGCTTTTCTGAGAGGATACACCCCAAACCTGAGATTTTTTTGCTTTTCTACGGTTGCTGGAGAACACAATGTCCCTGCTTTGTGCCCCATGGTAAGACACAGGCAGAGATGAGTGACGTCTTCTAGTTGAGGCTGAGAGAGATGGGCTTGTTCAGCCTCCAAAAGAGATGCCTGAGAGGGAATTTCATCCATGTCTGCAGGGAGCGCTCAGAGCAGGGACCAGGCTCAGCTCCATGGGGCCCAGGAATTGGTCAAGAGGAACGGGCAGGACCTGATGCCCAGCAAGTCCCAGCTGGCTGTGGGCCCCTTCTGGATGACAGGTTAATTTAATCTAAATTAGGGAATAAGGGAGAAAACTGCTCAGAAAGCTCCACAAAGCAGCAAGATTCCCAACTTGTACAATATTAAATATGTTAGAGGATGAAATTTCCCTCCAAACATGTCCTTCAGCTCCGCCAGGACAGGAGGCAGAACTTTTCCCTGTGCAGTTACCAAGGTCTGGATAGATCTCAGAGAGGCTGTGGAGTCTCCCCCACTGGAGATATTGCAGACCCACCTGGACACAGGTGCCAGGAGCTCTGGGATGGCCCTGCTGGAGCAGGAGGGCTGGAGCAGATCACCCCACTGGGGTCCCCTCCAGCCTGAGCCACTCTGTGATTCTGTCTGTGTTCTGGGCAGCGGAACAATAGTAATGCCTGTCTTACTCATGTTGGCTTTTCGAAAATCTACAAAAACTCCAGTCCCTGGGTTGCTCAGTGCAGTGATGACACCTTTGAAAATGCACAGCAGGATCTACACTCATCTGTGACTTCACCACATCCCCAGGGACAGCCCCAGACCTTCCATACCTCATTCTGCCCAGCACACCCATACCAAGCTTTTTTTAGGCACAGCCTATTTTCCAAACACTATTTGCCTGGTTTTGCACTTCACCTTCAAAGTTCACTCTAAAATCTTTGGTTTTGGCTGGCTAAGAGGACCCCTGAGTTTATTTTCCCATTGATTTCCCCTGCTCACTTTGCAATGCTCGGTGCTGTTTCCCTTCCATGGGCTGCTGTACCCTCTGAGGAGTTGTTAAAGCTGAATGTGTTGTAGTTCTACTTTTGTATGTTAATTGATGCACTTTTTAATTTTATTTTTGCATATTATTTGAGTTTGTTTCATTGTAAATTAGATTCTAAGGAGCCCCTCTAAACAATTGCTGCTTGCCAGCAGATCTCAGACAAGCACAAGCTCCTTCAGAGGAAATATTGATGAAATTCAATCTTGCTTTTGAATCACTGATGCAAAAATCCCACCTTTAAGAACGAAGAAGGGAGGGGAGAGCCTCCATTAATATAAATACCTAATTTCCACTGACATTTACAGGGGTTATGATAGCTTCATGAAAGCAAAGTATAACCCAAAGGATTATCCTTAAAATATCTCTACAAGCCCACCTGATGTTTTCTAGTGCTCAAACACTTATAAAAGGCAGTTCTCTTAATACTAAAAATTAACTCAGGGAAATGGGGAAATGATTCAAAAAGATTTGTTTTCAAAGTTATTTCCTCAGACTGGTTCATAAAAGAAAGGCTAAAATCCACAGGATTAATTGTCCTATTCACTCTGGTATCTAACAGTGTCTCTGCCAGCATTCATTTCTCCAAATATACGGGGAAGAAATTCTTTCCTGTGAGAGTGGTGAGGACCTGGCACAGTTTGTCAAGAAAAGCTGTGGCTGCCCCATCCCTGGCAGTGTTGAAGGCAGGTTGGATGGGGCTCAGAGCAGCCTGTGATGGTGGAAGGTGTCCCTACCCATGGCAGGGGCTTGGAAAAAAAATTATCTTTAAGGTTCCTTCCAATCCAAACCATTCCAGAATTCTGTGATTCTAAATATTTCTAAGAAATGGTAAAAAAAACCCAAAAAAAAAAAAAAAACCAAAAAAACCCAAAAAACAAAAACAAAAATTAAAAAAAAGTCAATACAGGATCCCAATAAAAAAAATTATGTTTTGTTAATTGTAACCTCAAAAAACAAAATTAAATTAACTGTTTCATCATTCCTATGGAGCAGTGTTGGATTGGAGCACACCCTGCCAGGTTTAGGGCACAGAGCAGGCTGTGTGCCAGGCTGGAATGCAAAGCCAGTCTTAGATAGACTAAAGCTGGTGCCTAAGCACAGCTCACCTCTGCTAAAACTCCTCAGAATTGCACACACACCTGATCTGTGCTGAAGGCCCAGCTGGCAGTGGGCCCCTTCTGGATGACAGGTTAATTTAATCTAAATTAGGGAATAAGGGAGAAAATTGCTCAGAAAGCTCCACAAAGCAGCAAGATTCCCAACTTGGCTTTCCTCTAAGACTCTCAACAATATTAAACATGTTAGAGGATGAGACTTCCCTCCAAACATGTCCTTCAGCTCCTTAATGGATCCTGAGCACTCTGCAGGGAGCAGGGGAAGGCTCCAGCCAAGGGGGCTGCCTTCCAGCAGACCTAGCAAGGGCACTGATTTACCCTGACAAGCACTAACAAAACCAGGGAAAGAACAAACTTTGTGATTCACAGTTATTCCCTGCCCTTCATCTTCCTCTTGCCTTGCTGTATTCAAGCTCTCACACAATGGAGATGGGGAAATTCTCAGTCCTCACCCTTAGTTTTCCACTTAATTTTAAAGTTCAGTAGAAATCAAAGCCAGTGGAGCTTGAAGGAGATGAGATTAAACTAGAAAATATTTTGAGATCCAAGAAACAAGAGCTTGTCTGGGTACCAAAATGTTTTATCAGCTTCTCATGCCATGCTCTCCATAAAATCAGCTCAACTGTATCCCTTGCTTTATTCCAGCTTAAGATCTAACCATAGAGGCTGAGGTTTTGCCTCCCAATAAGGCAGATATTTAGAGAGAAACTCTTAAAATACTCTCTATATGTACCGGGCACAGTAAATTAAAGAAAATAACAATTGGCTGAGCAGTTATTGAACTCTCTTTGCTTCTGAGAGCTGGTTTCCAATACGCCAGAGGGCCTGGCTTGGTTCTCTGCAGTGACCCAGGAGCTCTGAGCCTGGAACAGCTCTGTGGGACAGGTCAGGGTGGGATTTGGTGTGGGTGGGAAGAATCCAGGTCTGGTGGTGTTATTTGCCAGGGGAATTAAGAATTAGGCTTTGCCTGTGAGAGCCTGTTGGCAGCCAGCTCAGCCCTGTAAATCCGACTCAAGTATTCAGCTCCCTGTACTATTTTCAGGTCTTGTTCCCTCTCAGAGGAAAGAGCAACTTGAACCATTTCCAGCCCCTCTATCATTAAGAGATAACTGGCTTTTCCTCAGCTGTTTTCCCTTGATCTCCTTTTCCCTTTACTCCATCTGTAAAACTGTTATGGCCGGACAGATTCTGGTTTTGCAGCATCTCAAAACTGGCTGCAAAGGGCAAAATAGTGACTGAAGATCTCATACACTGCAAGACCATGTTTTCCTCTGGATAAATATTGGATTATCAGAGTAAAAAGACTCTCTGGGATTCAGCAGTTGTACTGACTAGAGCTGAGGACAGAAAAAGGGATGACAAAGCAAACAAGAGTGGAAACTCTTCCAGAGCTGTGCTTACTAACCAAATTTCCTTCCCCTCGGAGGCAAAAGATCCAATAGATGATTTTCTTTGCTCTCCACCTCCAAGATCAATAGGCAGGCTTTAACTAGGTCACAGATGAGATACCCAAAAAAAGAAAACTGCTTTCTAAGGAATATTTTCTCCTCAGCAAATAATTGGCAATTTCTTTGCCAAAGAACCCATGGAGACAAGAAGCAGTGCTGCAGGTGGATCAGTCATTTTGACTGCAGAAGAAATGGAAGACCAACTCAGGTTCTCACCTTTTAATTACACTTGTCCCTAAATCCATTAGAGGCAAATCCCAAATAATTATTTTCATCCAGCTGAACTTCACATCAGACACATTTCTTCAAGAGAATTAGGTGTTCTTACAGAAATAGAACCAGAACTTTCTGTCACAGAGACAGGGAGCTGCAAGTGTGGGGAGACATAAGAGTTTCTCCCTCCCAATGGAATATTTTCAATGCTGGTTTTTCCTCCACTTGCTCATGTCCAAACCTGCTATTTGATAAACACTTGCTCTACCACCACAATGTCCATGGGGTTTTTTAATATGTTCAATATATCATGAGTCCAATTTTCTCTGTGTGTGCAACAAATACCCAATTCAAGCCATTATTGTCCTGCCCTGTGTTAATTCTCAAATGTCTCCAGACCAAAGTACAAACCCAGGTCCCACTTCAAACTTCTCAATAAAATGAAGTGATGGATAGGATTAAGTTACTTAAAGAAAAGCCTTTTTGCTTTTGCTCTACCACATGTGATGGGTCACCATGTTTGGTCCTGTGTTCCAAACAGCAGAGATGAACCCTGAATCCTCAACCCCACCTCTACCCCACAGCCAGGCTGGGGTGTAGGATGCTCCCATCAGGATGGGGCAGCAAGGAGAAGGCCTCCCATTAATTTTGAATGATGCATTTCTATCTCCAGCTATGAATAAAGCAGATCAATGACACCAGCATGTTTTATGGGGCCTCCTGTGCAATGAATTGGGAGTGAGACAGGCAGGGAGATGGAGCCGACATGCAGATGAGATTTGTAAGTGAGGACATATTGATTATTTCCATCTCAGTTCAGGCAGTAATTCCACACAACGCCTCTTCCCCTGTTTCAGCTCATTATTTATGCCATAAAAACACTATCTCAATGATAATAACAGGCTTCATTTACAAGGCAGAGCATAAAGCATTGATGCTTAAGATTTCAGGAAGTGAGTTAAAGGAAGTGAGAGAGATTTAACAAGTCCAGGAGATGCACAAAACTGCTGAGGCTGATCTTGTGGCTTTTTATGCCCTCCGAAAAGAAGATTGAGAGCAGGTGTTAGATTACCAGGTTTTTTATTAATAACTCCAGGCTTGTATGAGGGCTGATTGATGGCCCAGTCAGCACTTTCCCAGCAAATAAAACTCTCCTCGCTTTGTGCCATCAGTAGACTGTCCCAAAACAGAGAAATCAGGGTTGCTCCTGATCTCTCAGAGGAGGTTCCTCAGAGGATCCCATGTGATCCCTGCAGCACAGACAGGATTTATGGCTGGGATTTACCCACAGTGAGGTTTTCCCTTCATTGCAACCACCACCATCATAACCAGAATGACTCATCCAGCACAGCCTCACCCTCCAGACCACTTGAGGAAATTCCTCCACCAGAATGGGTCCATAACAACACCTAGGCTGCAACCTGCATAAGGGACCATCACTCCGAACATCCACAAATGCAGGGAAAAAAAACCACGTTTTAGGAGATATTTCTTCTAATTGTTTACCATACCTATCCTTTGCAGCTGTGTGTGGGAAGCAGGCTGCTTCCCGAACAGCCAAAGGGCAGCTGGGGTTAATATCCTCCAGGAAAAGCCTCATGCCTTCAGTTCTCTCCCTTAATTGCTAGAAAATGGCCCTTGAGCATTAAAGCACAGCTGGTATTTCTGTGTTTCAGTCTCTGGAGTTATCATGTGGGCACAGAGCTGGGTACCCAGCCAGGCAGCCCAAAAGCCCTGGTTTAAACTGTGGTTAAGGCTGTGCAAAGTCAAGACAGAAAGAACAGCAAAAATTCCTCTTAATGCAGCGAGAAATTGTTCACTAAAGCAAGATCTATTAGAGCACAGAAGTGGAGTTAAGGTGTCCTGAGCACTGCTCAGCCCCTGCCATCCCCACAGCCAGGCAGTGCTTGATGGAGGCTCTGGTGCAGCACAGAAGTTCTGGCGCTCTGCAGAGCGTGATTGGGGTCTGCTTCCCTCCCTGCTGCCTCACTTCTGAGCCTTTAAGTGCTTAATGAACCCAGGTGAGAGGAACAGGGCTGAAATATTTATAGCTACAGCACTAAGCTGAGTGCACATGAGCGATTAGAACAATACCAGACAACATTATTTGCACAGTTACTGCCCAAGCCCTCCCATACTCCAAGACAAAGCAGCATCAGCATTTTGCAGGACAGTAGGTGTAAGGATTCAAATTCTTGCTGGATTTATGTTCCTGACAGGACTTGAGGAATTCTTCTTCCAAAGTACATCAAGGGATGCCCTTTTAACCTGGCTGTTGATAATTAGGAGAGCTAAGAGTGTCCCCAGTTGCACTGGGAGCTCTAACTTGTCCTTGCACATGACTTCAGAACTAAGATTCTCCTCAGATGTTCTTGAAACTTTTAAGTAAAGTTTCAACCCAGTAGTCCCAGTACATCCAGGAAAGGAAAAATTTCTTACAAATATTTAGAGCAACATAGGAGAAAAGTGTCCCCTCCCAGAAGCTGCTGATTTGCTCAGGGCAAACTCTGACAGCAGAGGCCAGGCATTGCTGAAGGGAAAGGGATGGCTTTGTCATTCCTCAGGCATGAATGACAACCCTTGTAATGAAGTAAAGATAAAAGCTGTCCCAGAACTTTTCTAGGAACCAGAGATGAGTCCAATCTCATGCATTCAAGAGGCAAATCTCACATTTCCCCAAAGTCAGGAGAACGGGTGAGAAATACATTATTGATGAAGGCAGGCAGGAACCACAGCAGGTTATAAATGCAGGTGGTCTTATTTAAAACCATCCTGAAGATAAGAGATATAAGCAAGGAAACTGAGAAATTCTAGATTTTATTGTGCCCCTGCAAGTGACCTGGGGGCACAACCTGGCCTCTTCTGCGTGCACAAAGTTAATAGGAAACAAAAGCTCACAGCATCTTTGCCCTTCCCTGGTCACTGAAACATCTCAGGTCAGCAAGGCTCTTCAGGACATGTCACCAACCCCACTGCTGGGCAGGACACTGTAATTATTCAGCCTCTGTGAATTTTTAAATACGAAACCTGTGTGCATGTTATTACAGCCCATTAGCTGGAAACCTGCCATCCCCAAAGGCCAAGCACAGCTCTGAGCTAAATTATGAGACTGAGAGCAAGGAAAGGAACACCTCCCTGTCAGCTCCTTCCCTTACTGCAGCCTTATGCAAATGGACCAAACACAGCCAGAACTGACCCCAGACACAGAATAAATCCATCTAATAGCAGCAAGGAAGGAGAGGGAGGTAAAGGTAGGATCTGGACTAGGGAGGTGTGCAGTTATAGAGAAACATCTGTGGTACAGCATGCCCTGAGAATCCTCTCTCTGACCACACCAAACTTTCCTGATTCATTAATTCTCCTAACCTGAAACATGTTTAACTTTTGTGAATGTCACTGCAATCAGTGGCGAGAGAGAAAACATCTCTGGAGAGAGACAGCAAAAATGATAAAGGTTTTACAGCTCTACCCAATGATATTCCCTTCTCCAGGAGAGAAGATGAGACTCTTGAAAGGGAAATGAGAAGAAAGAGGGGGGAAATGGGGTCATAACAAAATTAATCTTTACCCTCCTGAGCCATTGCTCTCCTCTAGACCATCCTGCTTCTGCCTTGCTGCCCCAGCTCTCTGCTCACCCACAAATGAGAAAGCACAGCCGGCTCTGAAACCTTCCCTGCCTCCTGCCCCTGCATGGAACTGGAGAATGAAAGAGCTCACTCAAAAGGGCTCCTGGGAACTGAAGTGTCCTTGGTGATTTTGGTGTGGTTTGTGACATCTTTGCTGCCTTTCAGTGGTGCAGTGATGACCAGCCTGATCAGGCTGTATTTAACCCCAAGGGCTCGGCATGGGTGGGTTTGTGTGCTGCAGTTTGCTGTTCATTGTGATTAAAAACACCTACTCAGTACAGGAGTAACACAAGGACAAGCGTGGGGTCTTTCCTGGCTTCCTCTGGCCCATAATACAAGCCTTGCATCCTGCTCTAAGAAAGAAACTTGTATTGCTCTTTTCACCTTTTTAAACACTTGTGTAGCAGCAACTTCTCCTTTCTTTCCTTTTGAAAACAGAACTGTCAGCCTTTCTTTCATAAGAGCCACAGAAATTAAACTGTTGTGTTTTCCTCTGGCCTCTGATCTCAGCTAAATCACTGAATTAAAGCTAAATACCCCTTTTGCAAAGCAGGTATCCAAACCACAGTGCTCTTCAATTCTTACAGGGACTGCACAGAGTGACAGTTACCACAATATTTGTCATCTGCTTTGTTGTTACCCACTGGCACATCCAGCCTTAATTAGACAAGTACAAGTCAGCACATTAACTGCAACAGTGCTTCTTTTATTTTGGTTCTCTCCTGCCTGCAACCACAGCTCGACACTGCAAACCTCTGCGTGCGCATTTCTCCTGCAGCATTCCCACTGGAGCCAGGCAATTTGGATTTAATTAACCTGTTTGGAGTCATTGTCATCTCCACACCATCTAGAGCAAGGGACAGAGGTCACTCAGTACCAGGCTTTGCTTTTCAATGAACCTCTTCATTCCTGTGGAATATTTGCTTTGCACAATACTTTAAAGGTGCAGCAGGAGTATTTGTGCCAGCAATCCCCTTCACAAAATGCTCTGAGTGGACACAGCAATAAAAATAAAGGTCCTGTGCATTCAGGCTGCTTCTCCACGGAAAGACATGAGGTTTTCAAAGACCTTAAAAAGTGCCAGTCCTACTTGCACAAGTCTCTAAGGTGTCGCTGGGGTTAACAACCCTCCAGGAAGTTTGGGCTCATATTCAGCAACTCGGAATATTTTGGTAGATGACAGTGAAATTCTACTCCCTTGATGCTTGCCAGTTTCTCTTTTTCACATTAAACACTCCTATCTGCAAATGCTGCTCAGCTCTTATCACCCCAGAAAAGAAAGGCTCCTATCTGCTGCCTGCTGGGCCCTGCTCACCTCCACTCCCAGAGCCCAGCAAACTTCTCTCCGCCTCATTTCCATGCACTGGTGTCAAAGGGGCTTCTACTCAGAATGGCAAACCCGTCCACAAATCACTTGGGAATCTTCTGCACTCAATTTGCTCCAGCTCTGCCTGGCAAACAAGAGACAGGAGGCACATATACATTACTACTGATTAGTCTGTGTCACCAGTATCAGCAGCCAGGCACACGGGCTGACCGGAACTTTAAATATTGATAACCAAACTCATCTATCATAGGCCTGGGAGAGTGACAGTTTCAGTGCATAACAGCAAAGGCTTTCTACAATAATCAAATACTCAATAATTCATGAAAATATATCCCTCCCAAATCAAATTGGAAGCTATTTTGTGTAATATATTATTTAAAATTCAATATCATAATGCACACAACTCCTGCTCCTACCACGGAGGAGCGTTTCAAAATGCGATTATGTGCGGACTCTATTTAAAAGTGACAATTTTACTTTTCATTTGTTTAACAGCTTAAATGGAAGAGCTCAACTGGAACTAAGTCGTCTGACAATGAAACCAAAGCCGACATAAGCAACTTTGGAAACTTCCTGACAGCTAAAAAGGATGAGTCTTCCTCATTGGTAACACAGATGAGTTCCCCACTCTGATGCTCACCTTTACAATTTTTTCAGTGTTTAGTGAAAGGAAATATTCTGAAAAACTGCCTGATAAATATTTTCAGTTCTGCTGGTCTGTCACCTTGGACTGGGCAAAAAAACAAGAAAAATAAAAAAAATTTCTTGCAGTGTAGGTAACAGAAAACAGCTTTGGCTTTGCATCTGTTTGTTCCTGTTGGAAAAACCATTTTGGTAAGGGAAGGCTGCCTGGTGCAAAGTGCCAAGAGAAAGGAGTTTTGCCCTTGTAAACTGAATGCACTGGAGCATAAAATACAATCAAGATTTGTGACAAAATCCATGGCATGCAGGCATCACTCCCCAGTGGTGGTGGGGCAGGGGTGAGGTGGCACCGTGTGATGGAGGGGACCAATCCTGTGGCATGGGCACGAGGGGAAGGGTGGCAGCCAGGAGCCTGGGCTGCTGCCCCCAGGGCACAGAGCAGCTCTGAAGGAGAAAACTACTTTGGGAAGAGGAAATTCTCAGCCTGTTTATGGAGCTTTCACAGGGAGAGTCCACAGGAATTCAGGGTCAGGCACCAACTCTCCAGTCAGGTCAAATGCCAGTCTGTCCTTGTGTGTCTGCTGCAGGTCAAATCTGTCTTGTTCCCTCAAACAGTGGGGTTTTATGGAAGCAAATTTGAGGCAACAAACACTCAACTCTCTCATTTATTCCTTAAAGGCAAAAGATGAATGGATTTTCTCTTCTCATCTCTTGCTCTGTAATGACCACTCCTGACTCCTTTGGACACCTTGGATATTTGATGCCCCTTTGCCCATTTTATTCCTTTTGCTCTGTACTCGCAAATCGGAACAAAATCAAGTGTAAGCCCAAACATTGCTCCTTTCCACTGCAATGGGGGAGCTGAGCAGGTCTGTGCCTCCCCCAGGTGACAAAATAAAAGCAAACTTGGCAAAGTCCTCTCACTGCTGCTTGGGAGAGGGGGGTTGAAGTGCTGGCACAAAGCTGGTGACCATTAGAAACAGCTGTTCCAGCTGAAAAGTTTAGGTTCAGGCTCTGCTCCCATCCCTCTGATTTTCAATAATTTCTAAGTTAATTTTCTCAGCTGAAGGCACTGCTCTCATGCACAGCTCAGTGTCAACCAAACTATGTCCTAGGACCAGTCCTGTCAGTTACTGCAAATATTTTAAGGTGTTTTTTGCACCAGAAATTCTTGTTTCTGCTTCCCTCTCATTATCAGTTTCCTATATACTCTGTGAGACATTAGAAATCAAGAATTTAAAATACTTTGGTTTAGCCTTTTTTTCCCCTATTCCCCTAATTGGGGTTCTCAGCCTCACATCAGATTCCTGGTGCTCTGCCACTGACATTTTGCATCATGTTAGAGCCCAAATGAAGGCACAGAGAGGTCAAAGTACTCACTTAAAGATCTGTTTTCAGAGCAGTTCAAGGCACTTAATGTGTTAAAGCAAAAGATTAAGAGGTGGTGCCATGACAGTGAATGAAAATCCTTAATAGGAACATGCCAGATATAAAAAAATCCCCTGACAGAGAAAAGCAAAACAGAAATAGTGAGTTCAAGTTTTGAAGAACGTGTGAATCACTACCTGTTCCAGCAGAGGGATGAGTTATTCAGTGCTCCCATCTCCCTGTGGATGTTTGACAGCAGCAGTGACTTAATAGTGGGGAAAGACAAAGAGGAAATAGCAAGAAAACACAATTCTGTGGCATGGCATTAGCAGTTTGGGTGACATTTTGGAGGTCAGAGTGGTTCCTAAATACTCAGAAGGTGTAAGATTTTTTAATCAATGAACCTCCAGACTGCCCACGCTCTGACTAACAGCTGCCTCTGGGTTTTCCCTATGAGCTACCAGCTGAATTCCTGCCACCACACTTGGAAAAGGACCTGAAGCACTGCAACAATTCCACTTCCAGTGCCATGACCACGAGTGTTTAATGAAATTTCCATTGCAACAGGGCTTTAAAGATGTGCGCACATGGGTAGAACCAGCAGAAACATCCCTTCTTCTGCAGAGCTCCCAAGACCTAGGAAAAGCTCCTAGGAAATGGTAATAAATAAATATAAAAAGAAATTCAGGATTTTGGTCGTTATAGTAACATTCCCAAACCACAAGGCTGCAGACGTGGCAACAACATGTCTGCAAACCTCCTGTGCTCAAACAAGTTGAAATAACTGGGAAGAGGTGGTAGATTTGGGTACCAACACCCCCCTGGGTGATGCAGTCAGTGTGGGTGAGTGAAGAGCCTTGTCTCTGAAGGGCTGACCACAAAAACCTGCCCAAACTGAAACAAGCATCTTTGGGGGAAAAAACCAAAAAAAACACAACCAAAAAACCCACAAAAACCTGGAATCCACAGCAAAGTCAGCATGTGAGCAGCTGAAATTCTTTGGTGTGGTATGGCTCTATATATGCAGGCATTCACACATGGCTGCATCTCACTTTTAAATGTCTCTCAAGAGTTGTATATTAAACAGAAGAAGGATTTTTCCGGGAACTAACACAGTTGGCAGCCTTTTGTCTCTGTTTTTTTAGAGTAATTTATGAAAGAAGAAAAGTAGCAGAGTCAATTTAAAAAAAGGCTGCAGCCTGGACTTTGATAGATGAACAGATCTACCAACAAAACCACTCAGTTTTCACTGAGCACTCCATCTTCTCATCTGCTGCTCCTGGTGAGGAGAGAAGAGGGAAAGCAGGCAGCAGAATAGAGGGAAGACCTGGGTGATGGTTAAACTGGGGAATAATCAACTGAGGGATCTGTGACCATGTTCACAGGGGTCTTAGGAGGAGGGAAGAGACGAAGATCTGACTCCATGTTTCAGAAGGCTTGATTTATTATTTTATCATATATATTATATTAAAACTATACTAAAAGAATA
>JAWWMS010000054.1:7318475-7339946 GCA_035048045.1 Chlorospingus semifuscus
CCTGAGGCCTCCCAGCTTCTCAGGAGGAAAAATCCTAAGGAAAGGATTTTCCATAAAAGATGTCTGTGACACCTGGGCAGTGCTGGGGGCAGGAGGGAGGATGGGGAACCCCAGCAGCTCCATGATACAGATCAAAGCCTATGGAAAAGGGGGTGGAATTACAGGTATTGAGTCAAATACACTCAGGGCAGCACGAGAGCATGGGCTGGTCCTGAACTGTGACACCAGAGAGGTTCTCCCAGCCAGGACCTCTCACTGCCCTTGGCAGAACAGAGCCCTCGCTGAGCTCAGGTCACTTTTCCCAGGGTGCAGCCATTCCCTGAGCAATCCCAGCCCTGCAGCCCTGTTTAGCTGCACCAGGAGCAGTTCCAGGAGGTGCTGCTGTGGGAGGGCAGCAGACCCCTGCTCCCAGCGGGGCAGAGCCTCCCTGGCACAGCCAGAGCAGGTCCCAGAGCTCCGGCTGTGCCAGCCAGTGCCCAGTTCTGGGTGTCCCCAAACAGCCAGAGGGGTCTGATCTGGGGCCTTGTGCTTTCTTGTGCCTCTGGAAGCACTGAGTGTGAGCACACAGGTCACCTGGGGGGATTTGGGCACTGGGAGATCCACCCTGAGCACGAGGCAAGCCCAGGGGAACTGCAGGAGCAAATCCTGCCCTGGCTGCTCTGGGAGCAGCTCCAGATGTGGCCCAGGTGGGTGTGGATCACAGGATTTGGAACATGCCTGATACCAAGGCCTGAAAGTCATTCATGCAACAAATTCATAGTTTAGGGCAAACTTTAGGTAATTTTTTTAAATGATGTGTTATTTCTTCTTCATTCCCTTTGAACCCTTTCAATCCTTGTGAATATTTGTAAGAAAACTGAACTGACTCAGCTTTTTACTTGAAAAGGAAGATGTGATGGGTCCAGCCTCTGTGGTGATGTGATGCTGAATGCCCATCCAGGAAATCCTGTGATCCATCAAATACACATCCTGGACATGGAGCCATGCCTGGTTCCACCCCACAGGGCTGTGCTGCCCCACAGGGCAGGGGAAAGCCCCATTTCAGGACATGGCAGGTGCCAATTGCCATGGGAATGCTGTGGCACTGACCCCGTGTCCCCCACACTGTCCCCTGCAGTGCCCTCCCTGCCCAGTGCCAGCGGGGAGAGCAGGGAGAGGATGGAGGGGATGCAGGAACATGGGGGGAATGCAGGGACAGGGAGAGGATGGAGGGGATGCAGGGACATGGGGGGAATGTGGGGACATGGAGAGGATGGGGGGAATGTGGGGACATGGAGATGATGGAGGGAATGCAGGCACACACAGGGAATAAGGAGGATGGAGGGAGTGTGAGGACACAGGGGAGATGAGGAGATGGATGGAGGGAGCACAGGGGAGATGAGGAGATGGATGGAGGGAGCACGGGGAGCACCAGGGAGAGGAATGAAGGGAGCACAGGGAGGATCAGGAGAGGCCTCAGTGACTCCTCCCAGCTGAGCCTCGTGGGGGTGGGACCTGTGTGACAGGGACTGCAGGGACTGGGTGTCCTGGGGGGCACCAATGCTAAGGACAGGGCAAATACAACTTTGGAGCCCCCTGGATTCCCAGGGAAGGCACTGCCAGGGAGCCGTGGAGCACCTCACAGAACAAACTGGTTCCCTGGCAGCCCCAGGATCCTCCAGCTCTGGGGCTCCTCTCTCTCCCGGAGCAGCTCCTGCAGCTGCCAGGGCTCCCAGGGCCAGCAGGGAACTGGGATGGACTGGGAGGGTTCTGCCAGGGAGGTGGGAGTGGGATGGAGGGAATTCAGGAAAGAGGAAGAGGTGCTGAAGGGCTGGGATCCACTGAGGTGAATGTGGTGGGTCCTGGTGGACACCAAACACACCAAGCCCCAAAATTCCAGCTGATGGTGCAGGGTTAACTGGAGCCTTGTGTCCAGGGAAGGGAATGGAGCTGGGAAGGGTCTGGAGCCCCAGGAGCAGCTGAGGGAGCTGGGAAGGGGCTCAGCCTGGAGCAAAGGAGGCTCAGGGGGCCCTTGTGGCTCTGCACAGCTCCTGACAGGAGGGGACAGCCGGGGGGGTCAGGCTGTGCTCCAGGGAACAGGGACAGGAGGAGAGGGAACGGCCTCAAGCTGGGCCAGGGGAGGCTCAGGGTGGATTTTGGGGAATATTTCTTCATGGAAAGGTTTGTCCAGCTCTTATACAGGCTTCCCAGGGCAGCAGTGGAGTCCTCATCCCTGGAAGTGTTCAAAAAATGTGTAGATGTAGCACCTGGGGACATGGTTTAGTGGTGACCCTGGCAGTGCTGGGATAATAATTTGACTTGATGATCTTAGAGGGGTTTTCCCACCTTAATAATTTTGTGATTTTAAACTTGAAGTTCCTGAAGAACCTTTTCCTCTCCTTCACCTCTGGCTCAGCCACCCCCTAATACATCATCCCCCACTGCCCTCCAGCACCCCTGAGCCTGCATGGGGCTTGAGGAACTCACAGTGATGGGTAACTGCTCCATGAACCTGGAGGCCTTGAAGAAGCATTTCAGATGAAGAGTACCATCCTCTCATGAGGCATCCCCATCTCTCAGGGGTCTTTGAGCAATATTTGTGTTGAGAGAGCCTGGCTGGGAGAGGGTGCAGTTGCTGCAAGTCACAGTGACAGGTACAAGCTGCTGTCACCCCCTGGAGATGCTGCTGAGGGGATATGCTCTGTGACTTGTGATTTCCTTGCAACTCCACCTTGTGATTCCTGCACGGGCTTGGTGTTCCAAGGCGGGAATTCTTTCCCAGATCCCCCTTCCAGATCAGCAGCCCTGTCCCCAGGGAGCCAATGGCCGCGTGGCCCTGCGCATTAGCCTGGCCTGTCACCTCACTGATTCCCTCCTGGCTAATCCGGGCTGAGCCGGGCTGGGCTGAGCAGGGCTCAGCTGCTGCCCATGGCTGTGCCCACCCCGCTGCCCCCCAGCCTGCGCCGGGGCTTGGTGGCCTTCAGTGGCTCCCTCTTCATCAACAACAAGACGTGGGACAGCGGCACTGCCCCCAGCTCCCAGCCAGGTATGGGCACGGGGCTCTGCAGGGGGGGCTTGGGAACAGGGGCTGTCTGTCCATCCCCATGGCCCTGCTCTGCACACACCAAAGCCCCAAAGGGTCCCTGAACCCACCCACCAGGGAGGGGAGCAAAAATAAGAACATTTGCTGCAATCAGCTGCTTGTGGGAGCCAGGGTCTGTTGCTCCCCTCAAGCTGAGGGGGGTCCCTCTGGGCAGGGGGACCCCGGGGCTGGTGAGCAGCCTGCCCATCCCTGCCTGTCCTGCCTAGCTCACAAGGTGCTGTCCAGCCTGCCCCTCCAGGTGATGCTCTACTTCAACGTCTACTACTTCCCAGTCTGGTGCCTGGGTGAGGGGATTATGCTGCACCTGAAGGTACCATCCCATGGGGCACGCAGGGATGGGGGGAGCTGCTCCTGCCATGTCTCCCTAGGCATGGGTGGGGGACAAAGGGGGCAGGAGACAGAGGAGCCTCTTCAGAATTAATGGATCCCCAAAATGCCCTGACCCCCAGGAGAAAAGATTGCTCATCTCTGCTAGAGATAGAAATCATGAACTTTCCAGGCAGGAATGGTCAAAATGGGGGGGAAGAGTAGGCAGAGCTGGGCACCAGCATGGTGAGAGCTGGCAGAGCATGGAGAGCTGGGTATGGGGAGGAGGGCACAGGGAGCTGGGCATGGAGAGCAGGGAATGGTGCACAGGGAAAGGGAAGCTGGGCACGGACAGCTGGACTTGGACAAGGCTGTGCCCCCATAACAGTACCACCTGCTGCCGTGGCACTATCAGTTCCTGCTGGTCACAGCCTTCCTCATCCTCTCGCTGGCTGAGGGCTCCCGCCTCTACCTGGGCTACCTGGGGAACCTCCAGGAGAAGGTAAGCACTGCCTGCTCTGGCCCAGCCCAGCTGGGGGAGCTGGATATCCCCTCACTTAGGAGCCATGTGCCCGTCACTGTCCTTTCTCTGGAGGTCTACCTGGAGCTGTCCTAGAAGAGAATCGTGGGTAAAGGCATGACCTGGAGAGAGGGATGAAGGGGACCCATTTGCCCTCCTGCTGTGTCCCTCCACGGGGGGGTTTGACAGCATCTGACCACAGCTCAATGGAGCAGGGACATCCCTGGTCCCCGGGTTCCAAGGCCAGCAGAGGCTAACGCAGGAGCCTCCAGGGGCAGAGAGGGTCCCCCCGGCCCACCACTGCCTCCTTGCCCTATCTCAGCAGGTTCTGATCCTACAGGTGCCTGAGCTGGCTGGGTTCCTGCTCCTCTCCTTCCTGATCCAGCTGCCCCTCCTGCTCTTCCTGCTGTCAGACAGGCAGGTCATCCACCTACCGCTGGAGGTGCCCATGCACAGCTTGTTCCTGGCCTTCCTCCTCCTCGAGATCGTGGCTGCCTTCCTGGTGCTGAGGACTATGACCAAGCAGCTGGCGGCACAGTTCTACCTGCGGCAGTTCCAGGAGGGTGGGAGGGGCCGGCTGGAGCCTGGGGGCACAGGGGGACAGGCAGCCGAGATGGGCTGATGCTGCTTGACCCCTCCACCCCACACAGCTGGTCCTGGCAAGGAGCATTAAACAGTGCTCGAACCCACAGACACTGCTTCTGAGCTTTGTGGAGGCCCCAGAACAGCACCCAGGCACAGCCCAGCTGATCCCTGCCTTGCACCAGCTAACACAGCCTGGGAAAAGTGGAGGGAGGGGTTAGCACCTCTGAAACGTTCCAGCTCACCCCAGGGCTGTGCCTGTCCTTGCTGAGCATCAGCCCTGACAGGAGGCAGGAATCAGGGTGCAGGAGCCACTGCACACCCTTAGGAAGTACCAGCCCAGGGATGGAACTTAAAATGTGCCTCCTAAACCCTCCCTGAGCTTCCCAGGGAGCTTCTGAGGATCCAGGTGGCCTACACGAAGCCATCCCAGCTGGAAGGGTGCCACGAGCTGCAAGAGCAGCACTCCACAGCTTTACAGTCCCTCCAGGGCTAGAGACAGAGCAAAACCTCTTCCCACTTCCAGAACAGCTTTATTCCATTGCATCCCTGTTTTTCAAGGGAAATCAAGGCCCATGATCACTGGAACATGTAGAAATGCAAAATGCTTTAAGCCTCTTGTGCCGAGCAGGAGCAGCTGCTCCCCAGCACCCTCTGGGGGAGCTCCGTGGGCAGCTCTGCTCCAGCGCCGGCTGTCAGCGCTGGGAGCTGCCCCTGGCATGGTGCCCCGGGAGCCAAGAACTGCTGCTGCTGCTGCTGCTGCCAGTGCTTCTGCAGGGAAGGCAGACCCCAACCCCAGCAGTGCCCACCTGGGCCAGCACTGCCCTCCTCCACCAGGGCTGCAGCCGTGTCCCCATCGTATCTACCTGCAGGTGGCTCTGCAGGGAAGGGTGTTCGTGGTGGAGCGTTCCCGATGTCCCTAAGCTGCGGCCTCAGGCTTACCTTTAGGGGGTCTTGCCTGCAAAATGAACAGGGACATCAGTATACAACAGGCATGGAGGCAGCCCAGGTGGCCTTGGCTACTCTGCTTGGTTCCATGCAACCAGATTCACTGTCCAGGACCCCCACCCCACTCTGGATTTGAGATCAGGCATTAGGAAAGTTTCCCCCTCATTGGATGGAGCAGCTTTGGGACAGTTCATCAGGAGATGGGGGATCTCAGCCCTCAGAGGCTCCAAAGACTTGACCAGACAAAGCCGGAAATGACCTGAGGCAGGGCTGCCAGCTCTTCTGGTCTGTAGGGGCTTCCCTGTGACTCCCTGATCCACCAGGGCAGTGAATTCTCACAATGTAATCATGCTTAGCACATGAACCTGTCAACGAACCACAGATCAGGATGTGCCCTGAGGAGCTGGCACCTCTCTGCACGGAGTCCCATAAGATTCCCTTTGGAAGAGGGCGGAAAGCATAGAGCTGGGTCAGTTTTCCAGGTAAGGTCTCCATGGTGACCCACTGATGGATGTTTTGACAGTAGCTGAGGTCATGGTGCAACTTTCCCTGACTCCCAGCACCAGCTGGATCCCTCTCCCAGTTCAGACTAGCAACCAAGCCCAAAAGTTGAAAACTAAGAGCTGATCCACCAGGTTTTCCCCTGATCTTGGGAACTGAGTTTTAACCAAAGGGCAGAAAATCATTAAATCCAAAATTAGTCACTTCAAAACCTCCTCTCTCCCATGTGGCCCTCTCCTTACCTCTTCAAACTTCTCCTTCCAATAAAGGTCAGCCTTTGCATCAAGGTAGAGCAGAACCAGGTCACAGACCATTGTAGCCTGGAGACAGACAAACATTGAAGATGGGAACCTTCCCACAGGAATGCCTGGCCTTCCATCCTGGCTCCCCCTGAGCCCTGCAGCCAGCTGTGGGCATTTGCTGGGGCAGTGAGCCAGTCCTGCCTCCAGCCAGCTCCACTGGCTCCTCTCTGACCCAGCCTGGTCCCAGGAGCTGCACAGGAGGTCAGACAGGATCCCCAGGTTGCAATGGATGGACAGGGAGGGCTGTTCCAGCACCTTCACAGTCACATATGAACTGGGATGAGCATGTCAGGGGGGAAAGGGGCACAGGTGGGGGACCTCCCTGTTACTCTGCTGGAAGGGAAGAGCCACAGAAGGGCTCTACAAGAGGCTGCCCCACCATAGTGACAGGACACTGCATCCCTTCAGTCAGAGGAGAAGCAGAGAGGAGCTGCTCTCTCCTGCCAGCAGCATCCCAGTGATGCTCTGTCCCAGGATCCACACATAAACCTGACCACCATGAGACGTGATTCTGCCAGCACTCAGCATCCCAATGCAGTGGTGTCATTACTAATGGTCACAGGGAGACCTGAGCTGATACCCTGCCAGACCATCTCCCCTCTGTGCTGGCTGCCACTAAGGAAGCCTTGTGCCCAGGCAGGCAGGGAAACAGCTGAGAAGTGGCAATTCCCAAGGCATGGATCAAAGGAGAAGAGTGTATCTGGAGTACTCACAGCACCAAAGAAGGCGATGCTGGTGCCACAGCTCACGGCAGTAGGAACAATGCTGAACTTCCCAGCCTGGTGAGAAACAGTGGAGGGGCAAGAGAGAGGGTGAAGAGTGGTCAGAGGGGTGAGAAGCTTGTGGGCTGAGCCTTGCTCCAAGTCAGGAGGTGCTGGAAGGATCCAGGGATATCTCCCCATGCTGGTTTGTAGGAAATGCTGTTGTACTGACTCCAACCCCCTTTGGTTGTCAAAGAAGGGACCGAGGTGCCTGATGACCTGGAAGCAGCAGAGGTAACTGTGACCAACCTGCTCCTGCAGGCACAGCAGGAACTTCCCTTTGCTGCAGCTGCCACCTATGGAACCACATCCCAGTAAACACAACCCTCATGTGATGTATCCCTCCCTTCACAAATGAGTCTGCTGGTTTCTCTTCTGGCTGTTCTCTCCTGCTCCACAGCTCCTGGACCTGCTCTCTCAGCCTAGAAGTGGTACACCCTGTCCTGCACTGTGTGCTTCACCTTCTTCAGGTACAAAGGGCACTGCTGAACATGAAAGACCAGCTGTGGGCATCTCTCAGTGTGGGCAGTGCTCTCAGCACAGCTCCCTCTCTGGAAAGCTAAGCACTGAGTTTGTGAGTGATGCTGCACAGAGTAGCATCAACAGTCTTGGAAACATGGAATAATTTGGGTTGGAAGAGACCTTAAAGCTCATCTCATTCCATCCCCTGCCATGGGCAGGGACACCTTCCACTACCCCAGGGTAGTCCAAGCCCCATCCTACCTGGCCTTGGACATTTCCAGGGATCCAGGGGCAGCCACAGCTTCTGTGGGCAACCTGTGCCAGGGCATCATCACCCTCACAGGGAAGGATTTCTTCCCAATATCCCAACTAACCCTGAGAAGCCATTCCCTGTGTCCTGTCCCTCCATCCCTTGTCCCCAGTCCCTCTCCAGCCCTTCTGGAGCCCCTTCAGGCCCTGCAAGGGGCTCGGAGCTCTCCCTGGAGCTTCTCCTCTCCAGGTGAGCACCCCCAGCTCTCCCAGCCTGGCTCCAGAGCAGAGGGGCTCCAGCCCTTGGAGCAGCTCCATGGCCTCCTCTGGACTCAATCCAGCAGCTCCAAATCCTTTTGCTGAGGACACCAGAGCAGGTGCAGCACTGCACTTGAGCAGGGCAGAGAAGCAGAATCCCCCTTTACCTCCTGCCCACAGTGCCGAGGAGGAGTGCAGGGCACAGGGCATTTCCGGGCTCTCAGTGCACATGGCTGGGGCATATCCAGCCTTAATCACACCACACCTTTTCCCCCTGAGGGTACTTTTAATCAAGAAGGGATTAATTGTCCAGGTTCAGCAGAGCTCACGTTGATCTTTGTCAGGGTGCTCCCACCATAAGACTGTCAGAGGGACACCCCGAAGCCCAGTTCACCTTGTCGACTGAACACTTCATGGCCCCCATGTCAGACCCTCAGAGAGGGAACTCCCCCCCTCAGGGCATTACCAAAAGGTTTTTCTTCAAACAGGAGAGACTGTTTTCTCCTGCTCTGCTTAGAGAACTCTGGGAAGAAGTGAAGAGTTCACCCAGGTGGGGAGAAGTGAGGGCAGCAGAAACCACGGGGGCAGGGTGGGAGCAGTGATGTGAGGAGTCAGCCCTGGGGTGGGGAGCTGCCGGTACCTTGCCGTGCACGGAGAGGTCAAAGCGGATCCCGTAGAGCTTCAGCAGGTTCCGGTAGAGCTGCCGCTGCGAGCCCCAGTAGTAGGAGGCAGTTCTGTGGGAGACATTGGGACGGCTCAGAAAGACACGGAGGGAAGGGGGTGCCAGTGCCAAAGGACTGCTGGGCCTCTGGGTTCCTGCATGTCCTCCAGGCTGGGGACTGGGCATACACGTGCAGTGATGACTCACTGGCACCAACAGTGGGGCATCAGCATCCCCTCAGCATCCAGTTTGGGTCACTGGGAGCACGCAGCTCTCAGTGTGCCCAGCCCAAGTGGGGACAGTCACAGGTCCCTGCCCTCAGGCAGGTAATGCCCTGCTCTGCTCCAAACACAAAAGAGCTACAGAGCCTGGGAATTGCCACAGCAACCCTGTACTGACAGGCCCTGCCCTGAGCTACCATTTCCCAATGCCTTAAAGGTCTCTAAGATCTTTAAGTCCAAACAAGTAACCCAGCACTAACCCATGTCCCCAGGTGCCACATCTACACAGCTTTTAAATCCCTCCAGGGACAGGGACTCCACCACTGCCCTGGGCAGCTGCAGGGAAAAGATTTTTTTTTAACACGCAATCTAAACACTCCCTTAGTGCAACTTCAGGCTGTTCCCTCCAATAAGGCTCCTTGTTGGGCCTGGGAGCACAGCCCGACCCCCCCGGCTGTCCCCTCCTGTCAGGAGCTGTGCAGAGCCACAAGGGCCCCCCTGAGCCTCCTTTTCTCAGGCTGAGCCCCTTCCCAGCTCCCTCAGCCTCTCCTGGGGCTCCAGCCCCTTCCCCAGCTCCATTCCCTTCCCTGGACACACTCCAGCCCCTCCATGTCCTTCTTACAGAGAGCAGCCCAGAACTGGACGCAGCACTGAGATTTTAAAGGGATTTATCTCACTACAGACCCCACAAGGTAACAATGAGAAGGGGATGGGTTTAGGAAGTTTGCATGATCTCAGCTGTTGGGATGGGATGCTCAGAGGTGATCAGAAGCCCCTCTCTCCATCTCTGGAGAAGTTTCCTTCCCCAGGCCCTGCAGATGTCAGGAGCACACAGGCAAGTTGGGGAATTGAACAGAAGGAAGTGGCAGCGTGTTTCACAAACAGCATCAAAAAAGGTTAACAAACGGCATCAAAAAGGGCATCTGTCACAGTGCATCACCTTCTGTTCCTCCCAGCTCCTGTCACAGCCTTTCCCTTTGCCTTGCCCATGTCCCCTCATTGCAGGATTCACTGACTGTCCCACTGGAGGGCAAAGAACACTTCAGGTTTGGAGGAGAGGAGGTGTTTATAGAGGAAAAACCTCACCTGCCTGGGGACATGAACTGCAGCAGTAAAAGCAATCCTCACTCCTGGCAGCAAGATTTGGGATTGGGGATGACAAAACTGTGGCAGACAGCAGGGCCCCCTCAGCTCTTGAGATAGGGAACTTCTAAAGGCTGTGCAAAGCTCTTCTCCCTGATCCCTGCTCAGCAAGCTGGGGAGGCCTTTTCTCCCATCAGAGGAGAAGAGCTATCACACGTCAGCAGCCACATCTCTCCTTCACACTGAATGACACTTCAGAAGGCAACCTGTTGATCCCAGTCCTATCTGCCACAAGTGTGCTCTGAGAAGCTTATTTTGACTGCAGCGAGGAGAAAACAGTTGCTGAGGGATAGAAAAAAACCCAAAACAACACATAGGGAAGTGCAGCAGCTCAGGTTTTGACACATCTGGCTTAGAAGGGATATTTTTGATAACTCAAAATCTGCACAGCTGCCCCAGGCTCCCAACCCTGCACAGCCCACAGCACCTTTAACCAAACTCAGCCTGTTCCCTTGCTGGGCCAGAAGCTGTAGCTGTCAGGGTTTGAAAGTTGCAGAGTTTGAGTTGTTTTTGTACACAGGGCTAATGTTCCTGGCTTACCTTCTGTCTTGCATCAAACCCCAGTGTCTTAAATGGGAACACATCTCCAGCTCCCTCCTTCCTTCCCCTCCTTATCAAGGGATTTAAGGTGAGAATCTCAGCCCAAACTCTCCTATTGCATCCCAACAGTCACCTCCAGCCAGGGTCACTTACTGAGAACTAATAGATTTGTAGCTCTTTCATCACTCTTCTTTGGCATTTTTTTTTCTTTTTAAATAAGCACCTGAATAAAAATCTGGATTAGATAATAAATTTCTGCTTTTTAATGAAAAATAAAAAAAAAAAAAAAGTTGTAAGAAATGTCAATTATGATTAACAGTTCAACGTGGAGAAATGACATTATCACGAGTGTTGTATGGAATTGAACAGACATCACCTGGCATTTGCCATTAGGGCTTGGCAGCTCTCCAGGCAGGTTGCTACTTAGCTTTAAAGGTAGGAAAGTTATTCCAGCTTTAAAGTTTTGCCATATTCTTTTCACTTAAAAAAAAAAAAGAAAAGAAAAAAAAATTGATTGAAGTCAAACTTTGCTGTGGAACAAATTCCTGACAAAAATGAAAAATACACACACAAAAATAAAAAAAAAATAAAATAAAAGAATAAAAAAGCAAGAAAGCCATATCCTCCAACTTAGTTTTAAAAAGAACGAAAATAATTCTGCTCCATCTCAGCTTCAAATTAGGAACTTTTAATTTGTGGATGCCACCTTTATTGGGTTTTAACAAGCTGATGTCGATTCCTCCAATGTCTCTGACTTTGTACTTAGAAAAAAAATGATGAATCATTGAATTGAATAATTCAATTTGGGTTGGAAGGGACCTCCAAGGCCATCCAGTGCCACCCCTGCCATAGGCAGGGACACTTTCCACTATCCCAAGCTCCAAGCCCCATCCAACCTGGCCTTGGGCATTTCCAGGCTTCCAAGGGCAGCCTCAGCTTCTCTGGGCACCCTGTGCCAGAGCCTCACCATCCTCACAAAGAAGATTCTTTTCCTAATATTTAATAAATATCTAACACCTAATTTACACCTACCCTCAGTTTGAAGCCATCCTCCCTTGTTCTGCCCCCCACACCCATAAATAGTTCCCAGGGATCCTGAACCAGCCCAATATTCTTTGTCTTCAACCCCAGCTCCATCTCCTCCCCTTCCCCTGCCTCGGCCCTGGAACAAGAGAAAGTGTAAACAACCACAACAACCTCTAAAGTATTTCAATAACAAAATAACTAAAGCAATTCTCCGAGGGGCTGGTAAATAGCAGCCAAGCTATCTGAGCCCAGAGGGGGAAAAGTTCAGCTGAAACTAGTTACAAAACCTCCAGATGCAGCGTGACAAACTCCAGCCCGCTCCTGCTCTTGCTCCCGTTGCCATTTTCCTGCAGAATGACAGTTTTCAATTACTGGGCTGTAGCTAAAAGCAAATTGTGCACTTCAGCAGCTGGAGTTCTCTCTCCTGTTTTTCAGACGTGGCTGGGTAAAATGTGCAGGGGCAATGGAAATGGCTTTCTGTGCACAGCTAACTGAGCAAGGACATGCCCAGAGACTGTCAGAGCAGCAGAAAGTCAAAAGGAGCTGCAGGCAGGGAGGGGGGATTGTTCCCAACCCCTCACCCCCCTCTCCTTCCCCAGCCAGGAGACTCCAGCTGCATGTGCTGCAAGAGCAGACCTGTGTCAGCCTGTCTGCATCAAATTTAACCATTATTTAGATTATTATTTTTCCCCCAAATGGCTAATTCTCTAAATAGTCTGAGATCTGGATCACATTATCCTCATCCTTACATAGTTAATACACTTCCCCTTTTCCCCATTTGAGTGTCCCATTGAACCTGGATTTCTGGGTCTAGGGATGAACTTGAGCTAAAATTCATCCACAGGGCTAAAATACATCCACAGACCTAAAATACATCCACAGGGCTAAAATACATCCACAGGGCTAAAATACATCCTCCTTGTATGGCCCAGAAGGCAAATCCAGGTTTAATGGAGGTGTTGCATGGAAGTACTGTTAAACTGACATGTGGAATAACTTGGAGGAAGTCGCCATGATAAAATATTTGTCCTAATAAAAGTCAACACAGAGAGACTCACCAGCCTTTTTCTCCCCATTCTGTGCAAGGCAGTTTCACCTGAGCAGAGACATTGAAATCTGGGGCAGAATTTTTCCTGCTAGCTTTGTAACCAGCTGAAGTCATGGAATCATTTAGGGAAAAGCCTTAGGATTATTGAAACCATCAAGGAAGAAACAGGGCTGTGGGGGACAGCAGGTTGGCAGCACCCCAAGTTTGCCAATAGCTGCCTGAACGTTGTCCACAAAGTGGGCTCACTGCAGTTTTTCCTGCTGGGCACCTTGGGGTCAGCCATTTGAATATTTCTATTTTTAAATTTACAACAAATTACTGTTTTAACCTGACTGCATTACTTTTTTTCCTGCAGAAACCCTGTGAAGAGAAGACAGTGATTCCCACAGTGGCATCACCTTCCTTCACCCCCCATCAGTGTGGCTGGGGAAAATAAAATGCTACAAGAGCTCTGCTGTTCCAGGAGAGGCAGTTCTTGGCTGAGCCCTGTGCCTTCCCTCATTACCATCCTCCCTCGTGCCTCCTGCATGCCTTGGACAGCTGGGGAGCCTGCAATTCCCCTGCACCCAGTGAGTCAGGCCAGTGCTGCTGTCCAAACAACACTAAACTGCTCTGACAAAGCTGCAGGAGCTGGAGAAACCTCCAGTCACACATGACACGGGCTAGCAGTGCCAAACAGGAGGGAGGAAGGCAGAGGGTAGGGCTGGATAAGCACTCTTAGTGGTGACATGCCATTTTTAGCCATAATTATGTAAATTGCATAATTCATCTCGAAATATTGAGGGGTTTTTTTTCTGTATTTACTGCAATTACGTCAATTGACCTATTTATGTTATCTGACGTGCTTATCATTAAAATGGGACAATATATCCCATTAGATCCTCTTACTCCATTGAATGGAATGATGATTAATTATATCATAAAAAGGAGCTGTGCTACGTATCTCTGAACATGGAATTTTAGGCTTAAAATAAAACAAACTGCTCTCATAATTTCCTGCCTTAAAACTGCACCTTACCCACTTGGGAAATATGCCCAGGGCTCCCCTCATGGCATCATTCTGGTCCACATTAACATTAAAAAGATGTTTAGAAAGCCAAACATGTTTATTTCTTGTAGCACCTACTGCCCTATATTATACATGTCTGAAGGAAAATCCAGCAAACCTGGCTCATCTGTGAGTTCATAACTCTGAGAATCTCCTTCCAGAGTGGAGGAAAAGGAGTTTTCCCAACTCCATTGGTTATTATTTCTTGGAAAGCACCTCCTGCTGTTCTCTTGGGGCCTGGGTCTGTCAGGCCCTGTTAGTGGAAGTGTGGCTCTGGGAGTGCAGGATGACAGGTGAGGAATGCACTTTTAATTCCTGCCCTAAATATCCATTTGAAAGTGCACGATAGAGCAACTTGGTATTTATTTTTCCTAAACAAGGGCTTTATCCCCATCCTTACTTGAGCCAATTTCTCTGCATCTAAACCTTGTCCTCCTCCAACTTATTTCACTTCAGCAATATCTTTTTCCAGGCCATGAAAGTTTCTGAGCCCTGGCAAAAATCCATGTGTGGTTTAGATATGTGTTGGGACTTGGGGTGACCACTCAAGGGCACCACCTGTTTTCCCATTTTGTGGCACTTACAAAACTCCTTTAGTTCTCCATTTTCTGGACAATGGTGCTGGCCCAGTTTTTTAGTTCCAAAAATTAAACTCTCTGTGCACTGCTTTCATATTCAGAATGAATAATGACGACATGTCCTTGGGTCTTGTGGGGAGAAAAGCTCTCAGAAAGATCATGAGAGGGATCCAAGGAGCTCAGTGCTGGGGGCTGTCACCTCAGAAATGTCTGTTGAGTTTCTTGGCTCTGTTCCTACTCCATCCCAAACTATCTGCAGCTCCTTGGAACAGGCAGAGGTGATGGGCAGAAAGAGGATTATTGCAAAGTGCCCCTACTCAGCTGATCTCACCCTCCCTCACTGATTTATGAGATCTCTTTGAGCCAGATCTCATAAGCTCTTGGAGATCTGTATCACACCTGAGATAGCTCAGCCACCTCAGATGGAATAAAATTAGCAGGATGGTTTCTGTGGTAGTGCTGGAAACAAAAACATTAATAAAAGGCAAAATAACAAAGTTCCTTACAGAGAAAAACTGATCTAGATGCAAGAGGTTCTTGCGTCTGGTAAAACACCTCACAAAAGTGATTATTTCCTTTGCTGTCTTATTTTTTCTAGTAAATTGTTTAGATGGGACTTTTTGAGTTATGTACAATTGACTATCCTTAAGTTTGAGGTGAAGTCCCTAAGGTCTTATGAGAAATTAGGTTTCTCTACCTAACTGAGGAGAGAAACTTCTGGGCCTTTTTCCTTTTTTATGGAGACAAAGCATAATTTGGTCACTCCCTCAACAGGGGGCACATTCCTACACCTCAGTAGGCAGCACGTGGTCCCAGAGGGACTGATTTCATCTCCTTTTAAACCAGGGGAAAGGGGTGGAGTGCACCTAAAGAGGGTTTCATCCTCGTTTGTTTTACTCAATTAAAAACCTGCAGACACAGATTAGCTCCCTGCTGCTCAGAGTGGGGATTCTTTTAACACTGCAGTGATTTACGACCTACCAGGCAGCGTTTCAGCAATGTCATCCAGGAGCCAGGGACGCTGAACACGGGGCTGGCCACTCGTGTTAATGAAAAATGGGTTGCAGGTGACAGCCACTTGCGTGGCTGCGTTTTGATAACGGATGACAGAGTGGGGCTGGAGCCCGGGGAGGCTCTGTAATTAATATTACAGTAGGATCAGGTATGTAACACAGAGCTTGGCTTGGAATTAAAATCGATACAACAGCTGTTGGGACGTGTCACTCCTGGTCCCTGGGCCCTGAGACATTCTGCCAGACACAGGAAGGGCTGATGGGAAGGTGATGACACGCAGTGAATATCCATCTTGTGTTCACTTCGAGCAAGAAATTATGCTTAGTGGAATGTGTTGGCAGCTTGGGGATGTTATATTGGCTTTTTGTTAAGGTTTTCTTTTTCCTTTTTTTCTCTTTTCAGTCAACGGATGAACAGGAGGGTCTCTGGGCCACCTCTCTCTGCTGCTATTGCTAATTTTCTTTTCAAACATTATTTTACACCAAGCAATTACTGTGGTGTTGTGGTAAGGGAGGTTTTTGGGTTTCCTTTATTTTCCAGTCTCCCTGCAAGTCAGAAAAAATCAAGTCTAGTGTCTGTGATGGTCGTGGCTCTTATGAAAATAGAACACAGCTCCATGTTTCTGACAAAGCACATTGTTCTCTTGCAGCAGCAGGGACATCTCAGTCTATTTTCAGCCTCCCTCTTCTGTTCCCTTCCTTCCTCATCCACTCCAATGGCCAAGATCACCTCCAGAGCTGCTGCTCTCATTTTAACAGAAGTTTACTCTGAGGCATCAGAATGTGGAGAAGTGAGAAGATTAAGTGGCATCTGAATTAGGATAGCAGAGAAAAAATTTCTGTATTTCTAGAAAATTCTTCTAAAGAAAAACAAAATTGTGAATTGAAAATTCATCTTTTTTAACCACTACCATGAACAAAAACCACCTGCACTAAGTGGAGACATAGGTTATGGATGATCAAGATGGATGAAGCTTTGCATTCCACACCAATGCTGACCCTCATCCCAGCTTGGGGGTTTTGTGCTATAAACTGGAATTTCCAAACAGAAAGTGTCAATCCATTTTGGTTCAGAAACGCCAGTGGGAACAATATGACAATGATGGAGATTTTTCTGCACTTTCATAAATTCAGTTACATTTAGATGTGGTTATTTAGGAAGCTGGGCTAGTTTTACAACTGGTTTTAGTTGCAGCAGAACAAAATCAAGACCAGGGATCACAGTAACACTCCAAAACACCTTTAGTCTTTCTGGGCATGTACAGTAGAACTGCAATCTGTAAACATTATGGTTGGACACTGCAGCAACCAAACACCACAGCAGCCAGAAAACGAGCAGCAACCTCCATCTATCAGATGAAGGGAAATCCATTATCTCTATGCATTGCCCTGAGGCTGGAGTTCAAAGCCCAAGCCAGCCTGAGAACAAAAAGAGACTCAGAAACGATGCCCAAATTCCTGTCAGCCCTGTGAGTGTGGCAGAAGTGTTTGTTCACATCCAGCCCCCAGATCAAAGGGGGTGATTGCATCCCTGCAGCTCGGGGTGCCTGAGTCAGGGGCTCCTCCAAAGGCCACCAAAGCCAGTAAAAAATGGCCCTGACTGATTTCATTAAGTTTTGGAACTCCTCTTAATGAAAAGCCCATCTGCTACTCAATTCACTCAGTTCCCAAACCTCTCACCTTCTCTTCTTCTGCTGCCTGCCAAATAAAAATCATGCCTCTCCTGACACCAGGGAACTTTTCAGCTTATTTTTGACCTGAATTCCCATGCTGGCATTCATTTGTGGGGGGTTCATTTGGAGGTTTCTTGCTGTACGAAGAATTCTGGACAAATGCACTAAGTTGGGTTATTTCTCCCCACAGACTAAACCTCCAGCCACAGATCTGTGAGTGGGTTAATCCAACAAGCCAAGTTGTCTCACTTTATTTTAATGTGTGAATGATCCCTAAGGGAGTTTAAACTTTATCCCAAGTTGTCATCTGTGCATTTTGCTGTTGTAGCTGGTCATTTGTCTTGGTGCAGGGAAAACTTGGGATGCTCAATATGAGATTAGCAAGCTCTGTTTATTGAAGAGAGCATCAAACTTTTATACATAACAGTAATAAGCTCATGCATATTCTGTAAGTTAGCAGTCTATTGGTTATATACAGATATTAGCTTCTTTATTCTAAAGGAGTTACATTTACTTTTTCTTATGTCTCTAGTCTCTCAACTACAGCACTTGTTATGGTAACACAACTATGCTCAAGGACAGTGTCCTTGCAGGTGCAGAACTTGGATTAGCTGGGTTCTTGTCACGTAGAACATTTTGCCAGTCCTAAAAGCCCCAGAAACGCCAGCTCTGATGTGCTGGAGCTGCACCTCCAGGAAGGCTGGAACCAGCTGGGGATGCTCCTCTGTGGCACCAGAGGCAAAGCAGGAACCACAAAACCTGTGAGTGTGAGGGATGAGGGGTGCAGCACATCATTCACAGGCCAGACCTTTGCCATATGTGCGTTTTTATTCAGATCCATGACTTCTCCTGTGGGTTCAGGTCCATTATTGCCCTTCTAACTCTTTACTAAAGTGTCTTCATTTGCAGTATGGGCAGACACTGCTGTGCCTGAGATGTCTGGACAACTGGCCTGATCATCAGAGCAAAGCTCCCAGCTCCTCAGCCCTGGGAAATGTGAGAATGACATCTGTTCATCCAAACAGCTGCTCTGGTGCTGCACCAGCCCCATCAGGTTGGGTTAGAACCACAAAGAAAGAAGGAGCGTGAGCACAGATCCCTGCCCACCTCCTAAAGCACACTGACATTTGTGCCATCTTTAGGCACCACAACAAGATTTTGTCTGAATTCTTGGCTGGGTTTGAGAGCTCTGTGAGTGAGAAATGCAATTGCTCTGTTCAATTTTGTATGGGCAAGTAAGTGCATGCATGTAGTCACACAAAATTCAGATACTTAACCTCTGGGGAGAAGAAAAGCAGTAGAGTCCTTCTGAGACACTCCTGACTGTACAGCAGCATACCTTGAGTGGTTGCTGAAATAACAATTCATTTTGGAGGGCTTGTATACAAACAAAAGGAATCTGTGCTTAGAATAAATTATTTCCTTTCATGGGTTAAGTCACAAAGTATCTGGAAGCAAAGAGTTGTCAGCTGCAGGAACTGGCAAATAGATCTGAGTAACATATGAAATTTGGAGAACTTTGTGATCTCTTCAGACAATATGTGGATATGCATCAGTATGCCATGTTCTTTGAATAAATTATTCCTTTTAAATTATTCACTCAGTTCTAGTGATTGTTAAGATGAGGAGATTTTGACATAAAGTGCTAACTAGTGAGATTAAAAAAAAAAAGCTGTACACTTCTTTTTAAAAAAAAATCTTTCTAGCATTTTCTACCTGCATTAACATCACTTTTTCCTTTTCAGATAACTTTATTCTTTAAACTTGCCTCTCTTTCTCTTCTTTCTGTCCACCCCTTTCTTCCTCTTTCTTGGCAGCACTGCCTGAAGACAAAACAATTTCTCTGAAGGAGATCCTTTTAGGCTAGGAGGGGATTAGACCTTGGAGCAGAGATCTTGTTTGGATCAGCTGTGGAACTCACAGGAGTCCTGTTAAAGGCCTATTAAAATTCCATGTAATACCTCAGTAAGTAACATGTGAATCCCCAGCTCATCTTTGGGAATTAGAGCGTGCAGAGCTCCCCTGGCTGCTGGCAGGAAGGTTAGACAGACCCAGGACTCATTTGTTTGAGGAGCAGGACATCACCTGCCTGCTTCCTACACCTCAAAAAAAAACATTGGAGTGAAATTTTGCAGAAAATTTTGAAATGTTCCTGAGCTGAGGGTCCTGCCTGATGGGCATCCAAGGCTAGAAGGTGAGCACTGACCCATTGCCATTCCAGGGGTGGCACCCAGGTACAGGAGGCATGGACATCTAAAAGCAAGGTTTGGAATAAGAGGTTTAATTCACATAGTTTTAATCAGAAGCTCTCTACAGTATAAATTCAGCAGAGCATCTCAGACTGAGCTGAAATTGCTCTCAGCAGGTTGGTATCTGCCTTGAGATCTCCTAATTCTGCTCAGACAAGAGACACGATAAGAATAGACCTTTTCTCTGCTCTGCAGAAGTTTTTTCTGCTTGGATTTGAGATCTTAAAGTCTTTCCTTTTCTTCAGTTTCTTGTTATTTTCAAAGGTAAAACATTAGGGATAGCTCTCCAAATGTGCCTGGGTAAACACAATATTTATATTTTCTTATGCAGTTATATTCTGGTGATCACCCAGCCCTGCATCAGGCTTTGGGGGTACTCTTATGCTGCTAAAGAAATAATTCACTTGACTCTACAGCAAACTGCCAGAGCCTGAGGGGCAAAGGAAAGGCAAGGTAGGGTGAAATGTGAATTTGGAAAGAAATAGTCTTTGGTGCGTCAGAAATTCAAAGCAGCAGATCCAAACCCTGTCAAAAGTAGAAGCCCGTGCTTGGTGCAAGGCTGGCACTTCCAGGTTGGCTTCCACTTCCAGCTGAGCCCTTTGAGGCTCAAAATTTCTCTCTTTTCCTGTGGCATGGCCATGGCTCCCTTTCCCTGATGTGGTTCCACACCCAGCCCTGTCAGCGCCAACCCGGCATGGGGCAGCTTGTGCCTCCTCTCCCTCACTCATTAGTCCTAGCTTATGCTGAAACCTTTTGTGGACATTTTACTTAAGAGGATCTCAGGGCTTTTTACAAATCTTTATTGATTAAGCATCAAAACCTTCATCTGATGTAGATAAGATTAATGCTATTATCCAGATTTTACGAGGCAGATTTTATTGAAGACAAGAAGAAGGTGACCAGCTTGGTCAAGGTCAGACATCAACGTGTGGTAGGACAGGAAACAGAGCTGGGCTTAGGTGGAGACACTCTGGGCACTTCACATGTTGTATTTCTGATTATTTTGTTTTTGGATTATTTCAGGCAATATTATGGATTTTGCCAGGAGAACGCCAAGGGTGATATGACCTCAGAGCACCTGTGGTGTGTCAGCCATGGGTGCCATGGAGGTGACCAACTTGGTCAAGGTCAGACATCAACGTGTGGTAGGACAGGAAACAGAGCTAGGCTTAGGTAGAGACACTCTGAGCTCTTCACATGTTGTATTTCTGATTATTTTGCCTTGGATTATTTCAGGCAATATTATGGATTTTGCCAGGAGGACGCCAAGGGTGATAGGACCTCAGAGCGCCTGTGGTGTGTCAGCCATGGGTGCCATGGACCTGATCTCTCCCGCTTCCTCCAAGGTGGATCCTCAGTTCAGTGAGGAATGTTCCTGTTCAGGTGATTCCTTAGCTGAACAGAGGAATCAAACTCTCAAGGAGATGCTGGAAGAAAATTTAACCCTCGCTGGGCACTGCTCGAGAGCCACACGCAGCTATGGGAGGGCTGGGCTATGATGCTAAATAAATTCTATGGATATGGCCATCCATAAAAAGAACCCTGTGGCCTTTTCCCCTGCGGTACAGCCTTCCCTAGAGGCTGGATCCCCTTTCCGTGCAGGAGGGAGCAGCGGAGCCGTGTCCGTGTCCGTGCGGAGCCGCAGCCGCGGATCGCACCTGCCCCCGTGAGCCCAGCGACGGCATCGCCGGCCGGCCGCATCCCCGCCCTCCTCCAGCCTTCATCCCGCCTTCCCCCGGCTCCTGCGCCATGGAAAAGCCCCCTTTGGAACACACTTTTAAAGGATTCTCCGTTTCTTTCCACCCTCACTGTGTTTTCCATCTCCACCACCCCCTGCATCCCTGCCCTGTGTTGACAGGTGTCCTCACCAGGACATGCAGAGACAATGATTTTTCATTTTTTGATTCTTTCTGCTTTGCTCTTGGCTGAACACCAAGGGTGTTCAGTATTTTAATAGTTTTTTAAGTACACAGTATTTTAATAGTTTTAATAAGCTTGTGTTTGGAAAATGTTGTGGGATCCCTTGTAATAGTCAAGGGGTAAAATGACTAATTATTTAGGCAGAGTCTACAAGAAACAGTGTGGCCACTGAATGAGCTCCTGTCACCTAAGCCTCATATTGATCACAGAGTCATTGAATCATTTGGGTTGGAAAGGATCTTAAAACTCATCCCATCCCACCCCTGCCATGGCAGGGACACCTCCCACTGTCCCAGGCTGCTTCAGCCCTGTCCAGCCTGGCCTTGGGCACTGCCAGGGATCCAGGGGCAGCCACAGCTGCTCTGGGCACCCTGTGCCAG
>JAWWMS010000054.1:7340046-7350738 GCA_035048045.1 Chlorospingus semifuscus
GGGATCCAGGGGCAGCCACAGCTGCTCTGGGCACCCTGTGCCAGGGCCTGCCCACCCTCACAGGGAAGGATTTCTTCCCAATATTTAATATAAATCTACCCTTCTTCAGCTGAAAGCCATTCCCCCTTGTCCTTGCCCTGTCACTCCATGCCATTGTAGAAAGCCCCTCTCCAGCCCTTCAGATCCTGGAAGGTGGCCACCTTGGTCTTCTCTGATTTTCGCATTTCTGTGGAAGCCTGGCTATGTCTCATCCCTGACTCACTTCTTTTTCACAAGCTTTTTCTCCTTCCACTAACATCCAAGAAAACTTCTGAGCTACTCCCTCCCCTATCCCCAGCTAGTCTGAATAATTAATTTGCTAATGCCTGGATATCAAGGAGAGACCCCAGTGTGTGTCAGCTCTCAGGAACTAGAACTCCTGAACTCTCAGGAGCTAGGAACTCAGCAGTTCAAGCTTTACAGGGGCTGCATCCTTCAGGAACCAGCCATTGTGCCTACACCTCACTGCTGCCTGCCTGGATTACTGCACACCACCTTGTACATTTTGATGAAGCAAATGATGCAGCATTCTGCCCTGGCAGATCATCTGATCCAGGGGAAAAAACTGAATGGGTGTGATAAAACCAGTGATTTAATAGGATGTCTGCCCTGCTGTTCTCCAGTTTGGGGGATTCATGTAAGTGAGGAGCAGATGGGATCTCCAGGGGCAAATTCTAGTCTTGCATTACTGAAACCAATGTAAATTTAGTACTGTATTTCTCAAGTGTTATTGGAAAGCAGCCAGGAGTCTGAAATCTATCCAAGGTTTTCACCTCTCTGATTCCAATATATATATATTTTATACATATAACTATATATAAAGTAAGTTACATATACACACACTTACTTATTCCTATGTTGTTCATGAGTGGGAACATGAGGTCTCATTCTCATGTGTTTGTGGTTCACCTTGCTTTAAATGATGCCTGACTCTCCATTTTACCCTTTTTGAAATTAGAGAGAACATCAAAGTCTTGACCAACTGCAGCTACCACGGAAATGCTTCCACTGCTCCTGAGAACAGACTCTGGCAATGCTGTTGTAGCAGCCAAATTTTAATTTCTACCAGCCAAGTTTTAACCTTCCAAGTCCCCAAATCCCTGATGTAATCAGAATGCACAGTGACATTTGTCACTCTTTTGTGCCCAGCTGCCCAACAAAGTGTTGCTCCCAGCTACTGGATCATCCCCCCTCTGCTGCTCCTTGAAGATCGTTGCTCATAAAGAAACCCTTTTCTGCTTCCTTGTCCATATTATACATTTTATCCAGCTCCTGAAGGAAGGGAGGAATGCTGTAAACAGAGAATTTTCCCTAGAGTTTGTTAGGGTTGCACCCAGCCTGTGGGACAGTGCTGATTTCCATTAAAACCCTCTCAGGCCATCCTAGAGGTAGCAGATTTCCTCTGGCACGCTCTGCATCCTGTCCCTCCTGCTCCCTTCCCAGCGGTGCACTGAATGATGTGAAAGTACCAGAGCCAAGAGAAATCTTGGCCCCATCCTATCTAATCTGATCAACAGAGCAAGAGTGATAAAAATCCACAAACCCTGCCAGGAAAAAGGTTTTCTTTGGCTGGGGCTGACGTTTGGCATGATATGTATCTGTGATTAAAAAAAATAATCAACAGCAACGTCCCTTGAAAATCAAAATGAAGACTGGATGATATAAAAACAGGAGCTGACATGAAACAGAGTTCTTTAGCAAGGGGTGTCAGGCTGGCTGACACTCCATATTGATTTTGGGCAAAGCCCAAGGATGGAAACACTTTGTGTCACTACCTGTCACCCCCATTCTTGGTGTAAGGAAGCTGCACAGCACCCTCAAAGCAACAGGGGCATTTCAACCAGCCCTGGCAAATAGGTTTTATAACAGTCGTAGTGTTCTTTTGTTGTTTTTTATTCTTACAGGTAAGAATCACAGATGGGTTGGGTTGGAAGGGACCAGAGTGGCTAATCTGGTCCCAGCTCCCTGCTCCAGAAGAGCCATCTCAGTGCACAGGGCACAGGAGTGTGTCCAGAAGGTTCTGGAATATCCACAGTGAGGATATTCCACTGGGGTATTCCACTGGATATTGGTCACTGCACAGGGAAGTTCTCCCTCGTGTTCAGGTGGAACTTCTGGGCATCAGTTCCTGCCCATTCCTCTTGTGCCATGGTTGGGCCTCATGGAGCAGAGCCTGTGCCATGCTCTTGGCATCCACCTAAAGTATTTATGCACATTATTGAGGTTCCCTCTCAGCTGTCTCTTCTCGAGGCTGAACAGCCCCAGCTCCTTCAGCATTTCCTCGCAAGAGATGTTCCAGTCTCTCCATCATCTTTGTAGCCCTCCGTAAGATGAAGCCTTCTAAGTCTTTTCAGCTGAAGTTACTACAGAAGTGTCAAATGTGATGTGATCACAAATTTGTCAATGTGCAAGTGAGAGGAAGTGATCTGGATTGGGAAATGAAAAATCAGCATTTTTCCAACCCCCTTCAAACCCCTTATTTAGATGTTATTCTTCAGGCTCAGCTTAAATGACACTAAAGAGTTAAATTTGGCTTCTTGCTTTGTCCCACCTTGCATCTTGTAACTTTTAATGAAAGTCCTCAAAATTTTTTAAGAAATCAATGTATCCCTATTAAACATCTTGGTTCCAATAAATCAGAATTTTCCAATAGAAAATCTGTCTGCCTATTCTTATTTTACTTTTGATCAGTGTTATATTTCAGAAAAATGTATATTGCAGGGCAGCCTCAGAACCAGGTGAATTGCTGCGCTGGCTCAGATCCATAGTTCGATTGGATTCATATTTTGCATCTGACAGTGCAGCAGAGAGGTCATTTCAGAATCCATCACCACAAGCACAGGATGGAGTTTCCTTCTCTGGGTGAATTTCCTCCTCAGCCCATGATGCAGCTGAAGCTTCATGAGCAGTCTTGTGCTCTCCATGATCCTGCTCTGAGTGAATCCCCACGTTTGCATTTTTGGAGAGCCATTCACATTCCTTAACTTCTCTATTCAAATCTAATTCTCCCAACAGCTTCTGGGGTGACACAGATTCACCCCCACGTGTGCTGAGTGCTGTTCATGGAGGCACTGGGCTCCCCACCAAGTGACCCTGACTCCGTGGATAACCTTTCCTTCCCTGCTTCCCCGGGACTGCCATGACCTTTCCTTTTCTACAGGGAGGAGACAAAAAGGCATCCACCTCCCCTTGGACTGAGCTGCTGGCTCGTTCAGCAGATGTCTGGTTGTGTGCCACTGAGAAAATGTCACTGCCTGCCGCCAGCTCCAAGCAGGTGATTAATGCCAGATTGAGGATTTGTCTCAGCTACATTTGGGTCCTTCTGTTCACTGCTGCTCGGTGAAACGACAACCTGGCCCTCGTGCCACTGGAGACAAGGGGAAAGCCTGGCACACGATGGAAGCAGGGACCTCATATGGGCAGGATGCAGGTTTTAGCGGGAGCCTGGTGAGTTGGAGATGAATGGATGGCTCATCTGGGGCAGTTCCTGCAGCCATGGAGGACCTGGGGCAGTTCCTGCACCCATGGTTCCAGTGAGAGCTCATGGAGATGAATGGATGGCTGATCTGGGGCAGGTCCTGCAGCCATGGCTCCAGTGAGAGCTGGTGGAGATGAATGGATGGCTCACCTGGGGCAGGTCCTGCAGCCATGGCCTCATTGAGAGGTCGTGGAGATGAATGGATGGCTCATCTGGGGCAGGTCCTGCAGCCATGGTTCCACTGAGGGCTCGTGGACACCACCCTTGCTCTGTTTGCTTTGCCTCATCAGCTACAAATTGGTCATTAGAAAAATGGTGCTAATTATCTGTCCTCGCCACCCCAGAGCAGGTGTTTGAGCAGGTGCTGTAGAGTTCCCAAACCATTTAGGATGGAGATGTTGCAGGATGGAAGTGGTGGCTGCAGTATCAAGGCAGGTGTGAGAAAGCCTTTGAGGGGTGGGGAAAAAGGTGCTCTTTGAGAGGTTTGGGTTTTATCCTGTTAGAAGAGAGAAATGGAGAGGGAAAGGTGAGAGATGAGGGAGGAGTGAGCATGAGAATGTGGTGCCCTCTTGAACCAAAAGATATCACAGGGAGCCTTTGTGGGATCCTAGGGAAGACTTAGGCTTGTGCAGACCCCCACAATAGGGTGACTGTCCAGAGTCAAATACAGATTTGTCCCTTCAGGGAGTTTCTTTTCAGCCTAGAAGGGTCAAACATGTGTGATGTCTTCTGATAGGAGCAAAAAGATTCTTCCATCCTTTTAGAGGCTTTAAAAGCCAATATTTGTTCTAAAATACAGTTTTAAGCAACCAAACAGAATAACTCAGTACCCTGACAATCATCCCAAGCCCATTCTCCTTTTTTAATTATTGGGGGTGAAATATGGAAAAAATCAGCACGTGACGTTCCTCCCTCCTTCCAGCTCCTCAATATATTTAACTTTGCTCCACATCCTCCCCATGCTCAGCCTGACTGCCTTGCCTGCCACACGTGGGGCTGTTCCTTCAATCTGGCAGTTCCTTTCTGCAGACTGAAGAGTTCCAGACTTGCTGGTGCTGCTGGTTTCTGTATTTTTAACTCTCGCGACTGAAACGAGAGAAAAGAAAATCAAGGCTTTGGCCAAGTTCCCAGCCCTGTCACTTTCTGACCTTGAGCCAATCCCATGAACTTCTAATGTCAATATTCCCATCTGTTAAGCCTCACAAATGTACCGTAAAGCAAAAATTAATAAATGGTATTGGGATATCTGCACTTACAGTCAGGAGTGTTTCTTCCATGAGCAATCCCATCAACTTGAGTGCATTTCACATTGAACAAAGAATTAGTCATCAGGAGCAAGGGGCTAAGAATCCAACCTTTAGTATTTGTGAAAAGCTTGGGGATTTTTAGTGGAAGAAGCTGGAGAAAGAGAAAATCTCTGTGATCCAGGCTGCAAATATACAGGAATTCTTCCCCCATTAGTGTCAGAAAGGCAAGTAAAAGTCACTGTCTTGCTGTTGCTGACTGTCCTTGCTCAAAGGAATTTTTAAGACTCTTCCCATGTCAAGTTAAAAGTCTGGAGGAGGAGGAGGAGAGACAAGGGAGGTGGTGGAATTGGGAGACCCATGGAGAAGGGCTGTGCAACACCACATCTCACATCTGATTTCTAACTCTATGGGACACCTGAGTCTCTGATAGGCTTTAAAAGACCTTAAATCTCATGGTTGATAAATTAATTCTAAAAGTTCACATCACAAGTGCTCCTTCAAGGATACAAATCCCTCAGGACAACATCTCCTATTAAAGTGGTGTCCTGGAGCACACAAGGGATGTTTGGACCAGAGCCAGAAGGTGGGAAAGTTATTTGGGTTATAGGATTTATATGGGATTTATGGGTTATATAGACTATAGAGGTTATATAAACTATAGAGGTTATTTGGGTTATATGGGGTAGAGGGGTTATATTGGCTATAGAGATTATAGGGGTTATATGGATTATTTGGGTTATATGGGTTATTTGTGTTATAAGGGTTATATAGACTAAAGGGATTATTTGGGTTATATGGGTCATTGAGGTTATAGGGGTTATATGGATTATTTGGTTTATTTGTGTTATAAGGGTTATATAGACTACAGGGTTATTTGGGTTACATGGGTTCTATGGGCTAAAGGGGTTTTATGGGTCATATTTGGGTTGTGTGGGTTATACAGGTTATTTGTGTTATAAGGGTTATAGAGGCTATAAGGGCTATTTGGGTTACATGGATCATACGGCCCCTGCATGAACTACAAGTCAATTTTGGCTCTGTTTAGAAGTGCAGCTTAGGGTACTTCATCTCTTTGAATCATTGGGCGACTTCCTTCCCAATCTCCCTGCTATCCCAAGTCTTTGTACCTGGATGTGTCCCCTCCAAGGAAAGCATTGTCCCATTTCCATGCTGTGGGTCCAGAAGTAACTAAATGAGAAGTGATTTTATGTGCCCACTGCTCTGAGGTTTCATGTTGTCATTGCTGCCCGTGCTTTCCTCCTCAGAGAAATTCAGGAAACTCTTGTTGTTCTTTGCCTCCAAGCTAACAAGCAGCTGGAAATGGCACAGGTTAGTTATGTTTAAAAAGGAAAATTGTTTTCTTTTATTTAGTCTGTTTTCTTCTTAATTTTCTCAAGTGACCTTTTCTCCATTTAATGTTGAAAAGGACAAGCAGAGCAGCTGATTGACCTGAATTTCTTTATTCTTGAGCTGTTGAACCCAGGTGCTCACTCACACACAGTTCAGCTGACTTCTCTGGGATTTCAGCCTATTTTCTTTCACATAAACAAAGTAAAAATAATAAAAACTGAGCCAATAAACAACAACAAAAAACCAAACAAAAACAATAAGAGCACTTTTAAATTCTTTACCTTTTCTTTCTTTTGCACTTTCACCATCTGGATGCCCTTGCAAGAGCGTGACACGCTGGTGTTGACATTTTTCCTATGGATGACTAAACCTCCCCCCGTATCTGCAGAAATCCTTTCTTTCCCTTACCTCCTTTGGCCCTTCTCTATTTCTACAATGCTTTCCTTACGTTGCTGCTCCCATGTGATGATGTTTCCCAGGGCAAAAACATGCAGCTGCTGTTAGAAAACAAGGGAGGAAATACAATATCTCTCCAAACAGCTTTACATTTCATCCAGCCCTTTGAAGATCACAGTGCATTGAACATGTAGCTTGTGCTGGACTCCCCACAGCAGCCAACATCTTCTTTCTTCTCAGAGAGGACACGATTCATTTGGATGTGAACAATTCCAATTGCTCTTCCCAAAGCCTCTTGTTGTGTGTGCAATCCTTGGCAGGAGGTTTTTTTTGCCCACTTGCATCTTTCTCTGAGGTTTCTCTTAAATTAATTTCTTGCCATCTTCCCCAGACCTGAGTGACCTAAAAAGAAGATGGGGGAGAGAGGAAATTTTGTTCTTTGAACAAATGTTGCCCTTCTTCTGCCACATCCTCAGGCTCTTGAAACATCTCTTTAACAATGCTTGTCCTGGGAGCAGTCCCTGGAGCACCTCCCACTATTAACCTCTTTCCATGCTGAGAATTCGACTTTTTATTACAGCTCTTTGATTTTTATGCCATAGTTTGTTTTCAATCCATGAAAGAACTTTTGCCTCTTACCTCAATCAAGGTAACCCACTAAGCTTTCCTTAATAGCTCCTTGTGAGGGCTCCTCTCAAAAAAAACCCTTTTGAATACCTAAATAATTCACCTCAGCTTGTCCAGAGATATCCATTATTTTTGCTAACATTTTGAAATGCATTTAAATTATCATCCTGATTTACTGTGGCAGCCTCCATGCTGGTTTGTCCCAAGCATTTGGGGACATTGTAACTCTGTCTTCAATGGTTTTCCTCTTATCTTTTCTTCAACTGAAGCAAGGTTTGCCAGCCTGTAATTCCTTCACCCCTTTTTCCACCTTTATTTAAAGATGGATACAACACTGGCCACTTTTCAGCCCTCTGGCACGAGTTCTGATTTAATAAAAAAAGTGACAGGTTTTGTGCTAATAGCTCTACTTCTCTGCTCTCTCATTGCTTCTGAAGCTGTGTCTGGTCCCAGTGACCTATAGAAAATTGATGGTTTCATCCAGGAGCCTTTACATGTGTGAGCAGGTCCATTAACTTCCTCAGCCCCCCTCCAGCTTCAGAGAGCCCAGCTGCAGGAGTGAGCCTCTGATCAGGGCTGCTCCCTCCATCTGTCACACTGAGCACGACTGTTTCCATGCCATCTTATGCTTCATGAATTGTTGGGTGGGTTTTTTTTCCAGTTTTTCTCCCTTTCCTTGCCATTGTGGGCCGATGTTTGGCCAAGGGCTTATTTTACTGTATTGTCTGTACAAGAGTCAGTCCTTGAAGGAACTGTGGGCTTCCAGGGCACATCTTTATCCTCCATTATCTTGCAAGGAGAGTTATGAAATGGAGACTTTTCATTCCTCCCTATGGAGATATGTATGGGGTATTTTTTTTGTTTTTTTTAAATATATATTTTCTATTTATGCTGGTTATGTTTCCTCCTAGGGATTGAGGATGGAGGGAGCTCAGTGAACCAGAAAGCAAAAGTGATTGCATCCTCAGAGTAAAATGGGAAAGGTATAAAAATACAGGAGAGTGAAAAGCTGTTTAGGTTAAGCAGCAATAGTAGCACAGTAGTTCCTGGATATAAAATGTCACAGGTGAACCAAACACTAAGAGAATTATGAGAAGGAGTGGAGTAACTCCTGGAATAAGGGAAAGAAGACAGGAATTCAGCTCTCTGTAAGTTGGTCTTTGATGTGTTTCAGATCAGGGTTCTCTGTGTGACTGCCTGAGAAGACACAGAACTGGATTTGATGACACAACAGATTTCTTTCACCTTTTTGTCCCAGTTTTCCTGGGGGTTCAGGAAGGATGATGCCCTCAGTGGCAGCTGGTTTGGACCATGGTTGAAGAAGCACAGCTGGCAGACAGTGCCATGAGCTCCTCTGATGGGAGAGTCACCTTCTGGGCTATGAAATGTTCAGCTGCACCGACTGATTAACCAAGGACACATTGGTGTCACACACAATGTCCAGCTCACATTTTAGGGTGGACGCAGACAATCCAAACCTTTGTGTCAAGCCAAGTGCAAGGTTGCAAGATGGTGGCAGAAATTCCCTGGAAACAGCGCCAAGATAGACAGTGAGAAAGGAGAAAATGAGCAGCTGAAGGATGGCACCAGCAGGGAAGCATAAAAAGCATTTCCCCTCTTGCTGATCTTCTTCCTTTTGTCTTGACAGACTGTCAGGATCTGCTCTGCTCTCCTCTCCACTTCCTCACATGGTACCTCCACAGCCAGCCCTTGACAAAGACTTTTTGGTGGCCATTTATTAATTTTGCTGTGGCCTTTAGTAATGTCATCTTGGCTCCAAAGCTTTCTTGAAATACAGTGCTGCAGATTTCCCCAAATATCCCTGGCATGCTATATGGCACCGGGGTAATGCAAACTCTCTTAAAACAGAGATGAGGCAAACAGTGCTAATTTATGCCTCGCTTTTTATTCCCAACATAATTTTGATTTTAATGTCCCATCCTCACCACATCAATATCTTTTCAGTACTGGAATGTGGAAACAAAAAAGTAAATATTTCATTTTCTTTCCTTTGGCTGAGATGCTCACCCAGAGCTTTTGGGAGTATGCAAATGAGACGTGACTGAGGGATGCTGCTTGGGTGCTTTATGGGACATCAGGGCATGAGGATATTGCCCACGAGCATCAGAGTGAATGGAAAATTAGCTGCACTGGGAGGTGATGTATGATTTAATATAGCAAAGGATATTTACAGTAAAGCAACAGCTCACAAGGATACATTGCAGCTCTGCCTGAAGGATCAGGAAGGTTTATTTATTTAAGATATAAAAATCAAGCTGCCCTTCTGCTTTGTTCTGCTGGGTATTCTGAGCAGGCCAGTGGCCTGTTGCTTTAACCATGACATATTTCCTCTGCCCACAAAACCCCTGCACACTTCTATCAAAATTCGGGATTTCTCATCATTCCAGCTGGGAGTGGTGTCCAGAAATCCCCCACAAGTGGCCACTGAACATGAGCAAGGCCTGGGAGGGGCATTGAATCTGCCCTGGCTGCAGCTGCACAGCTCCTCTGTCCACCAATTTCTTCATCATCCTTTTGACAGGCTACAGATCTGACCCAGTCCCAGAAACTGTGACCAAATGTGTGGGGATTCTGAGACCCAGCCGAGATTTTTTCCATCATACTCTGCCTGTAAGGAGTCTGAAAGCAAAGCTTAGAAGCAGACCCAGGACTGGGCTTAGTCACCTGGAAATGACTTCTTGAAAAAACTTGCATCTGTCAGCCAAGATTATTTAAGTCAAAAAGAAAAACCCCACTTTGGCTGAAACCTTGTGCCCGAGGGAATCTGCTGCACTCACACTCCAGTGGGACAAGGGCTTATGAAGAATCTCTGGAGATTGTCTCTGAGGCTTAGTTTTCCTCCAAGGGATGGATTTGGCTTTACTTTGGGGAATCAGTTCTTTTATTTTCCACCTCTTTATTATCTCAGTACTTGGAAAAATGGGGCTGGGTCCAAGCTCCAGGTAGTGCTGCTGATGGTTTCACACACCACCAACCTCTTCCTGCTGTCACACAACTCGCAGAACGAGGCTGCTAAACAAATATAACCTTGAGATTTCTATTTTTGAGAAAGAAGTGACTTTAAACAATGGTATATTTTCTATCCCACACCCATAAACCCCCTGAATGCAGTGGCTTGGGTGTGCAGCAGTGAAGAGGAGCCAGGGTTGAGGCTGCTGGGAGAGCTCATGGGAACTGGGAACAAGCTTCCTCCCACTCCATCAATTTTCCAATCTTCCTCTTCCCTCATGCTTTATTCCAGCTTTTCATGCTTGCCATGATGTGCACAGTGAAATACAGGCTGGAGGAGCTCAGTACTTGTCTCAGGCTGTTTGTGGGGATCCAGCACTTGATTTGTCCTGTGTATGGTGGGTAATTTCATAGCAGCACTCAGATCCTGGGGTGATAGATGCCTTGCAAATACAGCAGGTAGATTAAGTATATTATACTATAATATAATATATATATATAAAATAGTATATTACATAGTATAATATACTATATGATATACTATATATATAATAGTATATTATATAATATAGTAGTATATTATAC
>JAWWMS010000054.1:7426920-7438409 GCA_035048045.1 Chlorospingus semifuscus
AAACCAATCCCAAAGTGCCAACATCACTGCAGAAAATGGAGACCAAGAAGAAGAAGAAGAAAGGCTGGAGACACCCAAGTTCCTCCATGTTGTCCTCAAAACCCCCATTCCAAAAATCCTAAAATCTACATTTTCACCCTCTTATAATCTTATTATTATACTATTCAAACTTCTGTGACTTTCAAGTCCTCATACAAAGCTGGCCACTTGCTCCAGGGGTCAAAATCAAACCCACAGGTGTTCTGGGCTGTGTGCCGGGGTCTCTGAGCCCCCTGGCAGGGTCCTCAGCAAATCTGGACATCCAAAGGGATGCACTGAGTTCCAACAGGAGTGTGTCCTGCTCTGCCAACACCTCTCTGACTAGTTCCTCTTCTGGTACAGGACTGGGAGAAGATGATTTCCAGGCCTGCAGCTGGGAAGCCTCAAGAGCAGTAAAAGTGAGGCAGAGAAGCAGCGTGCTCCCTACAGGTGAGGAATGCAGCAGGGCTTGGCTTCAGCACTCACACAGCTCCTCTTGGGCTTGTGGAGCCTGCTTAGCTGCATCAGATACACAGACAGGAGTCCTGTTAGCAGAGCAAATCCTCTGCCAATATCCCAGTAAAGAGACAAGGAGTGAGAGAGAAGTGGGACAGCACAGAAAGGCTGGGATTTTGCACTGCCTTGCTCAGAAAGGGCTGCTTGGGGATATTGAGACGGGGTGAAAGGGAAGATGAGAGCAGGAGATAGAACAAAGTGGATAGAAATTGCACTTGTCTTCAGGTCTAAACCTGCACAGGACACACATTTATCTTCATGAGTCAGGAGCTCAGCCTGTGCCTATTTCCTTCACTGAATTCTGCTGCAAGGTGCTTTACCTCAGCTGTGGTACCCAGTGACACCTATTTGGGGTGACAGACAAAATCCACAGGTCTGTTCTCCAGCCCAGCTTGCAGTGCAGCCTGTCCTGACAATGTGCAGCACAGGGAGGAGCGTGGCACTCGCCCAGGGCTGTAAATGAGGCTGTGCTTGCTGACAGCACAGCCCAGGACTGACTATTGCAATGCTTGATCTGCTGGGTGGGCAATTTATTAACACAGATATCCAGGGCTTTAATCACTCTGCCAGGCTGCCATCTGCTTCCCTCATGCTCCATCCTGGCTCAGGCCAGGTCTCCACGTAGGAGAGGAGAGTTCCTGAGAGCACTTTGGGGTCTGTGTCATAATTCAGCGTGCACACACAGACTGTGCTCTTTGGGGCTGTGGAGCAACCCCAGAGATCCTTCCTGTGCCATTAGAGGGGGGCTGGAAGAGCACAGGGAGTTCCAAGGTTTGGTTTGGCCTCTGGGCTTAATCTGGGAGCAGAAGTGAAGGGGGGAGCTGGTTCCCCTAACCTCACTGCCATGTCAGCAGGGCTCGTGGAGAACATCTGGCAATATTTACAGAGGTGTTATTCACAGGTATGAAATCAATTCATCTCATCCACCTTCTTGCTGCGATTCTCAGTGGCAACAGTGTTCTCCAAAACCTGAGCTCTCTCCATCCTGGGCACAACCTCAGAAACCACATTGCCATCCTCCAGGTGGCTTCTGCCAACAGCAGACAAACAGCACTTCAGAGAGCTCCTGAGAGGGGTCTGGGCTCAGTTTGACCTTGTCTTCTCCACATCACCCATCTGGAACACACTGGCAGGACCCAGATGTGGTGTGGCTGTGAGGCCTGCTGTTAGTGCAAGCCCTTTTCCTCCTCAGAGCATCCCCAGCCAGCAAGGCAAGAAGGAAAGGTCCACCAGGGGCTCTTGCTCAGCTGTGGAGAGCACTGTGCTGCATGGAGGAGAAGTTCCTTTGACTCAGAAATCCTAAAGATTCCTTTGACTCAGAAATCCTAAAGATTCCTTTGAAGGTCCCTTTGACTCAGGAATTCTAAAGACTGCTACGATTTGAGAGCATTCCCCAAATGAGTTATCTACACCACTGGCTTCGGACTGTGCAGTCTGGGAAGGAAAATTCTTTCTACCTCTGAGGATGAGTATTCACTTGAAGAGTTGTTCTAGAGAATCCTGTTTGTGCCACTAAATGGTTCAGAGTCCTCCCTGCTGTCCCCCAAGGGAGCTGTGGGTGCCCAAGAGGCAGCAGAGATGTCCCAAAGCCTGGCCCACCTCCTCTTCCAGCCACTGATGATGGAACCCAGACACAAACCAACAGCAGAAGTGTTCAATAAATTCAGATTCCCTCAAAAGACAGGAGAAGGCTCCCAGAACCATATGCCAGAGGAATGGAAAATATAAATATCTCATAACGAGACAGGCACCGAAGTCTCAGGGAGATTAAGAGAGAAATGCAGGAAAATGAGCACAGTCTGCAGTGGGGCAGACGTGGAACAGGAAATATTTCTGCCATAAGGATTAAAGGATCCCATGGGTGACAAATTAAATGGGTTGCTATTCCTGGGTAGGATTTTTTTTTTGTGAAGGCTCCCAATTTTCTACACATATTGTCCAACAGCTAATCCACATGGGGAGCAGCCATGACTGGGCTGAGCCTCAGAAGGAAGGGATCCTCAGGTGGCTTGGTGCCCATGAGCAGGGGATTTGGGTAGACTTGGCTGAGAACAGACAGATGGTCTTGGAGTCTTACAGAGCTGAGAACAGGGATTAGGTAGAATCCCCTTCACTCCCCAAAGATAAATCTGAGTTTATGGAGATGAACATGAATCATGGGATGAGACACAGGGCACATCACTGCTTGGAGATCTCCTGCCATCGCGCAAAAGGCAGTGCAACACTGGCTCAGGGCACAGGATGCTGCCTTTGCTTAAATAAAATGATTAATGCTCGTTAAAAAGAGCCATGGGGTTTTAGTTGCATGACAGCTGGTACCCACCCAGTGTCAGGGACCAGGGGCACTTGGAAAGCTGCCACTTCCCTGCTCCTGCCACCAAACTCATCCCCCCAGCCTCCCTGAGGAAACTCCACAGCCACCAGGATTAAGGGAATATTTAGAATATTTATCCAGCCAGGCAGGAGCACTGTCCCAGTGAGAAGTCCATCTTAACCAGTAGGGGTTCAAAACTAATTTGTCCATTTGATTTCCCAGAAGTTGATGCCTTCAGTGCTGTAAATGAGTCTCGTAAATGGAGGTCACAGCAGGGCCTGATGTTTGCTTTTGCTCCTGTCAGGAGCCAAGCAGAAGGGCTTCAACATGCCACTCTGCATTTCAAACCAGCAAGGGCAGCCTGGGAGCATTTAAGTGAGCCCTAATTAGCACTGATAGATTTCAGGGTGCTCTGAGCTGGCTGAGCAGCCTCTGCAGAGCTGGGAGCAGTCTCCTTCACTGCCTGAATGACAAACAGGTTCGCTGGGACTCGGGTTTGAAACAGCTCAATAAAAGCAGTTATGACATGGCCACAGGCCTTGAATTAACAGCTGATGCAACAAAGAAAAGAGTTGAAACAGCAAACAATTAATGCTTTTGCTTGTGCCATTTCCTGAAGACAAACTCCCAGAGAGCTGCAGGTTTGGAGTTCAGCTGCTTACCTGTGTATCTGCAAAGCTGGGGATGGCTCTTATCAAAAAAAAAAATAAATGTGCCAAGTTACACAATTCTGGTACTTTCAAAACTCTCTGTGTTTGTTTGATGCTTTATGAACCGTTGCAGAATTATTCTGATTAGGTTAAGTGTCTGTAGCTTGTTTTAAGCTTGGCCCATCTCCAGTGGTGACAAGGACATGTGGGTCAGAAGGATGTGACCTGTGTGTCTTCTGCTCACAGGGCTGTAATTCTGCATGGCTTTTGTACAGGGGGTGGGGGATTAGGTAAGCCAAAAAGACACAAATCATTGCAGAAGAACTAATAAATCCATATATTTGTGTCACTGTTTCACCCCCAACATTTTCCCCTCAGAGACATCTTGCCAGGGGCATTTTTGGCCTTAATCACCTCCATTTCATAATTAGCTCTGGCATTCCTCCACCCACAGCAGCTCTTTCCTGTGAGCTGCATGCTTTCTGTGGAAGCTGGGATGTTATTTTATTCCACCTGAACATGAGGAATGAGTTCCCTGTGCAGTTAAAAATAGACAGGGTGCCCAGAGAGGGTTTGGAGTTTCCCCCACTGGAGATATCCCAGAACTGTGTAGCACAATTGTGTGCTCTGGGATGAGCCTGCTGGAGCAGTGAGTTTGGGCCAGATGGTGCCTTCCAACCTGACCCACCCTGTGATTCTGAGACATCTCTGCTTTTCTTTGTTGTCTTCACATGTTGGAACCCAGGACATCCCTCTGGCTGTCCTGAGCAGCCAAGACCCCTGCCAGGGGGCTCAGAGACCCTGGAACAGAGCCCAAAACACCTGTGGGTTTGATTATGACCCACAGAGAAAATTACCAACCTTATATAAAGATCTGCAAACCACGACAGTTTAAGTAGAATGATAGTGATTTTATCACAAAGTGAAAAATTGATTTTTAGACTTTCTAGAATGGGGGTTCAGGAGGCAAGATGGAGGAATCTGGGTGTGTCCAGCCTTTCTTCTTCTCCTTCTTGGCCTCCATCTTCTGCTGTGATGGTGGCACTTTTGGATTGGTTTAGAGTAGAAGCTCACTGTCTAACATAGGTGATAGGTATTGGAAAGTAATTGTAAATATTGTACAAGTAGTTTTTAGTATAAAAAGATAACACCAAGGTGGGCAGAATGCCTCTCTCTGTCTTGCTGAGTGCACCTTGGCTAGACAGGAGAAAAAATTTTATAAATAAGATACAATAAACAAACTTGAGACCAAGAACTGAAGAGCTCTGACTGCTTCTTCGACCACTGAGCTGAGAAAAGAGACTTTTTAACTTATCTTGGGGTCACTCTGATCAGCTAAAGATCCCAAGATTCACACACCCTCCAGATGTAGCCACTAGGAATGAATGAAAGACAGTCTGGAAATATTTGGGTAAACTCATGAGTTACCATCCATCAGTCTGGCTTCAGAACTGCTCCAGCTCAGTGGCCAGGGTCCCTTCCAGCCATGGGAGCACTCACCTGACCCAGCAGCAACACATTCTCCATCCCTATGGCACAGGACAGGCATCCTGATGGCTGCACCCATTCAAAGAGGGAACACTGACTTTGCAATGTGAAATAAACTGCAATCCCGTGTTTCACTGCAGTGGCATTAAACAATAGCAAAAAAAAACACAACAGAAAAAAAAAAGTGTGTTGTGTTTGGAAAGTTAGAGTAGAAGGGCAAAGGGCTCTATCTACGAATGCAAGGTGTTCAGGAGGGAAAAAAGAAGAGCAAAAACCTCAAACTTACGCAGCTTAGGGGGGAAAAAAAGGGCAGTTAAGAAGGGATTTAATTGATAATGGTTTAGATAATGTCAAGTGAAGTTTCTATTCTCAGCCCAAGTGCAGATGATGAGGAAAAAGGACTAAATGCAGAAAATAAACACCCATTCAAAGCTAAACTGAGAAACCTTTTGTCACATAGAGAATCATAAGTGTGTGAGAAGTCCCAGCAGGAGAGGTTCTCAAGGCAAAATAACACTGGGGGCATTCAGGAAATAATTAGCTGACTTCCTGGAGGGAGCAAGTGAGGGAAGCAGGAGAGTGAGAGGAGAGGGAAGACTGGAAAGAGATAAAATTCTAACAGAAAGAAGGGATGTGGAATGTGAGGCCTTTAATTCATTCCATGAAGGGGGAAAAAAGTAAGCAAGTAAAGGAAGCAGGAGCTCTGCTGTGCTCGATTTAATGAGCTCCTCTGGAGTGGCAGCCTGGATCAGAGGTGTGAAATGAGGTTCCTGCCCACTGAAACACCCCCAGGTCACAGCAGCACCTCTCCAGGTGGCCACTTAGCATAAATGAGTGACCCACAGGCTGCTCCTGGTCCCTGAAGCCAGAGCAGGAGCGTTTGTGGGGCTTTGGTGCTGCCTGAGCCATCTCCAGCTGGAGCCCCCATCCCAAAGGGTTCCATGAGTCCTGATCTGTGTTGCCCCTGCTTTGATCCCCATTCCAGCCAGCGGAAGCTGCATTTGCCTGCAATATTATTACTGCTGTTAGTGATGCTGCTGAAAAGCAAAGTTTTGCTGTAGGAGCTCCTTCCTGGCTCGTGGTAGGATCCATCCATCCCATCTGGCTCAGGCACCAGGTGTTGACCCAGAGCTGCCTTCTAAACACACCTGTCCCTCTCAGCTGCCTACAAAAAACCATCACACTGCCAGGGCCTGACTTTTGGGTGGTACAAACTGAGAGAGGCAAATGTTCAACCTCAACCAAAGCTTCAGGCTCTTTAGGGTTTTTTTGTTTGTTTTTTTTTGCCTGGAATTTTTTTGAGTACTTTCATGTCATTACTCTTTTGCAAATAACTTTTGATTATTCTTGCGCAGGAAATTTCTGCCACAATTGGTGTAATCTCACTTTTTTTTTTCTCTTTGTTTTTTTTGCTATAAAAGTGATAAATGATGATGCTTTTAAAATTAATTTCCATTCTAGCAGCTCATGACAGCCCCTTTGTCTGTGTTACTCAGGACAAAGCAAAAACATTAAGAAAGGGATTTCACAGGTTTTGTCCTCAGTGCTAACACACAAGGAAACCTAAAACAGAAAGGAAAAGCTAAGCACAGCCAAAAGGTGAAAGAACCACAAAAAGATATATTTTTTTTCTGTATCAAATACACTGTTTGATTTCCTCCCTCATGACCGTACCCAAACCAAAGGATGTTTTTTTGAAGGAATATGTGGAACGTTTCTGAGCTCTAGCCCTGAAGTTCCTACATCTCCTCCAGGCAGGATAGCAAACATCTTACCCCAGCTGCCTATCAACCTTTAATTGGAGCCCTCACCTTTAAGGAAAAGCATTCACTGGTTGGGGCTATTCCACGAGTGACTTTGCAGCAGTAACTGATAACGAGGGCACCAATTAGCACTAAATGTGCTCACATAAGTGAGGTCCACCAGGAACCAGGGGAAACCTGTCTGAGGATCTGACCTGAACATTCAGACCAGGCTGCTGGGAGATGCCAGAGGATGACCACTGTCCCCTGACCACTGTCCCCTGACCACTGTCAGTGTCCCCTGACCACTCTCACCTGTCACCCAGCCACTGTCACCTCACCACTGACACCTCTTACCATCTCTGCTGGACCCAACCCAGGTGTGCTCATGCCCCCAGACTGTTCAAACACAGTCTGTGCCACTCTCAGCCCTTGCTTGTGTGCACTGCTCTTGTTTCCATTCTCTCCTCTCACAGCCTGCCTGTGCAAAAGCAAAAAGCAAAAACACAGCCTAGCACCAGTTCCAGCTAGGAAAAGGTCACTGAAGCCTAAATCACACTCTGGCCATCCCTAAGGGGGTGAAGGGGAACAGGGCACAGTTGCTGCAGGCTACAGATGAAATGGGACAGAATGAGAGGAGAAAAGCCAGAATCTTCCCCTGAGACCCCTGACAGGAGGCAAATTAATGGGGAGATACAGAGGCTGCAGATGAACCTTTGGGTTTAGTGAGGGAGAGGAGGTGACAGGAGGGGACAACAGAGAGTGCACAAACCCTTTAATCTGCCAGGAAGTGGCTGTAGGGGAAAGCATGTTCCAAACCTTCTCCATGACACTGTAGATCATGTTAGCCTTTGTGCTGCTTTAATTGGAGCTTTGCAGTTGCCCCTGGTCACTGCTAATTGCCTTAATTGGGATGGCGTGAGGGTGCGCAAGGGGGAATTTGAGCCCATATGGGTTTCAGAGGAAAATCCATCCTCAGCCTTCCCAGCCATTGTACCATGACTTGGGCTGAATTATGTGATTGCATCAGCTGCCTGCTGTGCTTTAGGAAAGCTGGGTGGATTTATTGCAAGCTTATAAAGACCCAGCTTTAGCCTGCACTGCTGGCACTTGATTACTTAAGGGAAGGGGAGAATAGAAAGAGAATGAAGCAGTTGCTTGGTTGTGTCACATTCACCCTGCTGAGGTGGGATCTCCACCTGCAGCCCCTCTCCCTACACTCAGCCTGCCTCCTCCAGCTGGGAATGTCTGTGTGGGCACAAACTGGGTTAGACCAGGAGATCCAATTTCATGTCTGAGTTTTCTCCACTGAAAAAGATGAAATGGGGCAGAACTGGGAGCCTTCAAAGCATCATGGTATGTTTGAGTGCAGGAGGAGACAGCAGCTTACCAGTCCTCTCTGCCTCATGTGAGCTCATCAATAAATGGAACACACATCTCAGTGCATCTCTGTACCCAAACTAAGTGGGAAATATTGTAATTGGAAATAATAAAATATTGTATTGTAAGTGGGAAATATTGTAATTGGCCTCAGCACAGTGGCAGGTGCCCTGACACATGTCCCTTGCCACAGCAAGTGCCTTTCCTGTAACCAAGTGTCCACAGTGGTGTGGATCCCCCCAGAAAGCAGAATCCATCACTCCACCACCTCGCTAAGGCTCTCATCTCTAAGCAGTCACATCAAAGCTGTGGAGATAAAAGAGATCCAGACTTTGCAGTGAGAAGTCCAAGCAAAGGGCAGGATTTGAGAATCACCCCTGCACATGGCATTCCACAGTGGCAGCTGATTGCCTGGGATCATCCAGGGTCTTCTGTCACCCCTCATTTCACAGGGAGATGAGGTGCAGAGCTCAGGTGACAGTGACCCAGAGCTGGGCTGCTGTGACACCAGGACTGCACCCTCCTGTGATGTCTCTGTCTAAGACTCTCCAGCGCTGTGGGGGCCTGGTAGCTTGCACAGATTTTGGCAGAAGGAAGATTTGGCATCCCACAAAGATGCATCACTTTGAGTTAATTTATAAGAACTTGGACAGGGAGAGAGTTCATTTAATTGAAAGATGTAATTATCAGGTGTTGGAGGCAAAGGGGCTCATTAATTTCTGAGACACGCTGTTGACTGAGCTGTCCTCATTTTCATTTTTCATGCCATATCAAGGCTGAATCCATGTGTCAGAGAGGCCAGGAAACACCAGATCACTCCACAGTTATCTTCCACAGGGCTTTTCCTTCTCCCAGAAGGAACCTCAGGTGTGCAGTGCTGTTCTGCACTGCCTGACACCAAGGGCTGCCATGGGGATGTTGGCATCATCTCACCACAGCCTGGACCCAAAGGACTCAAAAATATAATATAATATAATATAATATAATATAATATAATATAATATAATATAATATAATATAAATAATAATATAGTAATATATGCCCTGGTAACAGCATAGTCTGGGCTCACCTGGAAGGGATGGATTCCCCAGGCCAGCTGCAGTGATGGGAAGGAATTAATGAACTCCCTTAACACATCTTCCTCTGGCTTTAAGGCTCCAAACCCTGCTGTGGTGTTGTGAGGTTTTCAGGATGAGATGAGAGATGAGAATTTGATTCTAAGTTTTTAGAAGGTTGATATATTATATATTATGTTATGTTATGTTATGTTATGTTATGTCATGTCATGTCATGTCATGTCATATCATATCATATCATATCATATATCATATCATATCATACCATATCATATCATATCATACCATATCATATCATATCATATCATATCATATCATATCATATCATATATTAAAACTATACTAAAGAAAGAGAAAGGATACATCAAAAGGTTAGAAAGGAAATGACTGACTAGACTATGACTGACTAGAGTCCTGACACAGCTGGATTGGGATTGGTCATTAAATTAAAACAATTCACATGCTGGGCAAACAATTAATGAAACCACATTTTAAAGCATCGAAACAGGGAGAAGCTGAAGCTTCCCAGGAGAAGAAATTCTGGTGAAGGGATTTTTCATAAATATCACAGTGACACCCTGGCAGTGTCCAAGGGCAGGCTGGACAGGGCTTGGAGCAGCCTGGGATGGTGGAAGGTGTCCCTGCCCATGGCAAGATGAGGTTTAAGATCCTTTCCAACCCAAACCATTCTGTAATTCTGTGGTTCAGCCCTGAAATGAAGAGCTCCATAATGCTTAGAGGCTCCTACAGGAGGGAATCCAATGGAGACCAGTGAGAGGTGATGGCTTTAGGCTGTTTCTGTCCTTTGGTGAAAAAATCCCAATCACAAACCTCTCCATCAGGATTTTCACACCCATCCCACTATCACTCCCTCCTCACCCTTGCCCCTCACAGAAACCAAAACTACCCTGCTCATATTGGTATTCCCTCGAGCTTGCCAGCCTGCACTTAGATTTATGGTTTATTTAGAATTGGATTACACCAAGGCTCAAGGCCAGCACTCCCTAATCCGTCACCGTCCCCGCCATGGTCAAACACAAACATTTGTTTTAGCTGCATCAGCATCCCTGGCTCCTGGAGGACGCATAGTTAATTGCTATAGCAACCATGTCTCAAGGTTTGGGCTCTTTTCCTATTTTTTTCATCCTCCTTCCCCTGTTGAAAAACACTGGCATTGTCAAGTGATAGGTATTTATAACTTCATATAACAGTGGCATGTCTAAGTAATGCTGTTGAAATGCATCACAGTGGTTCTGTTATTTGTTTTTGTGCTGAGTAGCAGCAAGAGCTTTCAGTTATTGTCCTTGAACATCCATAAAAAGGAAAAAAAAGAAGGGATGGATAACTGTTGCTCATATTTATAGCAATTGAATGCTGAGTGCTGGGGTGCAAGAAAAACTGGTCCCAGCAATGTCACCCAAAATGATCCTGAGGACCACATTCCCTTCAAATATGCTGATGGTGGATATCTATTTGAATTGAGAAATGAAGGTTTTGGGCTTGCATGAACGAACTGATTATGCCAGGGATATTTTTGGCCCCAGCTGGCTAAAGTTTGATGAGCTAAGATACGAGCACGCTCGAAAATGTGGAACCAACACAAAAATAATGAGTAAGCCCTTTGAAATTACTGAGCAGAAGCACGAACCAGGAAACAATCCATCTTTAATGCACCGTGAGGCACATGCACAGAGTTTGCACTCAGCCTTTCCTTGCAGTTTTCCAGTCAAGGCCTTGTGGAGATTCATTCTGACCACACACCCACAGCCTGCTGGGACAGCCCAGAGAGCACAGGACAGGAAACCAGCAGGCTGTGCTCTCTCCTCATGGATTCTGCAGCTTATACAAGCCCACAAAAATATGCCCTGGACTGGGGGAAAGTCAGAAAAGGCAGAATATGAGAAGCAATCTGTGGCAAAACAAAGCTGGAGGCAACATGGATCAGGTGTCAGGAGAGGCTTGGAAGAGGAGCCTCCTAACAAGATTCTGTTTCGGCCCTCTGTGTCCAGGGTCGGCTATTCATGGCTCATCTTCTCATTGATCCCAAAGTCTGGATTTCATGACAGTGTTAGTGCTTTGGTGAACCAGACTGGTGGGGCAGGGGAGTCCTGCCAGACTTCTGTGACCGTGTTCACAGGGGTCTCAGGATGAGGGAAGAGACGAGGATGTGACTCCATGTTTCAGAAGGCTTGATTTATTATGATATATATTACATTAAAACTATACAAAAAGAATAGAAGAAAGGATTTCATCAGAAGGCTGGCTAAGAATAGAATAGCAAAGAATGATAACAAAGGTTTGTGG
>JAWWMS010000054.1:7604725-7616184 GCA_035048045.1 Chlorospingus semifuscus
AGAAGGATGTATTCTTCCTCTGAAGATCCAGTGGAAGGAGAGACAGCTGCTGTTCCTCTGGGGAATCCAGTGGAGAAAGCCGTGCTGGTGTCTCAGAACCTCTGGATTATATCTGGGTAGCAATGCTTGGCTCCTCCCTCTGGGCGGACCATCTCCCAGTGGGATGTTATAGTTCTTATCAGCCATGCAGTGACATTCAATAGTCTGTTATCAGCAATGTCCCCTCCTGAGGGAGGTGTGAATGTGGTCACTCAAAGAGGGAGATAAGGCAAACTGCCCACTTGATAAAGGTAATCTGCCATACAGATGGTAATGGAAAACAACTTGCATTGCAATCTTCAACACTAAGCCCCAAGCAGCTTCACTGCACAGCTGAGGGGACACCCTGCCACCCTCCTAGGGACACCCTGTTTGCTCTCACCCCCCTTGTTTGGGCAGGGCCACGGGTGCAAGGTGTCCATGAGCTCTGTCAGACACTTCAGGCTTGGTTTATTTACCTGCCATGGGGCTCTGCTGTGTGTTCCTGAAAATAATTGCCCTGGGAAAGAGAAAGAATCAAGTGGAAATATAGGGAATAGGGATTTGCACTGTAAATATTGCTGGTGATTCATAATCCCTTTTTCTCAGAATTTCAGCTTTCTTAACTATTATCCCTCTCACAGGAAGCCCCAACTGTTCCTTTGACAGTTTTATGTGACCCAGCAGGCACTTCTCATTCATTTTCACTGGAAAAACAAGGAGCTCAGTTCCCTGTGGCAGGGTACCTGGTGCTGTCATTAGCCCAGTGCCAAGGATGAGGAGGGGCAAAGGCAAGAGAGAAGAATCACTGCTGCTCTGATGTGACACCTCTTTACAGCCATCCACGCTGTCCTCGGCCATCAGACATATCTGACAGCAGCCAAGTGTCACCTCAAGGGTGCAGAAACCAAATGTTTTCAAAGGAGCACTGAGAAGGACACAAACCTGATGCCATTTCTCTCCCAGGCCCTCCAGCCTTGTCTCTGCTGCCAGAAAAGACAGGGTGCTTTGAAATATGGAAATATGCATAACCTGACATGTTTTAAGATCCCTGTGGTGACAGGGTACCTTGGTGCATGGTCAAGATGCTGTCTCCTGGTAGCACATGTGTTCAGGGGAGAGCAGGCAGTGCCTAAATGTGATGAAATATGATAAAGGTGCATTTCCCACCTCCCCTGCCCCCTCCAGTGTAGCTCTTTCTGGTTTTAGCATCCCAAAAGAATCCCCCCTCCTCCTAAATAATTTAACTTAAATAGGTGAGAGCTGAGGCCAGAGAGAGCAGAAGGAGGTTCTGATTCGCCTTATTCGATATATTTTCAATCTTTAAAGCTAAAGATCCATCTCCTCTCACCCTATGAGGGCACTGTGACCTTGTGCTGGTAGGAAAAATGGACAGACCTCAGCATAACCTGTCACATCCCCAAAAACCTGTCTTAATCCTGGTGATAACACCAACAGGGTGTGAGAGGAGTCAGTGAGGGTGGTCACCATCAGCTCCCACCTCAGGGTCACGCTCTGGTCCCACCCTACATCTTCCTTGTATCCCCAAGGGGTGACCAGCCCAGCTCTCCTGGGCTGATGTTCTCTACAAACACCTGACAGGAGATTGGAGCCTAATCAGGGTCAGTCTTCTCTCCCAAGTACCAAACCATAGAAAATAAAATCTTCTCAGGTTTTACCAGGGAAGGTTTAGACTGGATTTTAGGAAAGATTTCTTCACTGAAAATATTGTCAAGCACTGGCACAGGTTGCCCAGGGCACTGGTGGAGTCATCTTTGAAGAGATTTAAAAGCTGTGTAAATGTGGCACTTGGGGACATGGATAACGGTGGCTTTGGCAGTGCTGGGTTAATGGCTGGACTCAGTGACCTTTGAGAGCTTTTCCAATCTAAACAATTCCATTATTCTGTGTTTTGCGTTCCACTTCTGTAGCCATGATACTTTCTGAAAAATCCCTTTGCCAGGATCTTCCTCCTGAGAAGCTGAGAACCCTCAGAGGAAAAGAAAAAACAATAATTATCTGCTGCTGTGGAATACAACAGGTGCATCTTTGATTGGTCCATGTTGATTGTTTCTAATTAATGGCCAATCACAGTCAGCTGGCTTGGACTGAGAGTCATGAGCTTTTGTTATCATTCCACTTCCTTTCTTTGTTAGCCTTCTGATGAAATCCTTTCTTCTATTCTTTTAATATAGTTTAGTATATTAAATATTAAATATATAATTATATATAAATATATGATTATATATAAATATATAATTATATATTCATTTAATACACTAAACTATATATAAATATATCTAATTTAGTATATTAAATATTAAATATACAAACTATTATTATAGTTTAGTATTGTTTTAATATAATATATATAATAAAATAATAAATCAGCCTTCAGAAACATGAAGTTAAGATTCTCATCTCTCCCCTCATCCTGGGACCCCTGTGAACACTGTCACACCCCCTTGCAGCACACCTAAACCACAGCACCTCCTCTTTTCTGCTCCTACAAAACAACACTTGAACACCAACCTTTTCTCTCCAGCCCTCTCCTGGTGTCCCCATCCTGCATCCAAGAGCAAACTGCTGGAATGAGAGGGGCTGTGAGCACCCAGGGACTCCAAAATCCAGGCAGAGGGAGGGAGAGCAGCTGAGGAGGCAGCAAAACCCAAATGGGGGAGCTGCTCTTGCCAGATGGGGCACAGGGAGCAGAACTGCATTTGAATTGCTTGCAGGCTTAGCAGCCAGGCAGAAAGAAATCATCACAAATCCATCTAATGCAAACTAATGCTGGTCATTAGGAGGCAGGCTGGGAGAGCACTGCCTGGTTGGGAAAAAGACATTAGGAGAAAAGTTCCTGAGCAGATTTCTGAGCCAAAATAGATCATCTCTGAACAATTTACTCTTCATTTACTCTTGTTCTCCAGCCTGGGCAAGGGAGGGTTGATATTTCTAATTGTTTTTCACACAAAGAAAAGTACCCCAGGATGATCTCATCTGTCATATATTGACAGGGTTTTCAGCAATCACAGAATCAGGGAATCATGGAACGGTTTGGGTTGGAATCGACCTCAGAGATCATCTAGGTCCATCCTAGGGGCACCTGCCATCCAAAGGGGAGGAGGACACTGCTTGTGGCTGTCAGCACAAGGCCCAGTTACTCAACATCACCTAAAAGCAGAGCAGCCTTTCCCTTCACAAGGGGCTCAGGGGCAATATCTGATGCAGTTCTGGAATGGAAAACAGAACAGAACAGCCCTGTCTGTGCCTGGCACTGACCACAGCCCCCACCCCACAAACACAACAGTGCTTTAACAAGAAACAAATTCTTTTGATGCCTGTTTGTACAAAATAAAGAAATCAATAATTCCCTCCCAGCTGCAGACACTGGATGAGTTCTCCCAACTTTCCTGTCTGAGGCACACTTTACTATTAAAAAGCGATCTCACAGAAATAACCCTTATTTCCCCAAAACAGCCCTTTCAATTATTCAAACTGACTTCAATGCCAAGGCTCCTTCCAGCACTGAGCTCAGCACTCTCCAAACTCTGCCCTGCACCCCAGGACACCCCGAGCAGGCTCCTGGCAGGGAAGGAGTTAATTTGTTTGCCTGAAGAAGCCCGATTGAAGCCAGGCTGGGCTCAGCTGGAGAGAATCACTTCATCAGGAGGGGTTATGAGAAAAAGAAACTCTTAAAAGACTCTGGAGCAGAGCGTGGGGCTGGTGGGCAGCTGTGTTGTTTGGAGCCTCTGCTGATCTCCTGGAGGGGCAGATTTTGGGGCTCCCCATTAAAGCTGAGTATTGGAGGTGGGGGCACTGTGCAGCCAGGCACGACTTTTGATGTTGTTCTGATGGGGAACTGCTGAAAACCTCCTGGTTCTTCACAAAAGTATTTCCCAAATCAAAGGCAGGTTTTACTCTTTTTTTTTTTTTTTCTTTTTTGATAAAATGTAAAGGTTTTTTTTAGAAAGAGCTAATGAAATGCTTGTGTTTTGGGTCAATATGAGGGTTTAGTTTCAAATAAAGGGAACATCTGGGATCATGTAAATACTGGTTTATTTCTTAGACTTTCCTGGAGTGATATACATGAGAAACAGCTCTGCTAAGCAGACGGTTTTTTCTCTAATTTAGAAAACATAAATGTTTAAATATACATTAAAAAAACCTACTTGGAATTGAGAGAAAAAGTCACATTGAGTCAGCCTTTATCAGGAGCTATAATGACAGGACATAAGCAAATGACTTCCCACTGAGAGAGTGCAGATTTAGATTAGATATTAGGAAAAAAATCCTTCCCTGTGAGGTGGGCAGGCCCTGGCACAGGGTGCCCAGAGCAGCTGTGGCTGCTCCTGCATCCCTGGCAGTGCCCAAGGCCAGGCTGGGCAGGATTTGCAGCCACCTGGGACAATGGAAGGTGTCCCTGCCATGGCAAGGGGTGGGATGAGATGGGATTTTAAGATCCCTCCAAACACAAACCATTCTGGGATTCTATGACAACATGGTGATCCCAGCATTTGAAAGCTGTCACCAATCCTCAGCTTCAAACCTACCCTTTATGTGTAGGATCAGGCCCGCAAGCTTTAGGATTTTTGCCTAATTTCATGACTGTTAGTTCCTGGCTGTTCTGCCACTGCTATTCACTCCCCCTCCTCCTTTTCCCTGACATGCCAAAAACGAAAAAAAAAAAAAAAAGAAAGAAAAAGAAAAGAGCTTAAACATATTTTGCGGTTAAACCACTTTTTTTTTCATGTCTGCTGGTTCCCACTGGGCTGAAAAGCAATAAAAAGTCAGGAAGAAGTATGGGCTCCCCTCTCAGCTTTGTCATGTGGATGAATAGCACAGTAAAAAGCACTGAATGCTATCGGTTAAAACGAACTCGCTGCTCTTCCAAGTACATTTTGCAGTGCTCTGATGCAAAGGGGTGGGGGACTGGCTGGTGAAAAACCTCTCCCAGAGATGGAGCCTTTGTCAGGCTAGAGGTTTTTGCATTAAAAAAGAAATTCTTTTTATAATCGCTTTACCCGCAGCAACGTTTTCAGTCCTCGCCTGCTCTGCCTTCACCTTCCTCACTTTTCCATGGCACTGGAATAAATCTCAGGGAACTGTGACCTGCAGCAAGGCCATCTGTGAGCATCTTGGAGGCTCTGTCAATAAGAGGCCGGGCAAGAACACAGGGGTGCAAAAATCTTCTTATTATCTCCTTTCACAGCCCTTCCTGGGCATTTCTCTCCCTTGTGCTCCTCATCTGGTCCCTGATGATGCTGATAAGGAGGGAAAAGAAAAAAAAATAAAATAAAATGGGGGGCTGTGATAGCAAAACTGGATGACAAGACCTTGTGATATTTACACTGGAAAATATTCTGGTCTGCAATGTTAATGTGTAATTGCAGATAAAAGTAGATGAGCAATTCCTGGATGAGGAATTAAGATATTCAGATACCTAACAATCGCTTCTTATTTGGGTTTTGATCTCCTATTGTAGAGAAAGCAGCTCTGTTGTTTAAGATCCCTTTCCAGCAGTGACAGCCATACCGGAATTTTCAATAAAATGAGGTTTTTAATTTGTCTCTTATTTCTCCTAGTCCCCTCCCCTTTTTGATCAACTTCTCAACCCCCAAAGCACTTCTTCACCATGATAAGATGGTTTAGCTGGCCAGCAGGGATATGTGGTCAAATCAAACAGGAGGGATGTGGCAGGAGCCTCAGCCACTGCTGGAGAAAGAAAATGCTGCACTGCAAACCCACAGACTGGAGGAACCTCTGAAGGGTCCCAAAGAAGGTCTATCTTGGGTCAGGCTGCTCAGGCCTGGCCCATTTGAGCCAAGAACACTCCCAAAGTTGGAGCTTTATCCAAGATCTATTCAACCACCCCTGTTGTGGACTCCTGGAATAGTTTGGGTTGGAAGGCACCTGGAAGAACATCCAATTCCAGCCCCCACCATGGGCAGGGACACTTTCCACTGGGCCAGGCTGTGCAAAGCTGCATCCATCCTGGTCTTGGACACTTCCAGGGCTGGAACTTGATCCAAGCTCCATCCAACCACCCTTGGGAAAGCTTTTCCTCATATTCAGTCACAATTCCCTTATTGCTGCTTGTGCCTGATCCCGCTGGCTCTGATCACACACAAATTTGGGTGTGAGGAAGAGTCTGACTTGTGGAACTTGGTGCTGCAAAAACCCCACGGAGGGCAAGGGCTCCAGAGTGATGGACTGATAATGGACATCCGTAGATAAGGGGATAAAATGTTTACAAGGGATACAATCCCTTCTGCTCCTGGTGATAAGCCAGCTGCTGACTGACAGAGGCAAGCAGGAAAACCTTCCTGGGAAGATTATTCCAAACCTGGTGAATTTAAGCCATGGGTACTTGCAGAACTGGTTGTGAATCTCGCAGAGTCAATAGTGATTTTCCCTGGATGCACCAGAAGATTAAAAAGAGGCAAAAATTGCCTAACTTTTATAAAGTATTGGGAATATGGGGAATTATAAACCCACCAGTTTCTGTTCAGTTCATGAAAAATCCTGATGGAAATATATAAATGCATTATTTAAAGTTATTTGGAAGCTTCTGAGGACAACAATCTTGGAGACCATGGATTTTCCAAGGATACCCTTCTTTAACCATCTCTGTGACAAACTGAAGAAATGGACTGAAAAAATAAAAGGTTGGGATTCAGCTGGACACACAGAAAGTAAAATACCCTGGGCTGATGGAGCACACAGGTGAGCTTAGGCTGCACTTGAGCAGGAAAATATCTAAGTTTCTTTTGTTCCACTAAGTGAAAAACCCAGTGATATTGTGCTGGTACAAAAATGACAAACGTGGTACAAAAATGACATTACCATCTTGTGTGAGAAGGCAGATGATGCAGGAGACATCATTAATCCCAGGGACTGGGGATGCCCCAGCAAAACTCCATGGCTGCAGGAGTTACCACATGGGAAGGAAGAAGTGGGAGAATGGCAGAGAAATCAGGGGGAAGCAACAGGAATGATGAGAATTGGAAGAAATTATTCACAAGGAAAAAAAGCAAAATCTGGGAAGGAAGGAAAGTGGGAAATGTTGGGGGTAATGAAAAGCTTATTTATAGAGGCAGTTTTGGAGGGAGACGTTCATGGCAATTTCTTTTATCCCTGGGGTTTGGATTGGATTAAAGTTTTAACCAAAGGCAGGGGTGGGACGGCAGCTCAGGGCAGACCTGGGAGAAGAGACTGAAGACTTACCTGAGGATGGGTGGGTGGGTGTAAATAAATCTGAGGATGTTCCCAGGCTCTGCATCGCTGGAAACTGCCTTGTGTGGCCTCAGCATTCACTGCTGCACTGCAAAAAGTGCAGGGAAAATGTTTAATTTAGTGTTTTCCCTTTGGTTAAATGGCTCCTGCAGCTTTTGCAGGCCTGGCAGGAGGGGGAAGTGCCAGGGCCATGGTCACCTGGGAGGTGACAGAGTGACAGCCCTCTGATGTGGGATGTGAGTCCTCACCCCTGCCAGCATCCCAGCTGCTGCTGGCTGCCATGCAGCACCAGAGGGGGATCTGAGCAGAGAAGGAAAAACTTTGTGTTCATCTGCTGGTTTTAGGGGTCTTGTATTTTATTTTTAAGGAAAGACATCCTCCAGCACCTGGTTTTCTGGGTCAGGAGGTGAAGAGGTTCAGGAGAAGGCATTCACCAGTCTGGCAACCAGCCTGGAAGCAGCATCTCCACCAGAGAGCAGCAGACAGCAGGGAAAATCCTGTTGGGCCATCCCAAATGGATCCCAGAGCCTGAACACAGAAACCTTCGGGTGCACAGGACAGGGCCAGCCTGGAGAGCATCCTTGCTCTGTGCCTGCAGGGAATAACTGGGTTTTCCTCTGCGGGATCACTGTTCAGTGAAGGAGCTGGAGCACTCAGTGACTGCTGGGAGATGGGCAGAAGCCAAGGAGAGGAGCAGAGACAGGGCCCAGTGTCACAGACATCTTTTATGAAAAATCCTTTCCTTAGGATTTTTCCTCCTGAGAAGCTGGGAGGCCTCAGGAACAAAATGTAAACAACGGTTATCTGCTGCTGTGGAATGCAACAGGTGGATCTATGATTGGTCTCATGTGGTTGTTTGTAATTAATGGCAAATCACAGTCAGCTGGCTTGGACAGAGAGTCTGAGCCACAAGCTTTTGCTATTCATTCTTTCTTTTTCTATTCTTAGCTAGCCTTCTGATGAAATACTTTCTTCTATTCTTTTAGTATAGTTTTAGTATAGTATATATAATAAAATAATAAATCAAGCCTTCTGAAGCATGGAGTCAGATCCTCATCTCTTCCCTCATCCTAAGACCCCTGTGAACACAGTCACAGTGGAGAACTTGTATCAGGCTGAGTCTTCTCCAGTGCACTCATCTGTACTCCGTGGCTCCTCTTTCCACTGTTCTGTCTTCCAGGATCCAGCAACAAACATACCCAGGCAACAACAAGGCAAATCAGGACAACCAAAGTGCCCCACTCTATCGTCAGTTCCACCTTCATCCAGTCTGCCTAGGGAAGGAAAGGTCCAGAACCACCAGGACCCTGCCTGGAGGCTGACACAGAGACAGAGAGGAAAAAAAACCAACAGGGAATAGAGTGAATACTTTTTCTTCCTTGTGCTCTTTAGTATTCAGCCCTGACCTATTTTAGCCTTAAGCATTGCATGGTGACTGATGATTGCTCTCCTCTGGCCTTTGTTTTCAGCTTTCAGCTTGTTGATGTATTAGTGAAATGATGTTGTCTGAAGCACCTCTGCTGATCACGGAGGCAGCAATCAGCTCAGGCTGCACTGAGCCATTGAGACAGTCAGGCGGGCAGCAGCATTAGCCTGTCAATTCTGCCTCTTCCAACAGTTAGAACAATTTTGGTGAATTAGAAGCAATAGAAAATCACTTTAGCTGCTCATTAGGTGGGAGACAGGATTGATGATAAATGCTCAGAGGCTTTGAAATGGCTTATGCAGACACAGTGTCCCTCCCCAGCAAGGTCCAGTTAACCCTTTTGCTGGTCAGGAAATAGTGGTGGTTATAGGGACCTGCTGGGCTCTGCTCATGGATTGGCAAAAAAATCCCAACTCTAGCAGAAGCCACAGCTTCTAAAATGAAGGGAATCTGTGGGATTTGAACTTCCCTAGCTTATTGATGTGTTGAAGTGAGTCCAGAAGAGGCTACCAAGTTGATCAGAGGTATGGAGCAGCTGTGCTATGAGGAAAGGCTGGGAGAGCTGGGATTCTTCAGCCTGGAGAGAAAAAGCTTTGAGGCGACCTCATTGTGGCCTTCCAGTGCCTGAAAGGAGCTGCAAGATGGAGAGAGACTCTTTACTAGGGCCTGAAGTAATAGGACAAGGAGGAATGGCTTCAAATTAAAAGAGAAGATATTGGATATTGGGAAGAAATCCTTCCCTGTGAGGATGTGAGGGCCTGGCACAGAGAAGCTGTGGCTGCCCTGGATCCCTGGAAGTGTCCAAGGCCAGGTTGGATGGGGTTTGGGGCAACCTGGAATAGGGGAAGGTGTCTCTGCATATGGCAGGGGTTGGAATGAGATGGGCTTTAATGTCCCTTCCCACCCCTGAACATTCCATGAAGAATAACTCCATCTCCTTTTTTTTGCAGGAATGCAGTACGAAGACTTTGTTTTCTGTGCTCTGCTCTATCCATCTGAAACACAGCGACTTCAGCAGCCTGATTTCATTCTATCCACACACACCTGAACTGTGCTTTAGATGCACAAAAGCATGTAGTGGATAATGGAGTGGAGAAGGTCTGTGGGAGCGAAATGATTGCCTTGCTTGGGGTTGCTTTCTCATGTGGAAGGAGACCCCTGTAAATACTAACAGGAATAGAAAAGCCACTGGTGCTGGTGTTTTGTGAGGACAGAAAGTCCTGTAGCAGAAATTCAGGCTGCTGACACTGCAAGTCAGGGCATGTTGCAATGTCCTAGACACAAGTTTTGGAGGTTCGATATTCATAGTTATGGGAAAGTAACTCAATCAGAGTTCTTGAACCAGCAGTTTCAGGCTGGGTTCCTCACACAGGTCACGTCTCTCAGACCCAAGAGGGGAATTATTAGATAAATAGGAGAGGAAAGGATGGAAGAAAAAGGCAGCAGTAGGGGAAATTCTGATAAAATAAATGTACAGCTGCAATGATCTGAGTACTGGAACGCTCACCCACTCACACAGTGGAAGCACCACAGCAATGAACCTTGAACAGGAACTTGGAAAGGAGCAAGGATGTGGAGTGACTGCCTAAAGAGTGAGCAGACTGTCAGAGATGAGCAAAAATGGATCCCAATCTCATCAGGGGGACAAAAGGCTTTCTAAAGACATCCCAGAAATGTGGGGCTGACTTGCAGCACTGCTGTGGTGTTGGTACCTCACCCACCCAACACACATCAGTCACCTGAAATGGGCAATGACACAGGGGCCACCCTGAACAGGGCTGCTTGTAGAGCTCAGCCCACAGAGTTTCTGGGATGGGGAAGCTCTTTATGTGTAAGGACTGAATAATCCAGATCTGGCCCTGAAATTCTGAGCCTTCACAGACTGAGCTGCACCTCTGAGCACTTTGTCCCTTTCTGCTGCTATTTCAGGCAGCGTGCTGGGGCACTGGTTCCTCCTGCCATGGCATTGAGAATGACAAAGCCTCTCTACAGCATTCAGGAGAATTGGATGGATGAAGGACAGGCAGGACAAAGGAGCTGATATTTTGAGAAGCTTCTTTTATTCAGATCAGGTCTTTTAACTTGCCCTCGTGCCTTTGTTCCGCTGATTTAATGATTCCTTCCTCCACGCCTCCCCTCTATTTCCATTTGTGTGGATCAACTACAGCAGCAGGAAACTCTTTAATTGGCAAAAACATTTGCTCAGATGCAGAGGTCTGCAGGTACAGGAGCACATTCAATGAGGTTCTTTCAGCATGGAGGAGAAGAAATTGCCATACCTTCTCTACTGGCATTAGCAGGACCATTTTCTCCTCTTTGGATCTGGATTCTGAGATATCCACAACTGGTCAAATAGGCACTGCTGCTCCATTTTCCTTTTTTTTTTCATCAGGTAAAGAAGGATGACACATGAAAGGAAGCTGGTCTGGGAATTAGGAGAGACAAGTTCAGTTCTGTTTCACTGCAAGCTTCCTGTTGGTGTCCCAATAAACTCTTTAATGCATCACTTGAGCATTTCTCTGGAAAGTGCTGTAAGAGGCAAGATTTAGGAAAGTAAGATTAACTTTCAGCTGAGATTAAGCCACTAATTCAATACATCACTATGAATACGTCACTTGGACACCTAAGTCACTCAAGCCATATGGTGTTTAACAGGATCTCAGATCTATCCCTTCACAAGCCTGGTCCTTGGAGTGACTATTCCCATAAAATTTTCTTTCTGCCCAGCCGAGATCTGCTCAGCAGGGCAGCCACAGGCACTCTGTGTTGTCCTTTTATACTA
>JAWWMS010000054.1:7628614-7644211 GCA_035048045.1 Chlorospingus semifuscus
CCCCCGGCCCCTGCCGGGTGAAGACGGTGACGGTGTCCACGCTGCCGGTGCTCCGCGAGAACGACATCAGCTGGAGCGGCGCCCCGCCGCCCGCCGCCGCCGCCGAGTCCCGCCTGCTGCTCTTCGTCCGCAGCGAGCTGCCCGGCCGCGTCGCCGTGCAGGACGATCTGGACAACACCGAGCTGCCCTTCTTCACCCTCGGTAGGCGCCCCGGCCGCTTCCCGCCCCGTCCCGTCCCGTCCCGCATCCCGCCCCGCCATCCCGGAGCATCCCCGAAGCATCCGACACCCGCCGAGCCGGCTCCGTGTCCGCCCTCCCCGCTCTCCGCGGGCAGCTCGATGTGTTTTGGGGCTTTCAAACCCTGCCCCTGTGCCGCATCCTGGTTTTTTGGGTTTATTGTTTTTTTCCTGCCTTTCCTGCCGGGGAAGGATTTTTTAGCAGGGCCTGAGGCTGCCGGCGCTGGCAGCCCCGGGAGGAGCGGAGCATTCCCCGGGAGGAGGAGAGCAACCCCGCGCAGGCTGCGAGTGATGGGGGCTGCCTCGTGTGCTCCAAGTTGAGCTCTGAGCCCTGAGGAGGTGCCGCTGAGCCTGGCAGAGCGGGAGGGGATGTTTTGCTTTTTTTTTTTTCTAGCCAGAGCCTGGTTTTATAAATGCTCCGTGTTAATTCTCGAGGCTCGCTCTCGCTTCACGCACAACTCCAGCGCCCGGGTCTGTGCGAACGCTGCAGACTTTCCTCCGCTCTCAGCTTTGTGGGGAGGGGGATGGGAATAGAAATAATTCTGTGGTCGTACTTGGGTCCTGATGCCGGATCCTGTTGTCTCGGGCGGGGTGCCCGAGCTGCCCCTTGTCACTTTTACCCATTTCTGTGCCGAAATCAGCCAGTCCCCCGGGAGAGCTGTTCCGAATGTCACCTGGGCAGTGCAGTGTTTACTCTGCCAGGTCACCCAAGGGTTTTGATTGATCTTTGCTTTATCAGCTGTCCTGTTTTTCGGCATCCAAACCCAGGATAATTTGAGTACCTGCTTAACTCGAGTCTCAGGTATCTCTTGACACACGGGATTGTGACTTCCAGCACATCTCTCAGTGTGTCTCAGGTGTGTCGAGGTGTGCCCATGTCCAGGCTCACTGGGGACAGCTGACCCCAAGTCCCTTTCCATGTTTCATGGAGTTATTCCCTTTCACTGGGTGTAATGAGCAGGGGTAGGAAATGCCTGTCTGTGTCCCCCAGTCCTGTCATTTTACCTTGTGTGAAGCTTTGCTGTAGCAAAAGCCCTAATAAATAAGTTGGTGGTACTTCCTGAGGCTCGGGCTCGGGCTTTGCAGTTTCCTTAGACACGGTAGGTCAACTGCAAAAATCTGAAACAGACCGGATACTCTGTTTCCACTAACAAAAGTGACAAATCAAAGGTTTGATGCAGCAGGAATGACGTTTACCATACCGTGGTTAAAAGTAACAAGAAGTTTCATGGTTCACTGAGTTAATTTTCAGATTAGAGTACAGTTTCTTCAGGGACTGGGTGTGAATTGCGCACTGATCTAAATATATCAGATAGCAGAGAAACCCCTCTGTGTGAGCTTAGATAATAGCTCAAGTTGAAGGAGAGAAATTTGTCTTGATAGATCAGAGGCACGATCTTGTATAGCAAATCCTATTTCTGTGAGTGCCTGCCAGTAAAGAGACCATGTCTTCATCTAAAAATTTCTTTTACTTGCCTGGCATATTGGTTATGTGTGCACTCATGAATATGAAGCATGTCTTGTGCAAATCTGTGGGGATTTTCCCGCGCCTTCATGAACGGAAGACCCCAAAAAGATCCCCTCCTGTTCTCTTGGACTCACAGGAGTCAGGCAGATTGGAAGACAAACGGAGGCTGTGCCCATGGTGGGATGGCTTCATCATGGTCCTGGAATTAATCAGTCTGTTGCCTCCAGAGAAGGTAAAACACTTGTCCTTCCCCAAGGTCTAGCTCATGAATTGCTGTGGATGTTCTGATATTTGAAATTTGTTGCATTTCTCCCCATCTCCTGGTGTGGCAACTGTCTCGCTCACTGTTAACTCTTCTCTGGGTGAGGGCTGTGCAGGATTTCTGCTGGCTGGTTTTCCTAGAGTAGGAATTAAGGCTGTAATTTTCTGTAGTGTTTTTTTTTTTCCCTCTCCATCCTTTCCTAACTTCATTGATGGTTGGGAACCGGAGAGCAGCAGCTGCTGCCTCGTAATGGGCTCTTGGAGGTGAAAATCACGTTACATGCGGGAGGGCTTGGGAGAGAGGTGGGGACAGAGATTCTCTTTGGCAGAATCTTTGCAGGTCCTTATCTTTAGCTGATTTCTGATGATTGTGTCCCTCTATGCGTGTTGCTGGACATGTTGAGTGGCTGTCTGGGCATGAGCTCAGGAGGACACGTAAGAGCTGACGTCCTGCCGGCTGCAAATGTGTTGAGGACTCCTGAATGTCTTGGAGTGCAGGATCTTGCTGTGAGCAGAGATCACTTTCTGGCCTCAGCGGGGTAAGGATGGGGCAGGATGACCTCCTAAAGCACATAACTCAGGACAGCCAGCCCAACTGGCATCCTGGAGGGGTTTTTGAAAGGAAAAAAAGATTAAAACAAAGAAAAGGAAGCATAAAGCTGGCAGAGCTGAGACATGGTGCTGATGCTACTGATTCTGAAGTGAAATAAGTTGAGAAAAAAAAATTGAGGCCACTCCCTTCTGCAGGGCTCAAAAGTCTCTCCAGGCCAGGAGGAGGGAAAGAATATATTGCTTTTCTTGGTGGCAATGAGTTTAAGCAGCAAGGGCTGTACTCCGGGTCTGCTCAGCAAATCTCCCAGCACTGCAGTGGTTCCTGAGCTGCTCCTCACTCCTTGGCATTTGAAGGAGGGTGGGTGATCTGTAGCTAAAGGCTGGCAGGTGCCAGAGCCTTGGCTGCAGTGGTGTGAAACTCAAAGTCATGGAATCATGTAGGTTGGGAAAGATCTTTAAGATCTGTAAACCTAACACTGCCAAGTCCACCACTAAACCATGTCCTGAAGTGCCACATCCTCCAGGCAGATGCCCTGAATTGGTGGCTGGTACAAAGCACGTGGAGTGCTCCGTGTCCCTTTTCTTTAAAGGATTCCTCCTTCTAGGGAGGAAACAACTTTATCTGTTCCCTGACTATATGAAATTAAATTCTCTGACGTGCATAAAGCGAGAGCTTCCAGTGTAGCATCCCTGCCTGCGGGGCTGCCTGGTCTGCAGGAGCCACTGCATGGCTGAGACAGAGGAGAAATCAGCACTAGGAAACATCCACACAGCTCAGCTGGGCCCGTGGCACGCTGGCAATATCAGGAGCAGCAGCATCAGAAGCAGCAGCAGCAGCTACTCGTGGAAGGCAGGAGCCCACTAGGGGGTGGTGGGTACCCGGGGATGCTCTACAGCAGCTCCTGCTTTGTGTGCCCACAGGGTACAAGGGATGCTGCACAGGGTGCCAGGGATGCTGCACAGGAGGGTACCAGGGTTGCTCCACAGCATCTCCTCTCTGTGTGGCCACAGGGTACCAGGGATGCTTCACAGGAGGGTACCAGGGATGCTCCACAGGGTACCAGGGATGCTCCACAGGAGGGTACCAGGGATGCTCTACGGCAGCCCCTGCTCTGTGTGCCCGCAGGGTACCAGGGATTCTCCACAGCATCTCCTCTCTGTGTGGCCACAGGGTACCAGGGATGCTCCACAGGAGGGTACCAGGGATGCTCCACAGGAGCTCCTCTCTGTGTGCCCACAGGGTACCAGGGATTCTCCATAGCAGCTCCTGCTCTGTGTGCCCAGGAGAGTGCCGGGGGTACTCCACAGCATCTCCTCTCTCTGTGCCCACAGGGTACCAGGGATGCTCCACAGGAGGGTACCAGGGATGCTCCACAGGAGGGTACCTGAGGATGCTCCATTCTCTCCCTGTGTGCCCATGTGTGCACTTCAGGTTGCTGGACAGCAGCTCCATCTCTTTGTGCCTCAGTGGGCACCCAGCACCTGCAGGAAGGTGAGGAGCCCAGGCTGGGGGTGGTTTCATTCTCTCCCAACAAAGGTAGAAAACTTTTGTGCATCCCTCCTGGGCTGCAGTGGGGAGCTGCTGCAGAAACACCCACCCTGTGCTCGGTGTCCCTCCTGCAGTGGGGTGTCACAGCTTCTGTGTTTCCTACGCCTGGGTTTATTTTTTCCCCGCTGCGTTGGAGAGCAGAAGGATGCTTCTCCCACTACCCCCCAGTTACGTTACTATAAAATTACTCAGCAAAGCCCAGTGGTGGCAGGAAATGACAAATGTAGGTGCCACCAGTGCATTATGAATTGCTGTGCCTCCCCTTTCCTGAAAAAGCATCCTGCCCTTTCCTTAACCTTGGATACTACTGATGCTTTGTGGCTTTTTCCCCCCGCCTCTAATTCTCCTAGAGTTACCCTGCTGCAAACAGAGCAGCCTATCACTGACTTTATCCTTGCCCAGTGAGGTCTCTCTGAGCTGTGGATCCTGATTCAATCAGCAGCCATGTGTTCCCTGCAGAAGCTGCTCCACCACGGCGTAGCTTGCTCCGAGTGCAATCCAGGGAATGAGGCAGTTTGCTTCCGAGCTAATTTAGATGAGCTCTGTCTATGTGTGAGCAGCTTTATATAGAGGAGAGAGAAGGGAAGAGGCAGGCAGAGCAATTTTCACCACTGCTCTTACCCTGTAGTGGCTTACATAAGAACAGTTTACTACACACTTCTCATAAATGGCTTTAATGGATGCTGTTTGAGTGTCTGCAGTGCTTCAAGAGCCTTTGTTTTGGTGGTTGTCACCAAGCAGGCTCGTGTGGCTGCATTCCTGGTGTCCCCCTGTGGCCCCTGTGTGTGGCTGATTGATGGTTGTCCCCTGCTCTTCCAGCTCCTCTGCAGTTCAGTGCCACTTTTACCTTCTTTCTCAACTCTTCCCAAAGTCGTCCTGTAACTTGCACTTCTCCTCCGTAGGGCTGGAGTGTTGAGTCTTGAAGGAACACCTGGATGTGGCACTCAGGGCTCTGGGCTGGGTGATGAGGATCAGTCACAGGCTGGACTCTATTTTGGAGGCTTTTTCCACCCTTGATCATTCTGAGTTTCTATGAACACATTAAAATAATGGAAAGCACTCAGTTCCCTATGGGCGGATTGCATTTATTGCTGTTCCTAGAAAGGCTTGAGCAGGGTTTTGCCACCCTCATTTTGGTCACCAACTCCTGTTTGTGCAGAGCAGCTGGGGAGGCTGAAGGGTCACCTGGGGAGCCTGGGTGTGACTGCAGCTTGCTGATGCTGCTGTTCAGAAGTGCCCTTCCCTGCTTTGAGCTGGCCTGTGGGGTATGGAGCAGCACTGTGTGGGTGCCCAGTGTGCAACCCCATGGTCAGGGCTTGGCACCTAAACGTGGGGTCATCTCTGCAGAAAAGCAAAGTCTGGTTTCTGCACCTCCCTTTGCATTTACTGCCTCCTGCTAGGCTTGAGATGCCTGGAGTATCACCTCAGAGGTTGGGTTAATCAAGTGTTGGTTTTCTTTGTTTTGGTTTTTTTTGTTTGTTTTTATTTTTCTTTTCTTTTCTTTTTTCCTGTTTATATTGTTTCTGTTCCCCAGCTAATCCAATGGCTAAAGAATCATATCTTCCACCCCAAAAGCCTCAGTGGGATGGTGTGGTGAGGATGAGACAGGTTGGTGGCACTCTGGGACAGCAGACCTGGCAGTGGGGCTGCTTCCCTGCCCCTCCATTCCTATCCACAGCTGGGTGTGTGCTCCGGGGTCTGGGCAGATCCCTGGTGGTGGGGGCTGCCTGGGGAGGGTGCAGAAAAGAGGAAAACCTTCTGGTAGTGATTTCTTCCCCTCCTTTTATTGCTGTTTGATTACTCCAGCTTTCCAAGATGTTGGATTTTATATTTGGGAAGAGGAGGGAGAGCCCAGCTCAGGGTGAAGTTGTACAGGTGATTTGGAGGTCTGCAAGCACTATAACCCCCAGCAAGGCTGTAGGCCAAAAAACCCAGAAAAATGGGTCAGTCCTGAGGCCATCTCTTCCCTCCCCAAAGGCAAGGTCAAACATGGCTTGTCCAGCACGGTGGGGTGAGCACTTGACAGGGATTTTGCTTCATTTTGGGCATTTTCTGGGCTGATTATCCCAGTTAAGGCTGGGAATGTGTAGCTGAGTGCAGGCTGTGCTTGGGGAGCTGCTGCTTTCCAAGAGTACCCGCGTTGACCAGCTAGTGGCAACAGAAGATTAACTATGGATGGAGAGAGGAGCTGGTGCTGCAGCTGAGCTGCCACGGGGGGAGGCTGGAGGCTGGGGATCCCCCTGCTCCCCCTTCCTCCCAGCTGATTGTCCATGATGTGCCAGAGGCTTTTGTTGCTCCTTTCCAGGAAGAAATAACGAGCTTTTATTCAGAATTATGCAGAGAGCTTGCAGTCCCCCGTGGGGAATGGGGTGGTGAGTGACCTCCAGGTGCCACCACGCAGGTGGATGTGGCCTCCCAAACTTGCTGCCTCTTCCCTCCTAAGCCCTAAAAGTGAGAATCTCAGCTGTATGATGGGTGAACCTTTGTGCTGCCTCAGTGACATGGTGCTGATGTGTGGTGTTGGCTGGCTGTGAGCAGGGCTGAGCCCTGGGGCTTTCCTGGTGTGACAGGAGCTCAGACACAGGGACAGGCTGGGACCACGGAGAACAGATTGATGCCATGTGTGGGAATGATGAGGTATTGGTCTCATGCTTCTTTAACACCTTTGCAGGTGCAGGTGGCTTGAGAAACACCTGCCATCACACCAAAATGGCATGTAGAGTGTGGGGCAGGCTGGGGTTGGAGCTGAAAGAAAAGAAGATGTCTGGATTGATGCCCTTCATGACCTGAAATATCCACAGCACAGCCCGTGCCCAAGTGCCCTCCTCCTGTAGCAAGCATTTGAAATGGAGGATGATGAACCTGTGCTCCCATGCTGCTCCCCAGCCCTGCCCCACCTATGGGGTGTGTGATGGCATCGAGCAGGGATGGCTCTGGTGCATAACCAGCTCCTGGTGTGACAGGAGTTCAGGCACAGGACAGGCTGGGACCACGGAGAACAGATTGATGCCATGTGTGGGAATGATGAGGTATTGATCTCATGCTTCTTTAACACCTCTGCAGGTGCAAGTGGCTTGAGAAACACCTGCCATCACACCAAAATGCCACGTGGAATGTGGGGCAGGGTGGGCTGGAACTGAAAGAAAAGATGATGTCTGGATTGATGACTTTCATGACCTGAAATATCCACAGTGCCCAAGTGTCCTCCTCCTGTAGCAAGCATTTGAAATGGAGGATGATGAAGCTGTGCTCCCATGGCTCCTGCCCCACCTGTGGGTGTGTGATGGCATCGAGCAGGGATGGCTCTGGTGCATAACCAGCTTAAGAATGGGGCCACTTAAAAGAATTGAATGCTTGTGCTGCTGCTCGGGTCTCAGCTAATGCAGTTAAGGTTTCCAGTGTCCAGACAGCATGGAGACACTTAATGGTATTGAAGAAGCAGAATGGCATGCACAGGGGACGAGCAGGGATCTTGGCTGCCTGCATCTGCACTGGCTGGGAGAGGCTCTCTGGTTGTCTCCTGGGAAGGGGGAAAGTGAGGAAAAACATCACAGAGTTTTGGCCCATTGTCCCTTTGGGTGTCTTTCCCTTTTGCCCTGGGAGAAGCAATGCTCTTGAGTGCTTCCAGTGTCCTGTTGCAGGTCAGGGCCAAGAAGGGATTCCTTGCAGGGGGAGGTTGGGCTGTGGGAAGATGGGGCAGACAAGATCTGGAGCCAGGGCTCTGTCTGTGGGGAGGGGGCAGAATCACCAGTTCCCTCTATTCCACATTCTCTGTCCCCTACCACTCCTGCACTCCTTTCTCTGTGCTTTCACCTCTCCTGCCTCAGTGCAAGACAAAGTCTGTAGGAAACCTCGACTGGCTTTGAAAGCAGCCGCAAAAGGGGAGAAATTTTCCATTAGCAGCATCAGCAGTATAAGAGATTTTTTCCCAGTCACCTGGTAACTGCTGTATTTAGGAAGATTACTGAGCTGATGGTGCTGCTCCCAGGCATATGCAAGGCACTGATCCTGTTAGGGGAGGGAGGCAAGGGGTGCTCGCACACGGAGAGATGGGCTGCTAAAGGTCAGCTGTGCAGGGAGAGCCCCTCCTGTGCTCCTCCATCTGCTCCCCCAGAGCAGGGCAATGGCACAGAGGGGGCACTGCCAGCTGCACCCAGGGGCTGCAGAGGGGCAGGGAGGGGGGCACAGCAGGGCTGGGCAGGAACATCCTTGAGTGGAGGAGGGAATCGGGCTCCAGCCTGATTTGGGGCCAGGCTGGGGGTTTGGTGTATGGTGCCTTTCTTTTTGTGTGTGCTCACTGCAGAGGTGAGCCCACCCTCCCACAGCTCCAGGTCTGTATAACTGGTGCAGACCATTCTGGGGACCCCAGCTTTGCTCCCAGCCATCACCAAGCTGTGCTGGTGCCTTTGAGGCTTTGATTCTTTTTCCTTTTTCCCCTCCCTTTTCTCTCTCCAAGGCAGCAGGGTGGCCTTGCCTGTGATGCCTGCCCTGTGTGAGCTGGGCTCCCTGGTCACCCCAGGGCTCCTGGCTGCCCAGGCATTGCCCAACACGAGCTGGCATTCCCGAGTGTGCCTGGGGCTGTCCAAGGCCATTCACAGCCTGGATTCTTCCCTCCCTGCTCTCTGTGGTTCTTAAGCAATGTCCTTCCAGGCAGCACACACATCCCTAACCTGTGGGATCAAGTGACAGAATATCAGAGCTGGCAACAGCACAGGAATGTTTGTGTTGCCTCAAGCCAAGTGCTCAGTACCATCAGCTTCCTGCTGCAGTGCTCCTGTGCTGGGAGCTCAGGGTGGTGCTCCAGGGGTGGGGAACAGGGGTGGTCTGTGTGTGTGGGCAGGGAAGGGGAGATGCAGCAGAGTGTGTGCGTTCCTGCAGCCCTGGGCCAGGATCTGCTGCTGGCCAGAAAAGCCTCTCCCTCAGCTCACTCTTTCTGTGAATGTTGTTTTTGCTACCAGGGAGCCTGGTGAGGTAAAAGCTGGTGCCACTCACCTGGTGAATTCCTGGTGCAGGCGGCCCCAGAGCAAGGTCTGCTCTTCCAGGCAGGTTCCCACTCAGATGGGTTTCCTGGGGTGATGGGGCTCCCATGGCAGGTGCTGCCAGTTGTCCCCACCTCACTCTTGTTACTCAGCCCTGCCTTGCCCAGGCTGCTCCATGGGGTGAAGGGTGATGGAAACCCTTTACCTTGGCTGTCACCTGTGTGGTGGGTTCAGCTTGGGTGGGGGCCCTGGAGAGCTTTGGGGGCTTATTGGGACATCCTGATGTGTCCCTTTTCCTTCTACCCCCGTCACATTTCTTCCATGTCCTTTCAACCTCCCATCTATTTAAATTAGAGGAGTTTAAACTCTTTTCTCCTGCCCTGCCCAGGGAATTCCTCCCAACCTTCTTGTTGCAATCACACTCCTTGTTCCTCTGCCTGTAATATCCTGGGAAATCTGGCCAGACAGACATGCCCAGGCAGAGCAAGGTGTTGGGCAAAAGGATCTGTGTTCCCCACCCTCCTTTCCATGCCATCCAAATTGGGCAGCCCATGATCAAGCTGTGTCCACAGCAAACTTCTCCCATTATCTTCTGCCAGGGCGGGCAGCTCGGGGTATTCAAGGGGATTTCAGTGCTGGGTGCCACTTAATTAAGGTTGGCTCAACCTGATGGACCCTCACTGGGGGTGGCTTGGGACAGAAGGCTCTGAAGAAGGTCCAGCAGGAAAGGAGGGGTTCTGCAGAGGAGCCAGTGGCAGCAGTGGCATTTTGGGAAGCTGACAGGTATATTTGGGAGTCAGACATGCTGCAGGCTGAGAGTACATCCAGCAGAGGTGACGTTGGCCTTATCTGTGCAGGCTGCTGGCAGGGCGGTGGCTGCTCCTGCTGCTGCTGCTGCTTTCCCATCAGGGGCTTTGGCATTTTTCCTCCCCCTCAGAGGGGAGGGAGGGCTGCAGGGGTGCATTTGTCACCTGAAGAGCCCCCAGGCTTGGGCTGAACTTTGTGTTCCAGCAATAAAACCGTGCTAGGAAATGTGTGCTGTAACAAAGCCCGTGGATATAATACATCCGTATCATACTGTACCTTTCATCTTGAAGGATTCCCAAGGAGCTTTACAAACTCGGTGTGCTGCAGCCTGCCAGGGTGACTGAATGTTATCAGGAGCAGCGGCAGCCTAATCTCTGTGGTAGTATTTCCCCCCCTTGCAGGGGGAACTTTATGAAGTCTGGTCTCAGAGTAGCGCTGTGATGGTGTTTTCCTCTAAGCCCGAGTTTCTCAGGAGAAGCAGGCAAGCCGTGTAGCTGTTTGTTATGCAAAACCACCAAAGAAATATTTTTTCCTGGGGCAGTAGGAGTGGGTGGGAATTACTTTCACACAGCTTCAACAGCTTTGCATCTTGACAGAGGAGGCATTCGCAGGGGAATGTGCCCTCCGTGCAGCCCCAGAGAGGGGAGGATAAAGTTTAAACGCCTGAGGAATTGCTTCTGGGCATTAGCAGGGTGGTAGGGTTCAGCTGACGGGGCAGTTCTTGGGAGGGAAACTCTCAGTGTCTGCCTGAAATACTTGCTGTGTGAGTCTTTTGTCACCTAATACTCCCTCCTGTCTCTGCAGTCAGTCCTGGAGCCAGCTGATGGCTCGGCTCCAAATCCTGCAGCCTTTGGTAACATCTGTCTGAGGGGTGGGAGCAGGGAAAGGTGATGCCTCCATCACCCTGCTGCTCTCCACTTCCATCTGGGGGTATTTTCACTGTTCCTGACTTACCTGGAGCTGTGGGAGGCATCTGAAGGTGCTGCCAATGGTGGCAGAGCCTAAAAATCAAAACTGAATGCAGGACCAGGGGCCCAAGCAGAGCTGTTGTCAGAGGCATATGCTTGAGGCACGGCGGGTAGCTGGAATCTATTTTGGTTTGGAGTGGTGCATATTTAGCCTGTTTTGTTTAGCAGTTTGTTTATGGGATGTATTTTCCCATTCTGTTGTAGCTCCCCAAATGTGTGCTATAAACAAAGTGTAAAATCAAAAGCAGCCTCTACGTGTTCCCATCAAGTGCATCACAGGGTGCGTGGTGCCTGCCAGCCTCAGGTCCCCTCTTCAGGAGGAGAAAATACACCAGTTAGGGAGGTTGTGATGTCAGGTCTGAGGATGGGAATTGCTGTGGGCACTGCTGACATGGAGCAGAGATGTCTCAGGAACTCACCAGCCCTTTTGTCCATTTGCTCTTGCTCCAAACCTTCCCAAGCTCATCCCTGAGGAGTGCAGGTGTTGGCTCCTGCTGCACCTTGCTTTGCTTGCTTCTCTGAGCCCCATTGAGGTGGTTTCTCAGGCCACAAGGAATGGGATGTGCTGTTGCCAACATCATCATCATTCACAGATGCTGGACACTAAGAATCTTCAAAATTGATCGAGTTTCAGACAGGCATTAGAGGTTTGTGGCTGTTCTTACTGTAGCCATTGCAGTCACATCCCTTGTACTGGATCCACAGCCGTGTGTTCCTTGCTTTAATTTCCCTGAGCATGATCAGAAGGGCTGGAAGCACATTTCATCAAACAGCAACAGCCTTGCCTTTTAACACAATCCAAGGAGCCAGAGCTGCTTGAAGACACAAACTCCATCACATTGCTTTACATCTCCCAGCCCTTGCTGATCCCTCTGCTGGTGTTTGCTGCTCTCCCAGACCAGCAGTGCCATTGTCCCCTCTGTGTTCCTGGCTGAGGAAATCCATTATCAGGGGAATGGCAGCTGGGAGGGAGGGAGGGAGGTCGGGGATGCTGCCTGTAGGGGCTGCTCACAGCCAGCTCGGGGTCTTGCTGGAGCAGCAGTGAGCACACCAAACACGCTGCTCCTCGTGTTACTCGATTTTATTCTGCTTTTGGAGCAGCTGCCTTTGCTGCTTGGCTGACAAGCTGTTCCTTAACGTGCCGTGGCCCAGAGGTGTGTGGGGACAGGGACAGGAGCTGGGATTTGGGCAGGATGGAGGCCCTGGGAGGGACACTGGAGATCTAACAGTATATGTGATTTTAAATGCTTTAACAAGGATATAATGACATAGAAACAGGGATAATAATGAACCTTTTTAATTTTAGTTGGTTAAACTGATAAAACCACACTGTTTTGTTTTTTTTTTTCCAGAATACATACAGAAACTTGAGTCAAACAAATACATTTCACCAAGAAATCTCTATTCTAAATATAAGAAAAAAGTTACAAAAGTAATGTAGATAATGGATTGCATTCAGATCCTTATTTTTGCTTACCTGATTGTAATGCTGTATGAAGGAATTACACTAATTAAAACTAATTTCAGGACTGATGGACAGCCAGTTGGCCTTTGAATTTTACATTGAAAACTCTTTTAAAACAGTAATTTGAACAATTTTTTTTCCTTTTATTTCTTCTTTTTAAATTTTGTCCCCCAAAATACGAAATGATGGGTTTCTATCACAGAAAACTCTGTGCTTCATATAATACATGGCCTGTTTATCTGGTAGTTGGAGATCTACAGGGGGGGATGCTGCTGGCCTCAGGGATTCTGCCAAGCTTGGATTTTGCTCCCCAGGAGTGCTGCCTGAAATCTTGTGTGCTGCCCAAAACTGTGTGTGCTGAAGGAAGCATCCTCTTCTGCCTGGGCTTGCTTTTTAAAGACTGTTGTAAAACCTTTTCCTTCCCTGGTGATGAAGGGTTTTACAGCGTGTTGCAATGAGCCACTTAAAAGCAAAACAGGAGGAAAAAATCCTGTTTGCAACACTCCTCCTGCCTGAGCTGTCGTGCTGTGAGATATGGGGTGGTTGTAGGGGATGCTGCAGGAGAGCTGAGCCTTGTGAGAGCCTGTTCCTTCCTAAACAATCCATTGGTGTTTCTGCTGTGGCATCTCCCAGCTGCATTTCCTCCCCAAAATCATGTTTCCCACTGCTCAAAGGCTTCTCTGGTTTGAGATGTGCTTTAAGTCATGTAAAACCAAATTTTATTAGGCTGAAGTCTCCAAAGCTTTTCTCCAGCAGAAATGGTGCACATTTATCCGTGGGTACCTTGCCCACAGCGGCAGCAGGTCTGAGGTCACCTCCTGGGAAGGGCATTCCAAACCCTCTTAGCTCTTCACTACCCTGTTCTGGCAGCAGAGGGGTTTGGGTTGGGAAGGAAGGTGATATTTTTGCCATGGCTCAAAAATCAAAGGCATTTCTGTGGATTCTGGGCCACGGGTTTTAATCGCTGCTTGTTTTGATCATCTCTCTACTAAACTGCTCTGGATGTGCCTAAGGGCAAACAAGCAGGTGTTAATGTTGATATTCTGCTCATTTTTTTGCTGTTGTTGGGTGTGGGGAAGAGTTTAGATGGTAGGAGAGCTGTTGGTTGGAATGGTGCTGCTCTCAGCCGTGGTACCAGGGCAGGTGAGACCTGGTGAGAGGAGACCAGGGCAGGACCTGGCTGGGAACAGGCTGAGCCTTGAACTGGCTGCCAATGGCTCTGCAGCTTCTCCAGGCTCTCCTTCTTCCAGTTCTACCAATATTTGCAGCAATTAGGAGACTGCCCAGGGACATTTTTATTCCTGGCATGAACTGAATTAGAGGGAAAGGTTGTGCTGGTGGAGTGGTCTCACAGTGGGCAGCATGATCTACCTTGTCCAGCAGTCTCTGCTGTGGTGGCAGAGGGTGAGGAACAGGACACAGGTCTCTGAAACATCCCTAGAGCTGTTCTTTACCATGCTGTGGCCCCAAGAGCTGGGATTTGGGCAGGAGGGTTGGGCTGGGAGAGTGATCTCACAGTGGGCAGCATGATCTACATTGTCCAGCAGTCTCTGCTGTGGTGGCAGAAGCTGAGGAATGGGACACAGGTCTCTGGAGCATCCCTGGAGCTGTTCTTTACCATGCTGTGCCCCCAAGAGCTGGGATTTGGGCAGGAGAGAAGCTCCAAGAGCTGGAGGTGCTGCAGCCTCAGGGATGCTGCTGGCTTTGCCTGCTCCTGCTGCAATAATGCCTGTCCTGACTGAGCTGAAAGGGTCCCACAGCAGCTCTGAGGGGCTTCTGCATCCCCCCCTGCATCTCCCTAGTGCTGGGAAATCCCTCTGGTCCCTGGGATGCTGCACAGGGGATGCAGTGAGGGATGAAGGATGTTTTTCTTTGAGGTCTGAGGGATGTGCCGAGTGCTGACCAGGGGCTGGCACAGAGGGAAGGATGCTTCTGTTAATTAGCAGGAGATGAAAGGAAAACTTGTCTTTATTCAAAGAGCAGCTTGTTCCAGTTTCATCGCAGTCCCTCAGTTCTGAGCTTTAAAGTTTGGTGAATGTGTGAACAATAAGTTTGGGAAGATGTTTTGAAGCCAGAATGGCAGCATTGTTATGAAAATGCTGAAGGGGAGTTGTGACACTGTTCTGAAGATGAAAGTATTTTTACAATCTTAAACTGACACATTTCTAAAAGAAAAAAGAAAAGAGAAAGAAAGTTTTCATGAAAGACAGCTCTCAACAAGACTTTGCCTGGCCACAATCAAATGTGGCTGTCCCTGAAGGCACTTTGAGGTGCTGCTGGTGACCCTGTGTCCAGAGTGGTGGGGTGGTTTTTATCGGTGTTACTGGTGTGTGTTGGGCAGGTGGGACCTGCACAGCCCTGATGGAGGGAGCAGTGAGTGTGTCCTGCTGTCCTGGCACTGATGGACCAACAGAGCAGCAGGAGGAGGGCACAAAGATGAGGAGATGAAGCATGGACACCTGCCAATCCCATCCTTGCTGCTCCAGCCATGCCCTCACCACTTCTGACCCCACGGCACTCACTGCACTTTGGAGCTGCTCTGTAAAAACAGATTTTCCACATGTTTAGCAAGCATCTGTTAATGGCTTAGCCAAACATCACCCTGTGAGTGCAGAGTGAAGGGGAGGCTGGAGCTGCCCGTGCCTGGCAGCAGCTCTGGGCTGCTTCTGCCCTCAGCTGTGCCACAGGACGTGCCAGTTTGTGCTGTTCCAGCTCACCCATGGCACTGGAGGAGCTGGGCTGGGGGTGGAGGCTGGCATGGCACACTGCTGGCACCACAGGGGATGGCTTGGGGTGTCTGGGGACGTGCTTGGGCTGCATCCAGTGACTGGCTCCCCATCCCACTGCTGCATCCTGCCAGCTGGAGCTGCAGCCCCAGCCTCACCCATCTCCCTCTCGCTGCTGCCTGAGCTGAGCAACATCCTGGAATCACAGAGTGGCCTGAGTTGGAAGGGACTTAAATATCATCTCTTCCCAATCCTGTCTTGGAGTTTGGTTGTTAATTGCTGCCCTGAGATGTGCAGGATGTCTCTGTTTCGCCCCGCACAGCTAAAGAACGAGTCTGGACTCTTCACTTTTCGGCCTTGAGGTTGTTTATTAATTCTTACTAAAAAATTTTCTCTCTGCCCAGCTGAGATCTGCTCAGCAGGGCAGCCACAGGCACTCTGACCGCCCCCGAGGCAGTGTTGTCCTTTTATACTACAAACTATGTATAACATATTTACACTTAATTCCTAATACCTATCACCTGTGTTAGACAGTGCACTTCTACTCTAAACCAATCCCAAAGTGCCAACATCACTGCAGAAAATG
>JAWWMS010000054.1:7645926-7661688 GCA_035048045.1 Chlorospingus semifuscus
CACCTGTTGCATTCCACAGCAGCAGATAACCATTGTTTACATTTTGTTCCTGAGGCTTCTCAGCTTCTCAGGAGGAAGAACCCTAATGAAAGGATTTTTCATAAAAGATGTCTGTGACAGAGCTTCCCTGCAAGGTCTTTCCTGAGCTGCAGTTAAAGGAAACATCTGGGGGTGTGTGAATTCATCTGGTGCAAAATCCAGTACTTCTGGGTCCTTCTGGCATTTTCCTCTTGGCTTTGCTATTTCTTCATGAAATGCCTTTGGCAGACTGAGCACAGTTCCTGCACCTCTTCCTTACTCTCTGTTGCAGGATCCTGCAGGGCTCCCCTTGGCATTACTGAGGAGAAATTCCCATGTGGAGGTGGGAGGGATGGACAGACCCTCCTGGCTCCCTTCCTGCCACTGGGGTTGCAGAGAGGGCTGAGGAGAGGAGATCAGGGCAAGTGCAGAGCCAGAAGTGAAATAAATGGGTGAGTGGGCTCCACAGACCAGGATCTGCTGCTTCCCTGAGCTGGGGAAGCTGTTTGTCCATGCACTTCTCCATCCAGCAGCTCTTCCCACACTCATCAGGCAGCTGAGGGACAGTGGCATGTGGCTGTCTGCCCATGGCTGTGACACACCGTCCCGTGAGGAGATGGGCTTTTCTCTGTGCTTTCATGAGCTAAAAATGTTCTGTGTGTGGTTGGAAGCTCCCCCACGTGCACCCACATCTCCTGATCTCTGTGACACACTGACAGCTCCTCTAATGAGGCAGCCAAGGAGGTAACCTTAGCAACTCCACGCTGCTCAGATACCCCTGGAGATGGTGTGCCTGGTGTTCAAATGGCCTCTCACAGGGCAGGAGAGCTGGGGATGCCTGCACACCATCCTCCCTCCCCATGGCTGGTGGTGCCTGCCATGGAGAGCAAGAGCTGGCACAGGTGGAGGCATCAGTGTCCATCCACTGCTTGCTCTGCTCTTGTTGGTGGGAATTCCACCTGCCACAGCTCTGGGGAGAGCTACTGGTGCAGTACTGGGAGGGAACTGGGGCAGGAGAAGCTGCTGAGCCTACTTCTACAGGGCCTGGGGTCTTGCACTGCATCAGGAGGAGCTTTGGACCTGCAGAGAGCAGGAACCTGCCCTCCAGGAGCAGGAGGAACTGTTCTCCAGGAGCATCAGGAACCTGTCCTCTAGGATAAAGAGGAACCTGCCCTCCAGGAGCAGGAGGAGCCTGTCCTCCAAGAGCAGTGTGGGCCATGCTCTTGGATAGTCCCTCTCCTTATTTTGTAGGTGGAGGGAGCTGAGGGCCTGGCATCAGAGCAGTGCTGGGGTTTGGAGGGTGGTTGTGTGTGAGCTGAGAGCATGGCTGTGCCACAGCATCCCTGTCCCTCATCTTCCTCCCCATCCCACATCCTCCTCTCCATCCCTCATCCTCCTCCGTATCCCTCATACTCCTCCGTATCCCTCATACTCCTCCGTATCCCTCATCTTCCTCCCCATCCCTCATCTTCCTCCCCATCTCTCACCTTCCTCCCCATCCCTCACACTCCTCCCCATCCCTCACCTTCCTCTCCATCCCTCACACTCCTCCCCATCCCACATCCTTCTCTCCATCCCTCATCTTCCTCCCCATCCCTCATCCTCCCCATCCCTCACACTCCTCCCCATCCCTCATCCTCCCCATTTCCCTGACCTGCAGCTGCAGCACCAAGCCCTCCCTGAAAGCCTGAACGTTCCTCTTGCCCCGTGGGCTCTGGAAGGGGCCCTGGCTACTCAAACCAGTGCTCAGAAACGCTTTTCTATAGCAGCTGGGAGCGAGCCAGGGCAAAAATGAGCTGAGGCCGCTGAAGGGAGATAAGCTGAGACGTAAACTGTGATTTTCTGCCCTGTGAGCCCTATGCATGGATTTCATCTTTTAATGGAAGTGCAGTAAATAAAAGTCATTTTCACAATAAGCCGAGCAACAGGTCATAAGCGTCTGAGGCACTGAAATTGATAGAAGCGAGCTAAGCGTAACAAATCTCCCAAAATTGCACAGACTCCACTTGTATCTAGTCCCTTCCTGCATCTCACCAATTATAGCAAATGGCAATTATTTCTGAGCCAGAGCTTTCTCTGAATAAAACCTCAGCCCAACTGTAGATGCTTTATCTTCTTTTCAAATAGATTTGTACCGGAGGAAAAAGCCCCAGTGGGGAGAAATCCCATTTGAAGGGGTTTTCCCTTGCAGTGTGTCCACAGACAGTGCATGGTGGTCATGCATGGAGGAGTAAATTTGACCAATCCTTACTTTGCTGGCTCTGGCTGAGAGGGGGATTTGGGGACATCAGGCACGTTCCTTTTTGGTTGTGTGTCTGTTAGGATGAATTTGGGCTGGGGATGTGCTGCCATCAGGGGTTGGCATGCTCACTCCTGGGGTGTTCCTGTGTGACGGTGTTCACAGGGGTCTGAGGATGAGGGAAGAGACAAAGATATCTGACTCCATGTTTCAGAAGGCTGATTTATTATTTTATGATATATATTACATTCAAACTATACTAAAAGAATAGAAGAAAGGGTTTCATCAGAAGGCTAGCTAAGAATAGGATAGGAAAGAATGATAACAAAGGCTTGTGGCTCGGGCTCTCTGAGCCAGCTGACTGTGATTGGCCATTAATTACAAACATCCAACATGAGACCAATCACAGATGCACCTGTTGCATTCCACAGTAGCAGATAATAATTGTTTACATTTTGTTTTTGAAGCCTCTCAGCTTCTCAAGAGGAAAAATCCTAAGGTAAGGATTTTTCATAAAAGTTGTCTGCGACACTCCTCTGGATGGAGCCCCTGTGGAGCAGTGATTTTTCTCCCTCTTCCAGTCAGATCCAGTCTGTTCTAGTGCCTAGTGATGCCTCTGGGGTGTAAAGCAGAGTCTGGGTCCCCTCTCAGACTAAATGCCAACACTTTCGTCCCTTCTAACCTCTGTGCTTTATTTAGAAGCTTCTCTGCTGCAGAGCCTTGGGATGCACCTGCAGCAAGGAGAGTGCAGGGGGGTGAAATTTCCTTGTCTCTGCACCAATTTGTCCCACTTGAAGGAGTTACTTAGGAATTTATTTGCCTTTATTTGCTTGTAAAGAGATTTTATACATAGAGATGTGGCAGTGCTGGCTTTACCTGCTCAGTGTCCTGTGCACAGTCAAAGCCTGAACTTTTTGGCTCTGGGTGTTTGTGCAGGACATCCCTGGTGCTGTACACAAGGGAGTTGTGGAGGTGGCCCTTGGTGTGTATTTGGTCACTCCTTGACCAAATGGCTGTGCTGGGACACCAAATATCCCAGGCCCCATGTTTTCTTGTCTGTAGGATGGAAATGCCTTGCTTGGGATTTGCTGGAAGAGTGTTCCTGCTGTCAAATGGTGCTAGAGATGCTGATGAAGAAATGTCACAGGGCAGTGGGCGTAGGAAGCTCATCTGGCTTTGTGATTGATGTCATTAGTACTCCCTGCTGAAAACCCCTCGAAGATGGACACGTTCTGTCTCTGCATTTCTCCACAAGTTGTAGCTGAACAGCTTCTCCATAGGTGAGCAGAGGCTGCTAAAGTGGCACCCTCCTGAATGCCTGGGGAAATGGCAAGGTCTGGAATTGCCCAAGGACTGATTTGTGTCTCGTGGTGCTGTCAGTGAATTGCAGTGCCTGGGAGCCTGTGGGGTGGGACAGGGGGGTGCATTTCCTGCATGGCCTTAGAATGGGGAGTGATGAGAATTGCCCAGTGGTGCATCCTCCCCTGTCATGGGTGAGCAGGGTTTGATTGATTCACTCTGCGTTAGCTTCTTATGAGGAAAACTGCTGGTTTTTAAAATAATTTTTACCTGAGACTTGGGCATTACATTCCCCATCTCCCTTGGAGGGTTGTTAATGAAAAGCACTGAACCAGCTCGTCTTCAGTTTAACTTGTCTGAGCTGGCAGCCCCCTCCAAAAACCTCCTAAAATGTATCATGGATAACAGGCAAATGAGGTAATGGAATCCCAGAATTATTTGGGTTGGAGGAGACCTTAAAGCTCATCTCATTCCACCTCCTGCCATGGCAGGGACACCTTCCACTGTCCCAGGCTGCTCCCAGCCTTGTCCAACCTGGCCTTGGACACTTCCAGGGATCCAGGCACAGCCACAGCTTCTCTATGCCAACACCTCACCACTCTTACAGGAAAGAATTTCTTGCTAATATCCAATCTAACCCTGCCTTCTGTCAGTTTGAAGCCATTCCCTCTTGTCCAGGGCTCTTGATACATCCCACCACAGGGACTCAGCCTCATCATCCACCTTCGGAGCCTCCTTTATTGGCAGGATGGGAGGTAAATCAAATAAAGCACAGGCTCAGCATGGTTATTCAGTACATCCCCCTTCCCCTGGTGCGTGCTTCTGCAGGCAGAACATGTTCATTTACTGGCCTAAACAGAATTTCATCGTCCACCTCCCGTGGTGTGTAATGGATCCAGCCGCAGCCGCTCGGCCCCCGTAGCCACAGCAAACCCAAGCTCCTCTGGATGCTGCACAAACTGTGACTTGCTCTCTGCATCTTGCAGCGTTCCCATCATGCAGTTGTCCCCCCACAAACCTCTCAGCAATTTGGGAAGCGCTGTCTTTGTTTCTTTTTGCCTTACCAGCTGTAATCCCTGCCTGCTGCTGCCCCTTCCTGGGTAGCTGTTTATTTTCCTTAATCTTTTATGAAGTGCTTTTATCATGAGCTCTTTGAAAATCCGCTGAAATGAGACCCTCCAAATCACCTTCATTTATTTTAAAGGCTTGCTTTTGCTGATAATACTGCCAGGTTGCTTAGCACACCTCTTTTCCACCCTTCCTTAAGGAAGTTCTCTTGACCTTGCTCAGATTCCACTTTTCTGCCTTCTACACTGGCTGACCCCTAATTAGACTCTGAAGTTCTTGGGCTCCTGCAGTTTGGTATTTAGTTCTTTGGTCCTGGAGCCATGGCCTGCTGCTTTTTACAAACAAAATAACAGTAATAAAAAAAAAATAATGCTGCAGCTGTTTCACTATTTACCCAGCTTTTAGGAAAAGCATCCAGGGCTTGGCAGCTATTGTAGGAATTGTATTAGAGTTTGATACAACTCTGCACCTGAGCTAAGAAGCCTTTTCAGATGTGTAGGAGTGAAATTAGCTTGGCAGCCAGGATGCACAAGTTTGGCTAAGTACATATAATCCTAGAGTGGTTTGAGATGGAAAGGACTTTAAAGCTTACCTCATTTCAACCCTATGCCATGAACAGGGACCAGGTTGCTCCAAGCCCCATCCAGCCTTGCCTGGAGCTCCCCACACCTCTGGTGTAGCATTTTTGGTTGTTCTTACCTCATTTGACTAGGAGGAGATTTTTTTCCAGGAGATGCTGACCCCTGAAGAGAAGCAGAGCTGTGAAAGAGCTGTTTGCCCACAGACAGCAACCTTGGGTCAGTCCTGTGCACAGGGAGGCTGCAGCAAAGCCAGCACTGCTGTAGGGAATTGTTATTTTCTTCCCTGGGTGGGAAAAGTTGCCCATTCTCAAGGCAACTTTTACCTGCTGTGAAAGCTTGGGGGAAAATCACCCAGCTTTCTGTATTTGGGAAAATCACCCAGTTTTCTGTATTTGGGAAAATCAGGCTGCTCAGAGCAAAGCCCCCACTTTGCAGGCTCGGGCAGAGCTGTGCCCAGCTGCTGGAAGCTGAAATTAGATAAATTCAGGTGGAAAATGAAGCTCCAATGCCCAGATGAAATCAGGAGGCTGCTGTGGGGCAGGAGGCTGTGCTGTGGTTGATCCTGTATTTGGGAACAGCTGGATCCTGGATGTGCTGCTCAGCTGGCAGCTCCCTCCCAGGCTCAAAATGCTGGGAGTCCTCAACACACTGGGATATTGCTCTTTTTTATGCTTTTTACAAATTAAACCAGGTTCTTCTGGGCTCCTCAGGAAGGGAGGGATGCAGGAGGGCTGTCTGAATGGAAACATCCACCCTCCCCTCATCCCTCCTCCTTCTCCCTCCTCTCTGCCAGGTTAAATGCCACGGCAGAGGAGGAAATTGAGTTTCAGTGTCTGTGCTCCCAAGGGCTGCTCTCAGCCAGGGAAATGCATCATCCCTCTGGGCTCTGCTGCTAATCCCTCCTGGGGATTGCCTGGTGCCTGGGAGGCAGTGACACACACCCTGGGGCTCCTGCTGGCCCCAGGTCAATGGGATACTGGTCCCATTATGCACTTGTAATGGAGAGGATGTCTCTAAAAGCAAGGATTTATTCACTGTGTCTGGCCTGGCAGGGGTGATTTGGGATTGCAAGGAATAAGTAATCAGATTTCCATTTTCCGAGGGCAATGCCAAGGAAAAATGTATGAGTCTATTTCCTTTTTTTTTTTATTGTTGTTTAGAAATAACAAAACCTTGTGCCCTGCACACAGGGTGAGCTCTACATTCAAAATAGAGGTTAAAGACCTGGAGCACAGCTACAAAATCCTTGTGAGAAAGAATCCAAGACATTTTGCTTGGGGATCCCAGGGTGGAAGAGCTGCTGATCCCAAGGTGGGCTTGCAGAGAAGGGACAATTGTGTTGTCCCACATCCTCCCACCCTTTCCTGTGGCACTCAGGGAATTATTCTGCTCTGATCATACAGGTTGCCATCAGCTGATGGGGGAATTTGTCTCCTGCAGCCATTTGGCAGCAAAGGAAAATGCTCCATAGGTCTCAATTTTCAGTGGAAAAAAATGGAGGGAAATTGAGCCCATGCTGCCCATCAGTGTGTGTGCATATGTACACATGTATATGTGTGTGTATATAAAAAAGCATATTTAGGCATGTTGGCTGATGCATTAAAAATAATTTTTATTGGTTCCACAAATTACTGGCAATATTGCTGTAGCTGCATTACAGCCTCAATTTTCACTTGATTGCCACCACATAATTTTTTAAGCAAATAACCAAAGCATTCTTACTTAAATATTGTCACAGTATCCTTTTAATAGGCAAATGAGGTAATTATAATCTCCTTGGATAATAGGATAGCTTCTACCTACCAACATGCATGTAATGCATTCTGCTGATTTTAGGACGATTGGGAGAGCTGCATTTTCTTTAGTGGTGGCTCTGCAAAGGTAGGAAAAACCCTTCTGCTGGGTGAATAGGGAGAATACTAGAATCATCCAGTATCCTGAGTTCTAGGAGAATCCTAGAATCATAGTATCCTGAGCTTTAGAAACCCTTCAGCTGGTTGAATAGGGAGAATCCTAGAATCATGCAATAATATCCTGAGCTTAAAAAAACCCTTCAGCTGGGTGAATAGGGAGAATTCTAGAATAATATAATATCCTGAGTTCTGGGAGAATCCTAGAATCATGCAATATCCTGAGTTCTGGGAGAATCTTAGAATCATGCAATATCCTGAGTTCTGGGAGAATCCTAGAATCATACAATATCCTGAATTCTAGGAGAATCCTAGAATCTTATAATATCCTGAGTTCTAGGAGAATGCTAGAATCATATAATATCCTGCTTTAAAAAACCCTTCAGCTGGGTGAATAGGGAGAATCCTAGAATCATCCAATATCCTGAATTCTAGGAGAATCCTAGAATCATACAATATCCTGAGTTCTGGGAGAATCCTAGAATCATACAATATCCTGAGTTCTGGGAGAATCCTAGAATCATACAAGATCCTGAGTTCTGGGAGAATCCTAGAATCATACAAGATCCTGAGCTTTAAAAAACCCTTCAGCTGGGTGAATAGGGAGAATCCTAGAATTATGCAATATCCTGAGTTCTAGGAGAATGCTAGAATCATACAATATCCTGAGTTGCATGGGACCTACGAGGTTCAGAGAGTCCTGGCGCTGCACACACACCTCAACAATCCCACCCTGTGCCTGAGAGCATTATCCAAACTCTCCTGGAGCTCTGGCAGCCTCGGGGCCGTGCCCATTCCCTGGGGAGCCTGGGCAGTGCCAGCACCCTCTGGGGGAAGAATCTTCTCCTAACATCCAGTCTAAACCCCCTTGACACAATTCCAGCCATTCCCTTGGGTCCCCACAGAGCTCAGGGCTGCTGTGACATCTCCTGGCCATTCCCTTTGCAGTGCCCAAGGGAGCTGGGCTTGTGTCTGAAGTTGATAGGGGTTGTTTTTGTGTGGGAATAGTTTGTCCATGGCCAGGGGATAAGCTGTTGCCGCCTTTGGTCAAGCAGCAAGGGCCAGACAAGCCAGGAACATCCCATCTGGTTATATTGGTAATATTCCAATCGGCTGAGGTACCTAAGCCATCACCTAAGGACAATTTCCTGCTTTGAACACTTTCCTGCTTTCTCCACCCTGCCCCGGTGATCGTGGCCCGGAGAATGCCTTGATTGCCGACAGCTTCTCAGGAGTTGCGGCACAATTGAATCAGTTCCCTTTCAGCGCACAGAAGCCCTTCAACTTGTAATCACGGGCCATTCTGCATCTCTGCATTGTGTTCAGCAGGCAGCTGCGAGCCTGCCTCTCCTCCTCCTCCTTCTCCTCCTCCTCCCTGAGCCCCCTGGGCTGTGCTGGCAGCGATCCCCTCGCTCTCACCCCTGTTAGGGTGCTGGAGTTTGCATGGTCTCTGCAAATAAGGCTTGGGATGGCATGGAAAAGCCTGTGGGAGCAGGTGAGGTGACTTCTGGGGACAGGCAGTGTCATGGGGGACAGAGGCTGCAGGTTAGGGATGCTGTGTGTGTGGATCTGCATCCCTCTCTGATGTGGAAGGGGGGAAAGTCCTTGGGGATGCTGCAAGGCTCCTGCCCTGCCTGCTGTGCCACTCGAGGCACAGGGATGTAATCAGAGCTGTAATCCTGCCTTTGAGCTGGGCCCTCTCCTAGGAGAAATCCATTTTTTCGGAGGAAACTCCAGCCATGAGCAGAGGGTAGCCACATCCAGCCTGTGGGACTGGGTAAAAGCCAGAAGAGAAAGTAGAAACAGCCTGTGCTCTCTTTGGAGCATCTGTCCCTGCTGCTCTGCTGGGTGTCCAGGGAAAACGTGACCAGAGCCATGCAGGGCTGACCTGGTGGCTCTTGGGGACAGGAATTTTCCTTTGAGGCAGGGCCATGGCAGTGCTGCTGGTGCCTCCCCGCTGGTGCCATGCAGCTCTTTTATCACCCATTTATCAAGCATTGCCACGTCATTGGCTGGATTTCTGCTGCTCTTGCTCTTCTTTCCCTTCCCCTGACCCCTCACTGTCTTTGTGCTACATCATTTTTTATTTCCTTGCCTTCTCCTTTTGTTCCCCATCTCCCCCTCAGCATTTTGCTCCCTTCAGAGGCTTCCCAGGTGTTTCTGTCCCCCAGGGCTGTGTCTGTGCTGATGCCAGCAGGAGCAGGAGGTGCCTGGCCTGTCCCTCTATTCCCATTCCATGTGAGCAGGGGAGGGAAAGCTGCTGCTGCCTGCCCAGAGCGAGCAAACGCAGCAGAGGGTCAATGGAAAATTGAGTGCAGAGAGAATTAGGGCAGCAAGGCAGAATAATAAAACCTATTGCTGTTGAAACTGTGCCAGGAGAAGCTATAAAGGGAGGGCTGGGTGCCAGCTCTAGGGAAAAAGAGATGATGCAGTGTGACCCAGAGCTCATGTGTCTGGAAATGGGGATGGGGCTGGGATGAGCTGCTGGCCATGGGGACAGCAGGGAGGGGACACTGGCTGTGCAGAGCCCTGGGACCACCTCCCTTTGAGACCCTCACTCCTCTCCCCACAGTCCTCAGTGTTCACTTGCTGGTCTGAATTTGGTCTGGCTGCTGTCAGGATTTGCTCTGTTCCTCCCCTGAAGGACTGGAGAGGTAAATCTGAAAGGTAAATAAGTATTTAGTGGGAAAGAAGAGCTTGAGGGAAGGGGACATGTTTTGTCCTTTTGTTTGTTCTCACATCTCATATTTTCTGCAAAAAAAGGTTTAGGAAAACCTAAAACTTGTTAAATTAAAAGGCCTGAAGCCCCCAGAGTGCAGCGTGGCTGGGGGAATGATGGTCTGTAATGGGGTGAATTTGCTTGTCCCCATTCAGGAGCACAGCCCAGGCACATGCTCAGCTTTCAGCACCACCACTGCTGAGGCTTCAGGTCCCTGCTCTGCTGAAACAGATCTGACAGACTCGTTTGCTTTGTTTGGATTGCTTTTTTTTCCTATTTTTTTTTTCATGTTGGGAAGAGGAACTCTCTCAAGGTGGCAGTCAATTAAAAACAACAAAACTCCAAACCTGGCTGCTGTGATCCATCACTCTCCCTTGGTTCCCTCTGAATGCAGGAGAGATGTTAGCAATGTTAACAACATCGTTATCACAGGATGGGTCTTTAAGGCAGCCTGGTTTGTCTCCAAGGCTTTCAAACTTTCTTTTGTCCCAAGAAGCCAAAGTAAATTGTAGGCAGCCAGTTAGAACTGTGTGTCCCTGAGGTCTCCAGCATTCCTGAGTGCTTTCATTGTGCAGCTGTCACCACGATGTGCTGCATGATGGGATGTACTGGGAAAGGGCCAGGGAAGCAGAGGCATCCCTGGTGCATCTCACAGCATCATTCCTGACATCCCACAGCACAAAGGCATTTCCAGGCTTCATGGGAGCATCCATGGGGACCCTTTGCCACAGGATTTCTAGTTTTACCTCCTGCTAGCAGGAGCCTGAGTATTCCCAGCAGCTTGGCCAAGACCTTGGTTAACCCTGTCCTGGAGCTGTGGAAATGACCAACCTTCTCCCCATGCCAAAGCTGGGAAACAAATGGCTCCAGCTTAAAGATTGTGTCCTCACATCATCTGGGGCACAGCAGCTCATACATTCTCATTTCCCTAAATGAAGGATGCACTCAAGCAATTGAAAACAACTTCTGGGACAATCTGGTTCCATTATGTCTAATGGCAGCGGGCGCACGTGGTGCCTGCTGATATCTTAGAGAAACAAAGAGGGATTTTCCCATTATTCAGAGAATGGATGAGACGTGAAATGAACTCCTCAGAGGCGTTTCAGTTTGTCACAATAGAGCAAAGTGAGTCACGTTTGGAGGATTCAGGAAGAAAATGTGTGCGGTTTCTTGTGCTCTCCTGTTTGCGTGCTCCCTCCCTCTTCTGTCCCACTCCTCCCTTCTCCTGTTCAAATTCGGCAGCACAAACCCAAACTCGAGGTACACTTGCTGCACCTGTTGAGTCATCAGTGGAAGTGAGACTCCAGCACTCTCCTGGGGCTGCAGGAGCTGACCTTATCAGCCCAGGCATCAGCAGATGCTCCTGAGATGGGGCTCCATTTGTCATTTTGGTTGTGAGCCCAGAGGAGGCATCACCTCCTGTCTTAAAAGCTGTGACCATGAGGAGCAGCTATTTAAAGGCAGAGCACCTCAGCTCTTCTGGATGTTGTAGTTGGAGCACTAAAAAATGGCCAAACATCTTGTGAACTGGAATAATTAATCTCATATTGATAAGTAAGCTAATGGATTCAATGGGCTGTGGGATGCTGTATTTGCAGCCCTGGGGTTTCTTGATGTTACACAGCCAGAGAGGAGCATCCAAAACTTTTCTCACAGCTTTCCCTTCAGAAAATATAATTTCATTGGGAATAGGGAGGGAGCATGAGGGAACACTTAATTTGTACCCTCCAGTTGGCTGAATTAGAATTAAAGCTGCCATTTTACTGTGACATATTGTTTGTCATGGCTGAATTGCAGCAGGTTTAGGATTCTGCTGGGCAGGTGCCCTACTTCCAGCTCTGCTCTCTTCACAGACAGCACCAGGCACAACTTCCCAGGGTTTTTCCTGGAGAAGGCAGTGAGAAAGCTGAGAGAAAGAAGAAAACAACTCTTACCTCTACTTGCTGCATCTGTTGTTTGGCACACGTGGAATGTGTTATGGAGATTGCTTACCAAAAGTGATTTCTTAATTGGCCACAGGTGATGGTTGTTTGGATTGATTGACCAATTAGGTCAAAGGTGTGTTGTGACTGTCTGGAAAGGGTCAGGGGTTCTTCTTTAGTATATAGTATTAGTATAATGTAGCATGGCTTAAAAATCAATTGAAATCTGACTGGAGTCCCTGCATGTTATTTCCTGGCTAGGGATTGCTCTGATACAAAACTTCTCCATCCTAAAAGAGGGATGGGGAGGCAGTTTGCCATCAGCAGAGGCCCAGGGAAGGTGAGTAGCACCTGTTCAGGAGCAATGCCTGCTTGAACCCCATTGCTGTTATGGCACTGAAAGGTTTCCAGAGGACAAATGGTGTCTCCAGAAGGTTTGTCCCAGCTCAGGCAGGGGTAGGTACCAGGGACCTTTTTAAGCCTTCACTTGGTCATCTTTGAGGAGAATTTTTTTTCAGGATTTGTCAGGAATTATTTTCAGGAGAAGAGGGGAAGAAAGCCAAACCTACAGACCAGAGGCTGGAGGTTTGGCTGTCAGAAAGGACCTGGCAGTGCTGCTGGGGCAATGAGCTGCTTACCTAGATCAGGACATCCCTGCTTTTGGGTTATTTATGCTTTTCAAGTGGATTTTTTCCCCAAAGCCAGGCAGAGAGCTGGTGTGGGAATGGTGATGCAGAGGCTGGTGTGGGCAGCAGCTCTCCTTGGTCAGATCATGCACATTTTGGAAGGGCAGCATGAAATACTGCAGTTTGTCTCTCCTAAGCTGCATGTCATTTCATTTTCTCCTGTGGAAATGCTGTCCAAAAATAAATCCTTTACAGGTGAAACTTAATTAGAAAGCCTTGAACATAAATCTCTTTGTGCCTCCCATCCCACCCTGGCCACAGAGATCCCTGAAAACGAGGAGAGGAGAGGAGAGCTCCTTGTGCCACACTTTCTGCTGGAGTGCTTTCTGCCTCTTGTTGAGCTCCTCTTTGCTGCACCTGGGTTGCTGATTAGAGAATTGCCTTGAAAGGCATCTTGAAACTCTTAAAGAACTGTTTCCCGACTTAACAAATCAATGCATTAAAATCTATAAATATTTAATCCCTGTTTGCCCTCCAGTGAGGCTGGCATGGTGCCTCTTCCCCCTCCCAGCTCTCCCCTCTTCTGTTAATACCCTTCCCTGCAATGCCCAAATAATCAATTTATTAATGACCACTGCATGACCGTTCCAGTTCTTCTCTGGCAGCACAAGGTCTGTGGAAGGAACAGCCCAAAAGTGCCCTGGAAAACCCTGGCCTGCCCAACTGTCCGCCTCTTTCTCTGCAATCCATGGTCCTGAACTGCAAAACAAAACCCAATCCCTGAGCAAACTCTAAAATTATTTAGAAAAGAGACACAAATAATGTGGTATATGAAAGGGGTTCTTCATCACTCTGAACATTTTTTAATTTTATCTTTTTTTTTTTCCTCTGCTGCAATTAAATTCAAGGTCTTGTATCATCTGCTGTCAGCATTCCCAGGGAAAAAAGCTCTGGATGTGACAGCAAGAGTGTGTTGGGAGGAGGGGAGCGGGCTGCACCTTGAGATGGGGGAGCAGCCTGTGCTGGGTGCTGTGCCTGGACCCTTTGGAGCTGGGAAGGCTGCAGTGGGGCTCTGGGCTGATTTGGGAAGTGATGCCTGAAACAAACATGGGCAGGAGATCTTTCTCCTTTTTAATGCCTTTATTAAAGTGATCAGCTCGGGTGGGGAAAAACTCTGGGTCCGCACTCGCGCCGCTGCTGCTCCCAGGAGTGATTCAGAGGAAGAGTGCAGCTGTGTCCACTGGTCTGTGGACAGAGCTGGGCGTTCTGTCCTCATGAGAACATCATGAGATTCCCTTATTTTCTGTTTTAATAATTGAAGGCCTCTGTCTAGCTGACATCTTTTAGATTAAGGTGAGGAGTAAGAAGGCCTTGGTGGATACTGGATTCTGTTCCTCACTTCTAGTCATGACTTTGATTCATCAATTTTGTGTTGGCTCATTGTTTTGGGTGTTTTTGGCTAGGTTTGGTGAGGGGTCCCTCCCATTGCATGCTGGATCCAATGTCATTTGCATGCTAACTCATGTTCCTTCCTCTTCACCGTCTGGGTATCATCCTCTAGGAAGCAGCAAGGTGTCACTCAACAGAAGGGGGAATTCTTAACCATCAACGACAGGTAGTTAATGAAAAGCACAGGTGGTTACAATAACAAACAGTGAGAACTCCACCCTGGCAGCAACTAACCCAACCTGTGAACTCTGCAACCTTTAAAAAGAAAATGGGCAGCTTTTCTACTCATAACAGTACCGGAGCTGGGATGCCCACAGGGAGCTGGGGTGCTGGCACAGTGCTCTGTGGGCACAGCCAGCCCAGTTTCCCAGCAGAGCTGCTGAGGCTGACATTCCCAGTGCCCACACGAGCTGCGGTTTTGCTGCACAGAACTCACTGTGGGAGGGGGAACAGGGCGAGTTTCACAGGAAAAAACCCCACAAACATTCAGGGCAAAGCTGCTGGAGAGTTCTGTAGCAGAGGAGCAGAACCTGCCATCCTGAGCTGCAGCTCTGCCTGTCCTCTCATCAGCCCCATGGCTTTGTGTCATGCTGCTGCTGCCTGCAGCATTTGTGTTTTCCCTGTGACTTGTTTGGAATATGTCTGGGGCTGTTGGCCTCAGGGATGGGAACAAGCAGGCACTGGAGCAGCTCTTCTTGGGCGACCTCTCTGTTCTCATTAGCCTTTGCCCAGCTCTGGAGGTTTGGCCATCTTTCCCTCTTCTCCTGAAAATAATTCCTGAAAAATCCTGAAAAAAAAAATTCTCCTCTTCTTGAAGATGAGCAAGTGAAGGCTTAAAAAGAGCAGGAATGAGTGCCTTGGTGCTGGACCTTCCCAAGCTCTTCCCTGAAGGTGTTTCCCAGCCTATGGGTTTGTTCAGGGAGAGCGCTGTGGGTACCAGGAGTGGATGTTGCTGACTCTGTGTTGTCTGCTGAGAGTTTGAGAAGTCCCAGAGCTGTGGGCTGCCTTTTCTGCATGTTTGGGGAAGGTGTGTGTCCCAAGGTTCAGGGCTGGATGCCTCTTAGTGCTGGGTCCAGCAAGAGGCAGGAGGAAGCCTTCCCCTGTAGGAACCTCAACTGGTTGCCCCTTTGTCCTGGACTGTGTTTCCATCTGGAATCTGCTTTATTTTTACTTCTGAAAGTGAAAATGAAAAAGAACCAAGTGTGTGAGGCTGAATGATTCAATTCTGGGGGCTTTTGTGGAGGTCTCCAGCTTGCAAGGAGCCTGGGGAAGCTGGAAGCAGCGTCAGGAGCTATCCCATTTTTGGAAACAATGATTTCTCCCTCCTCCCTCCCTTGAAAATGGGAAGGAAATTCCAAAAAATCTCATCATGACAACTCTGACAGTTCTGTTTCCATTTGCTCAAAAATTACCTTTCAAATATAGTTCAGTTCTCTCCAGCAGACCTGTCAGAGGAGCTCTTCCAGGACAGCTGAGGAAAAGAGAAAGTACTAAAGCAGCTTCCATCCCTGCTATCTCTAAGGGAACTGAACGTGGCACATTTCATCTCTGGGTGCCTGTGCTGTGCTCTCTCCTTCTGCAGCACCAATCCCAAAGGGAGACAGTGTTCTGAGTATTATAATTTGATGATAATAATTCAGCATTTACAGAATCTTCTATCTCTGAATAACAAAGCATGTCAGGGAAAAAATATTATCCCTAATGACAGGTTGGGGGGTTGAGAGGTGAAGTTGAGGGAGTTGAGCTGAAGATCTGGAAGGGAAACTTGGGGCTTGTGACTTGGGGGGTTTTACATTGCTGATGCTCTCCCTGTACTCCAGCTGTGTTTCAGGGAGTGTGCTTGGAAAGCCAGGTGTCTGCTAAGGAAGGCAGGAGCCTCCCCTGAAATGGAGAATGTAAACCCTCCCCACCCCTCTGAATTGCTATAAATT
>JAWWMS010000054.1:7722152-7739633 GCA_035048045.1 Chlorospingus semifuscus
CTTCTGTGACTTTCAGGTCCTCATACAAAGCTGGTAACTTGCTCCAGGGGTCAAAATCAAATCCCCAGGTGTTCTGGGCTGTGTGCCAGGGTCTCCAAGCCCCCCGGCGGGGTCCTGGCAACTCTGGGTACCCCGAGGGATGCACTGAGCTCCGACAGAGAGCGGCACGTTCCCCAGGGGATTTTGGCTGAGGCGTGCTTGATTGCTTGCATTTGGAAAATGTGTCTGTCAGAAGCTGCTACACCCACCTCTGCTTATTGAAATGTTATTATGAGCCATTTAATATTGTTCACCTGCAATGCACAGTAAAAATGCATTTGAATAAACAAAAGCAAAGCATATTAGTGCTGTGAGTGACTCCAGCAGGAGCAAGGAAGGGATGTGCTGACTTGCTTTGTGCAGGGAAGGGATCTTGGGTTGGTGCTGAACCATCCTTCCTTTGTTGTGCGAGCTTTGCAATCAGACCTAGCAGCCACTGTGGCAGGGATGGGGACAGGGACTCTTTTTGCCTCCATGGAGGAACCAGGAGGTGATGCAGTGTGTCTGGAAAGCAGCTCCTGCCCTTGTGATGGTCATAAGTGGTGGCTGAGGTTGATAATCATTCATCCTTAAAATGCTCTCTACTTTTTCCCCTTTTAAACAAGGCTGTGCTGATTGTGATGGGTATTGTTGCTCAAACAGATTTGGAGGTGCCCAGGGATCAATCTGCCATCCTCGAGTGCTGCTCTGAGCATCCCTGTTGGCAGCTCTTGGTGTGTGTCTGGCTGTTACCAGCCCATGGGGTTAAGAGATGTTTCCTCAACCCTCTGCTCAGTGAGAGTGAACAAATGAAAGCCTTCATATCTCATAACCCAGCTACCTTCTTTCTTCTTTCATATTCTCTTCTTTGTTTTGCTTTTCTATAAATTATTTAGAGTTGTGTGAGTGGAGAAGACAGCTGTAACTGCATTTCAGTGCTCTTCAAAACAAAACAGCAAACAAGATCTAGAGCAGAATATTAAACTATCCAAGGGCTTCAGGAACTGGCAATAATGAATTTACACAGACTGAACCCCCTGCCCCAAGCTGGAAGCTGCCTGTGGGATACCTGAGCTGGGAGAGATGTTCCCAAATGCTCCCACCAGCTCTGCTTGTGATGCTGTCAGGCTTTGTGCCTTGGATCGAGGCAGGTTTGTGCCTTGCCTAGTCTGATCCTTCCAGACTGTGCCAGTTCAGCATATGCTTCCTCCCAGATGGGCACTTTTCCCTCTTGGATGAGGCTCTGCTCAAGGAGCCAAGCTATGGTTTGTGCTGCTCACTCCTCCCTGCTGAAGCTGCTGAGAGCCTGGATTGCCCAGGATGAGGTGGCTGTGGTTCAGATCCGGGGTTTCTAGACTGCAGACATAAATAGATGTGCTGTGAGCTTTCCACTCTGACCTGGTGGCACAGGCAGGGGAAACGTGGTGGCTCAGACATGCTGCTCCCTGCACATGAGCAGCAGTCACAGCTGGGTTCCTGTGGGGTGGAGAAGCTGCAGCTGGTGTGAGCTGACCCCGGGTACCTGGAGATCCCCAGGGGCTGGAAGCCAGTTCAGCTTGGGCTTGGCTTTGCAGCTGCATTGAAGGTGGAGGCATTAAGGGACACCCAGCTGGAGCATGGCTGTAGTGCCACAGTGAGATCAGCCTTTCCCTGGTGCCCAGCTGGCACTGCCAGGCTTCACTGTGCCCACTGGGGATGGCTGGGGAGCTGTGCCTGCATCCCAGGGAATCCAGCAGCCAGCTCCCATGGGGAAAGCTCTGCTTGCTGAGCTGCCTTGTGATAAGGCATCAGCTGGGACTTGTCAGCGGGCTCCAAACGCTCTCGTCACAGGGGCTGTCAGCAGAGCCTCTTTCAAGTGTCACTTCCCAGCATTAATTACCAGGGATGGCAAATCCAATGGAGATGGAGCAGTTCTGCTCACCCTGCAGCTGCCTGTGCTGCAGCTTCCCCCCTGTGCTGGGCACTGACTCACTGCACGTGCTCTTCCCAGCACTGGGGATTGGCACACCCCACTCTTGGTGTCTGTTGGGTCAATTTTCCTTTCTGTGTTCTTTTTTTATTATATTTTTTTTATTTTATTCACCACTTCTGGATGTATCCAGTCAGGGAGTGAGGCAGGGAATTGCTCTGGATGTCTCTGCTCTGTGCAGTCCCTGCCCAGGAGGCCTGAGTAGCACAAATGTTTTGCAGATCACGGCTCAGCAAGCCAAACTTTCCTCCCCAGCTCAGGCAGTGATGTGGATGGGAGGGATGCTCCCATGTGGTGGCAGAGCATCTGAAGTGAATCCCAGCACAAACAAAACACAGGAGTGATGTGCTGAATAATGACATCTAGCAACAAGCGTGTCTGAGTGATAAAGTTAATGAAATTACAGGTTCTGACCTGATACCAGGCTCTGCTGTGGGGAGATAAACAGCAGGGCAAAGATGAGATGTTTATTTCTCCCTAGCTGCAGTTGTAATCTGGATGCACTGTGCAGGGCCATTAATGTTATTACTGTTATGCAAAATCATTTTTGACTTGGGGGGAAGAAAAAAAAAAAAGAGAGCAAAGAAAGAAAAATCTCCCAACTGCCTAGAAAATGTAAAGCTGACAAAATTAGAATTGCAGCAGGAGCACAGGCTGACCTGGTGACATTGTACAGAGCCCAGATGAATTTAGACAGAAGAAAAATCCAAGGCAGTTTAGGAAGAAAAGTAGAAAAGTAGTCTTTTTTTTTTTTATTAATAATAAAATGAAATGGAGCGAGGCAGGAAGCAATAGCCAGGCTGTCCTAATTATCCAGAAGGATCCCCTGAGCTGGGATGGAGCAGGAACTACTCTGTCTCTTTGTGGGTTTGGGTTCTCTCTAGCAATTAAAAGGTCTCTAGGATTTTGTCTCTGTGGGTGTGCATGGTGCAGGTGGGGTCTGTGGTGTGGGGTGCAGTTTCTGGGGTCTTGGTCTTTGCTGGGGAGACCCTCTCTCTCTGAACTCACCCCAGTATGTACATGGGGTTCAGTGATTATGGAATTCAGGAATTTGGGTAGATTTGTGTGATTATGGGTTCAGGAATTTGGGTAGATTTGTGCAGGTGTTGTCACCTCCTCACCGCCTCTGTCCTCACTTCCCTGTGGAGTTTCCAGTCCGTGCTCCTCATGAGTTCTGCTCTCTCTCTCTCTTCCCGAGCAGATGGCCTCAAGCTCCATCCCTCTGGGAATTCCTCACGTGCTTTTCTCTTTCAGTATACACAGCTGTCATCCTCACAGACACAGCTTCATCCTACAGCAGCAGGAGCCCTTTGCCTTTGTCCACCAAGTCCTGTTGGAGGCACTTTGGGCCCCATCCATTGCAGGTGGCACTTCTCCATCCCTGTCTGGGATGCCCTGCATGCACAGTGATGGAGTTGGCATCCCAACCTCACTATGGGATTACCCACAAGTTCCTCAGAGAAGATTTTGCCAAACCAAATCTCCTAAGGATCAGCAAGGAACAGAACTTCTGCCTGGTGAAAACTGGGGAGAAACCAGACTTGAAAATCGACTGTCTGCAATTCCACTCCTGCAACAAAGGACCCATCTTTATTTCTCAGTTTCTTTCATGTTTGAAGAAAGAACATTTCAAGCAGGCCTTTGTGCTGGCTTCACAGGCTCTGCAGTCTGGGTATGGCCTCCAAGTCTAGACAGGAGACAGGACTTATTACTGATGGTTCCAATGATTAATACCATGGGCATATCAAAGGTGTGGCTGGGCACTCATCTTGAATTCCTCTCCTGGACTTACTTCTCCCCTGCTGTGTTGGCTCAGGTAAACCTCTGAAGTTTCTCTTACTCAATCCATGGATGCTTTCCTCAGTAGTGGTAGTGAGATGCTTTTTGAGCATTCCTGAAAGATGGTCTGGCTCCTAGAGTGCACCTGGAGATGTGGATCCAGCTCCACTCTGCCACGGGCTGCTCTGACAGCCCTGGCCATGTCATTTAATGGTCCAAGGGTTGGAGAGGGAGCCAAGGCAGAGAGCAGGTAGGGCAGCATAAGAAAATATTGGGAACTGCTGATGTCAGGACTTGTGGTCCCCCCAGCCTCCCAGCCAAGCTGCTCTGGGTGGTGCAGCCCAGGAGAAATGTGGGAGAAGGGATTTAGGCAGGGAAGACAAATGGCTTTGAGGTAACAGCAAAAGCAAAGGAAGGATTCTGATGAGCAAGACAGACCTTCCCATGCCCCCCACCAGCACTGGAGGAGCTGTTCTGGTGGCTGCATCTCAGAATCGTTTTCCCTTCCAGTGGAGACTCCTCTGGGAGAGGTAAGGCAGTCTGCTGTGGCTGGAGGGCAGGGTGTTGGGGCTGTGGAAAGGGATATTTTGGGGGCTGAGCTGTGCAAGAGGAGGGCAGGTAGTCAAGCTGTTCCCTAGAGTTGCCATTCATTGCAAATACCTGAGCTCTGCAGTGTCCTGGAGGTGAGATTCAGAGATGGGTGTGAGCTGGGGGTGATGCCCTCACAATGGACAGGTGATGGTGCTGCTCTCCATGCTGGGGACCACTCAGGCAACAGGAACTGGGTGTCTGGCCTGATAATGATGTCCTTGAGGTGACAGCCTGTGTCCCTGAGGGCACACTGGTGCCAAGGTGTGCTCATGGCTGTGCCAAGGTGTGCCCATGGCTGTGCCAAGGTGTGCCATCCCTGGTGCCCACGCTGGGGCTGGGAGCCCCCATCTGCTGCTGCTGTTGGCTCGAGGAGTCAGCTGCAGTTCCACCCCGATTCCCAGCATTACCGAGAGGCTTTCTGAGCCTTTAATAAATAAAGTGATGGCTTAACGTTTGCTGGGGCTGGAGGCTAAAATGGGACACTGCGTCAGGCCAGCATCTGATGTGTCTTGGGGCTCTTCTCTCCAGTGACCTGATGGGATCGTGACCCTCTTTGTACGCGATCAGCTTTTCCAAGCTCTAATCCCAGCCAGCTCCTCCTGTAATTTATAGGGACCTTTGAAAATGTATATTCTCATAGCTTGCCAGTGAAAAGTGGTTTTTTGCAGTCCTGTCTGAAAAAAAACAGCTGCAACTTTCAGCTTTAAAGAAATGAAAAAAAGAAAAAAAAAGGTGGGGGCTCAACAGGGCAGGAATTGGCTCCTAATTCAAGGAGGCACTTCCAGACATGCTTAGGTAGTGTCTCTAGTTAATAAAGATGTTTAAGCTGTCTTCAAGCCCAGCATGTTCAATTGTGACTGAATTGAATGCATTAATGAAGGGAATGAGGGCCCCAGTTAGAGAGGTTACACCAGCCATGCCATTGGGTCTCTGGTTCTGTGATGATGCCAGCTCAGGCCTCAGTGTGGATTTGAAAATGTCCTGACCTGCCAGGGAAAAGCTGTGCTTTGCAGAGATAAACACAGCCATAATTAATATATTAATGTATTAACTGTCTTTGGAGATCTCGATGGAGAGGTGCCAGGCTGGAGTTTTAGGTTTGTTTTGTTCGTCCCATTGAAATGGTTACTTCCACCCTAAATCTGGGTTGTCCTCCCCACTGTGGGGAGAGGGATGGTGGGGCTGTGGGACACGATCCCCCTCCCTTAGACCCCCAAGACAGTGATCAAAGCAGCATCACAGATGTGTGGGAGCACACTCAGGACATCTCTCCCACAAGAGCCATATCCAACATACTCCTGCCTCTAAGAATGGCTCAGAAGGGACAGGGACCCTCCTGGGGTTTGGGGCTTTCCTCTGGCTCTGCAGCCCCTGGCTCATGGGTTTTGTGGCCCATGCTTAATGACTAATTAAGGTTTAAACACCTAGGGTCAGCCAGAGCTCTTCCTGGCTCATGGCAACTGTTGCTGTGGAGAAGAGGCTGCTGGGGTGGGCTCTGATAAGTTTTAATGTTTTCCTCCCCTCCCTTTGCTACAACCTGCTCATTAATTTGATGAGACAGAGGAGGGAAGAAGCAGCTGGAAAAGTGGCTTTGAATGGTGCCACAGGGACTGGAACAGAAGCAGGGTGGTTTATTATGCCAGCATTTTGCTGAGCATCTGAAGAGATACTGGATTTGTGAAGTCCTGCTGCTTTGCAAGGCTTGGACTGGTCTCACCCTGATACTCCACAACATCCCAAGTTGAAGAAATACCCTTGGTTGCCCCCTCTTCCAGCCAGAGCTTGGTGACTTTTGGCTCCTCATGTCAGCAGCAGCTCTTGAAGGAGGAATTTTGTGGAGTTCTGTGGAGCTGCAGATGCCCAGTGGGGATGTCATGGCAGTTTCATGTACAGTAGCCCTGATTCCCCAGGTGTCCAAAGTGTTTTCCATCCAGGCAAAATCACAAGCTCACAGAAGATAAGCTGTGAAGTGTTGGCTGTCCAAGGAAAATAAGCCATCAGGAGCTATATTTATATAAATGCCAGGCACACATTGTTCATCACTTTGTGCATCACTATGAATGTTTGATAAAGCACTACATTATTTAAAAGTGTAGCTGGGCTGTGGGACAGTTGTTGACCAAGATTAGCTTCAAGATGACTCTTTTTTTTTTTCTCTCTCTTTTTTTTCTTCCCCTGATGGAAAATCTAAAATAATAATATGATGGTTGTTTACTTGCCTTGGGGGATCTCAGGTGTCCTTGCCTCTCCTGAGTTTCTCAGCTGGGTTGCATCTTGTGTGTAATGCAGAGAATCTGGGAGAGCTTCAGCTGTCACAGAATCCTGGAAGGGTTTGGGTTGAAAGGAACCTAAAAGATCATCTGGTTCCAACCCCCAGCCATGGGCAGGGACATCTTCCACTAGACCAAGCTGCTCCAAGCTCCGTCCACCCTGGCCTTGGACACTTCCAGGGATGGTGCTTCCATGGAATCAGCATGGAGTGAAAATCTACCTCTGGTTTCTGGAGTCATACTGATCAGAAGAGGATGTGGGAAGAAGGAGAACAATCCCACAGTGTTCCCCATTTCTACTGGAAGTACATAGATGCTGGTTAGCATCAGCCCTTGGGATGTGGGGCTCAGGGCTGGGGCTGCTCTGGATCCTGTCACCTGAGCGAGTGACGAGTTTCTCTTAAACTGCAGCACTCAGCTCTTTTTCTCCTTGGCTTTTAGTGGCATTGTGGCTCCACCAGTTGGCATGTGGAGATTTTCGCCCATCATTCCATCCCAGATTTGTGGGTTTTATGGGGAAGGGAGCAGGGAGGGCAGCTGCAGCACCACCTCTTCCCTCTGTTTGCATGTCCTCTTCCCACCAGTCGTGTTTTACCTGGCCACGGCACCGAGACAGTTTTGTCAGCTGGCTCCTAAGGAAGATGGATTGAGGCTGGGCACCTGTGCTCATACTGGGTCTGCAGGCACCTTCCAGCCCCATTTATCATTAGGCACTGACCTCCCTGAAGGACCAGTGGGAGAGGAAACTTATTAACAAGGTGCTTCAAATCAATCCTTTCTGACGGCCCCGCTGAGTTACGGCGTTTGCTGCGACTCTCGCACTGGGTCCTGTGAGTGTGGCAGTGCTCAGCCTCACTTCTTTACCTGTGTGGCTTGGAATAGGCTTGGTTTTGATATCCTGGGCTTTCTGGGTGTTCTCAGGTCTTCTCCTGAGCCAATGAACCAGCTCTCAGCTCATGATCTGCTGCCTCCACCCTTCCCAGGTTGTTGGTCCTTTTGGTGCTGCTTTTGGAGCAGAAGCTCCTGGCCACATTGAGAGATTTTGGTAGTTTGTCCTTCTCCTGTGTGTTGGCATCACTCCCTCATTCATCCTGGCAGGTGGCACAGCATTGTCATGACTGTGAAAAATGTCACCTTGTCCTCTGGGCAGAGAAAATGTATTTTCTAACTAAAAAGTTAATTCTGCACCATGCTGCTGAGCACGGAGTTGGGGAGTGGTGGAGACTGGCCAGGGGCCACTGTGCCACATTTCCCACCCATATTGTCCAGCTATGGCTGTTCCTGGAGTCCTGTCCTGCCCAGGTCCATCCTTTGGGGTGCTGGCACTTGCTCACACTCACTTGACAAAGTGCTGCTGCCTCCAGGTTCGTCCCCCAGCAGTGGCTCCTCAGACAGATGGGGATGGGACTTTTCCTGCCCTCAGCGAGTTCCTGCCCAGCTGGCTCCATGGGGAATGTCTCCTCTGGCTCTGCAGAGCTGCAGGAGCTGTGTGGTGGAGGGAGGGAGCTGGAGGTCGGCGCTCTGCTCTCGACCCAGTGTCTCTCCTCCATGCAACATTAGCCCCGACTGCTCTGCGTGCCCATTAGCACCAAATCGGGAAGCTTCCTCCAGAGGGTTCTTATTTAACTTTTCAATTATTTGATAACTTGAGGAGCATTAGCTGATACTGAGGGTCTGCCCATCTTCCCTCATCCTCTCTGCTGGCTGCCTAAGCAAAAAAAGTTATGATGTCTCATAAAGCACCCTAAGTTAAGGGTTTTATTAGAGCTGGGAAAATGGGAAATGGAGTCTCTGTTGGACTGGACCTCCTCAGTGCTGGGGCAGGGGGAGATGGAGCAGATCCCAGCACCAAAGGTTTTTGCTTGCAGGACAAATGGGATAAAGAAATAAATGCTGTGTACATGTTAGGGAAGGGATGTGCTGGAAAGTCTTTGCCCTGTTGAAGAGCTGAGGGTTTCCTGGCCAGAAACAGCTCCAGGGAAGGAGCAGCTGGAGCAGCCCCAGGAGTGCAGGGACCCATCAGTTTTCGGGAGGTGCTCTCCAGGCAGAGGTGTGAGCAGAGGCGGGACTGTTGGACCGCAGCTCTTCAGCGTTTGATCTTTCCTAATATGTTTATAATTACATTGCATTATCTTAATTACCAACAGGAGAAGTGGGGGGAGCAGGAGGGAGGGAAAGGAGAGAGCTGGAGAGGCAGGGAATGTGCAGGGTGATGAGTAACTCACAGCCTCCATCCACGGGGCCACGGCTGCGGTTGGAGCTGGAAACGATGCTATTAATACAATGCTTATTCATTTCCCATCATAAAAACATGGAAGCGCGTTCCGAGCGAAATTAACATTCCGTGACATTTCCCGGTAAACGGCGAGTTTGCACACATGAGTGGAGGCAATTAGCTGGGAAGTGACTGAGCGCCGTGACTGGAGAGAGGATGAGGAAGGGTCAGGGCAGCCGGTGCCAGGTGGGTGCTGCCGTGGGCTCCAGCTCTGCCCATCCCTTCCCAGTGGGATGGGGGGCCCTGCCAGCTCCTGCCCACCCAGCTGCAGAGAGCATGGGAGCTGCAGATGTTCTCTCCTGCTCCGTGCAGATGGGGGAAATGGCAAAGCTTGGCAATAAAGGTGAAAAGCAAAGAGTTTTGGGGTGCCCTGGGGTCCCTGTCCCCACTGCAGGATGCTGTTCTCCATCCCACTGCACACCAGCCTTTCCCGGCATCCTCTTTCCTGTCACGCTCCTAAAGCTTTATTAGAACCCAATGGAGACTTTTTCCCAGATTTGTTAAACTACTGAAAACTTCTGATCCTATCAGGCCTTTTTTTTTTTCCCCTGCCTCGTACCAGATAAGGGCTGTGCTGGCTCTGAGCCCGGAGCTGAGGGTGGTGGAGAACAGGGTAGGGAAGCAGTCATCTCATGAATATATGAAGGAGGAAAGTACATTTGTTCAGTTTCCTTCAAAGGAGACATCTTGAATAAAACTTTATCTCTACTTCTGCTTCCCTCCCCCTCCAATTTGCAATTGAAATCAGACTTTTGCGTATAAAGATCTATTTTTATAGCGACAGATTTATTAATGTATATAATAATCTAATAATGTATTAATAGCTGTGTATTAATAGCTATGTATTAATAGCTGTGCTAAAAAAGATGTATACAGCCTCTATTTTAAAACTCAACAAAAAGGGCCAGGAGAGAGAAGAAAGAAAAAGTCAACATAGAATACAAGGCTGTTTTCAAAATGCTTATGGGTTCCTCTCTCCTTCTGTTACTGTGTGAGAGCCCCACTTCATAAAAGAGCTATTTGGAGATCCTCCTTCATCCTTGCTTTTGATGTTTTTTGTATATATCCATAAATATAGAGAGAGATATACATTTAAATAAAAGTATATATATGGAGATATATTTATATATATGTATTTAAATAAAACAGATTTATATGTCCTGAGTTGGCTGTGGAATGCAACCAGCAGCTTCCCTGTGTTTCATGGACACAGTGGCTCCCTGTGGCACTTGACATGGACTGCTGGAGATCGGGGGATCAAAGGGAACCGGTTTTCCTGCTCGAGAGAGATTTGGTGGCTGGAGAAGCACATGGAGAGGTGAAGTTCCCAGTGTTCCTCCTGCCTTTGCCATATTCCCATGCTCTGAGGCAGGATGTGACTCCCCAGATGTGTTTTTTCCTCTGAGTACGTGCAAAGCTGTTGTACAAATCTCTCCCCCTGTCATCACATCAGCATCAGTGTAATTACCTAATTTTATGCTACTAAAGCTCTGTGCTTTGTGGAGCTCGGTACCTTCAGGGTGGCACTGTTGAAAATCAGTCCACATCCCAGTCTCAGAACAAACACCGTTAGTTATTTCATGCTTCGGAAAGCAACAAACACCCATTATTTAGAGCTGGTGAGAAATCAGGGTTTCCACCATGTGGAAAACTTCCAGCATTGTGAAATTTATGCTCGTTCCAAAATAGGATCAGAAAGTCAATTTCTTGAAATACTTTGTGGAACAGAAATTTCTAAAATATTGATCGAGAAACATCAAAATGAGCTTGCTGAATATCAGGGAGTTGATTTGGAGGAAACAATTATAATGTTATTAAACTGGCATTTTCCTGGTGTTCTCGTGGTGTGTTAGGGACGTGGTGATTTATTAGACCTTTAGAGCCCATGTCAGTGGTTCCTAGGAGAGTCCCCTGCCTTGTGCCTAGAAAAAGCAGATTATTTGATAAATACTGGAAGTGGTCAGTGAAAGGGCAGGAGAGTCTTTGAGATGAGCCAGTGTCTGAGGTAAGGGGGCTGCATCCTCCACATTACATGCAGGGCAGGAGGTAGAAACCCCACTGACCATGGCTTCTAATTGTGCCCAAACTTTTTCCATTTAATCCTTGATTGAGTTTGTCTTGTTGCAAAATGCTCAGTCGAGCAGCTTTTGAGATGCTCTGGAGTTATTCCTCTCACTGAAACTCTGGGAGCGTTGTGGCCACTGTTAATATTGAGGGATCAATAACTTGCCTTCTGACAGCCAGAAATCAAAGAGAAAAATGGGAAAACCAGATGCTTAAAGACCTGTATTTTACAGAAATGTGTTTTAGCCCATACCTAGTGTGGGAAGCTCTGATAGAAGCTGCTCTGGGCATGCAGGTTTTGTGTGAGGAGAGCAAGAGTGGTTGTGGCTCCAGGAAAAGAACCTTTAAGCCAGACACCAAAGACTTTGAGGCTCAGGGAAGCCGGCACCTTTGCAGACCATAAACCTCATTGTTCTGTTTTAATCAGATGTAAAACCCAAGCTGTAAGACTGTCCAGCTCTCCACCACCCAATACCACCACGAGGTTTGAGCCTGATTTGGGGAGAAGCTGCTCCACTGGGCTCCTCAAGGCCCCATCTGAAGACTAAAACACCTCAGCAATTCTGAGAGCTTTTTTCTGACATCTAAGGTGTGTTTCCATCACTGTCTGGCTTTGCTGGCTGGGAACAGGTTACAGTCAGAGGGGTTTTGTAGTGCCTTGAGAATGTCTTGGAATAGTGGAGACAACACCCAAGTGTGACTGGTGGGGGCTCACAAACAGTTCATATCTCAATGAGGGTTTGTGAGTGGTCGTACTGATCCAAGCCTGGCACTCTGAGATGTGGAATCCCCCCTGGGATGGTGAGATCCTGCTTGTGGCATGTCCCCAGAGCAGCCCCCCATACCCATCCAGTGTGTCTGGGAGGATGCAGCTCTCCTGGCTGAGCTGGAATGAATGCTGCTGCTTCCCATCTCCATTGCAATGTATTTTTTACCCAAACATTGCTCATATTGTTCAGCTGATGACTACTTTTTTTGTTGCTGTTGTCATTGTAATTTTTAAGGCAAACAACATATTTTCCCACTGCAATTTGTGCCAGCAGAAAGGAAGGAGGAGAGAATGGCTCTGGGTAGGAATTGTTTTGTGGGAGACGTGCAAACGAATAGGGGAGCCATAAGGAGAGCAAATCTCTTTTCAAATAGAATATGGGGGTGGACAGGAGGGAGGTGTTCGTCAGGAATGTGTGCTGTGCTTTGCAAAGGTAGGGTGACCTTCAACTGTGTCCTTAAAGTGCTGCCAGAGAGGGAAGCTGATTTTGTGGGGGCTGGAGAGCCTCGTGATTCCCCTGCTCTGGGGGGGAGATGGAGATCACAGCCTCGTGCCAAGCCCTGGGGTGGATCCCACCACCTCTGCCAGGCTGGGTGGAGAATCTCTCAGCACAGTGACGGAGATGTGAGCTCAGCAACCCGGTGGATTTATCCTGGGAGCTGGGGAGGGGAGAGAAGGCGTTTGGCAAGCTGTGCTGGAGAGGAGGACAGTCCTGGCTTCTCTGGAATGAGTCGTGTTTGGCCAGTGCTGGGAGAAGCTGGTGCCTGACGTGGCTATGTCGTGCTGGGGAGCAGCATGTGGGAGCTGTGGAGGTGCCAGGAGCTGCTGGCTGAGCCCATGTTTGGCACAGGCAGTCCAGGGGGGCTTGCAGAGTTGTGTAGGATAAAGCAGTTCAGTTGGAAGTGATCTACAAGGATCAGCTAATCCAACTGCCTGACCAATTCAGGCTGGCCTGTAATTAAAGCAAATTATTAAGGCCACTGTCTACCCCACAGCAGTGCTTCTTCCCATCCTTTTCTGACCAGTTGGAATCTCCAAGGGCTGCTGTGGGGAGGCCCAGAGGGCAGTTTGGTTTGCAGTCTCTCTCGTGGATGTGATGAACAGCCCCAGCAAGTGCTGTCTCATTCCATTATGGTGCAGTGGTCTCTTCTCTCTCCCTTTTGGCACTGCTGGCAGTGCATGAAGGGCTCTCCCTTCATCCTTCACCCCTCATGTTCACACAGTTGAAGCTCTGCTGTCTTTCATTTGTCACTGAAGGTTTTTTCTATGCTGCACACCCATGCCAAACTCTGCCTGCTGATATCATGTCAACAAGGGTCTTTTCTCATTTCTCATTTTCCTTTCATTCCTTTCTTTTTTCTTTCCCCTTCCCTTTGTTTTTTTTTTTTTTCCCTCCTTTTCTTCTCCTGCTTTACTTTTCTCTCCTCCCTCCTGCTTCCCTTTCCCATTTCCTTTCTCCAAACCCCTGAGCTCAGCTGCACAGAGAAGCCAACGATGTGCTGGCACACTTGTGCAGAGCAGTGAGCTGCACCAGCCCTTTGCTCCCAATTCCTGCAGTGATTTGGAGCATCATCCCAAACAGCCAGTGGCTGAAGGACCCCCCTCCCTCTCCACTCCCCCCTTCTTGGTGTTTGCTCCACTGACAGGTGTGGGAGCAGCTGCCCCAGGATGGCTGTGCCAGCGTGGTGGCCAGATGGGTACAGTCACCACAGTCCCATCAGGGGCCAGGAGCCTGCTGTGACCTCGCTGAAGGCATCATCCCCTCCTCCTCCTCCTCCTGGCCTCCTTTTGGTAAATAACCCTCAGCTGTGCAAGCCACTCCAGAGCTCCCTGCTCCACCTCCACAAGTCCTGTATCACACAGCCCCAAGGTCTGGATAACTCTCCATCTGTTCAGGGGAGGCCCTGCCACATATTCTGCTGGGCAAGTGAGCTGCAGGGTCAGGCTTCCCCCTGTGAACACGGCAGCAGGAGGCTGAGCCACCCCAGTGCTGCCCCAGCATCCTTCCCTGGCACCTCAGGGTGATGTGTGCTGTGGGGATGGGACTGGATGCTCTTTGGAGACCCTTTCTCTGCTCTGGATATATTTTTTCCTCATGTGATGCTGCCTGCTGGGGCATCTGATACTGCAGGACTCAGCTGTGCCTGCCCTAAACATCACGGGCTTTGGGGAGCTCTCTTTGATCTGTGGTTCCTGGGGGAGCCTGGTACTGGAAAATTCAAAGTCATTACACAGCTGGTCCCTTAGCTCCCTCTCTTTCTGGAGCTTTCCTGAAATGGTTCCCACTGCAGGCACTTAACTCAGGCAGGGAGTTTGATCCTTGTTTCTCTGTTGCCTGGTATGACTGGGTGGATGCTCTCCCTCTGTCTCCCAGCATGGCAGCACTGGACACTGTTTACCAACTGGTCACTGTTTTATTGGTTTCACGTGAATTGTTTTGACTTAATGACCAATCATGGTCCGGCTGTGTCGGGACTCTGGAAGGAGTCGTGAGTTTTTCATTATTATCTTTTAGCCTTCTGTGTGTATCCTTTCTGCATTATTTAGTACAGTTTAGTATAGCATAACCTAACATAATATAATATAGCATAATATAATATAAAATAGCATAATATAATGCAATATAACATAATATGCAACATAGCATAATATGGTATACTATAGTATAATATACTATGATAAAATATAATATAACAAGATATAATATACTATGATATGATATAATATGATATAATATGATACAATATAATACAGTATAATATGATATAGTATAATATAGTATAGCATAATATAGTATAACATAATGTAGTATAATGTAGTATAATGTAGTAGAATAGAATAGAATAGAATAGAATAGAATAGAATAGAATAGAATGGAATAGAATAGAATAGAATGGAATAGAATAGAATATAAATTAGCCTTCTAAGAACATGGAGTCAGATTCATAATTTCCTTCCTGCCACTGGAAGGACCCTGAAAATACCACAGGACCCAGCTCCAGCTTGCACAAGGAAAGGTTTCATGGGCAGAGGGGACACGGTGTCGCAGCTGTTTTGTAACCACAGCCCCTTTGCTGGTGTTGCAGCTCCCGAGGTGACGCAGGAGACGGTGGAGTCGCTGATGCAGAAGTTCAAGGAGAGTTTCCGCACCAACACGCCCATCGAGATCGGGCAGCTGCAGCCCGCGCTGCGCAGCACCTCCGTGGGCAGACGGAAACGCCGCAGCCGGCCCCGAGGTACGTGGCCATGGACTTTATCTTTTATATTTTACAAATCATGTACTGCATTAGTGTATAACTCTAAATTCCACTGTGGGAGACCCCCAGTGTAAGACCGGGCTGTTTGGGTCCACTATGGCTGGCTATAGACCCCAGCCCACATGGTCTTACATGGACGAAAGCAAAAGATGGAGAGGCACTCTTCTTCACACGGGGACGGATGTCCTCTGTTTATTGACTTGCTCAGGGACACCTCTGGTGACTTCCCAGGTGGAAAAGAGGGCATGGTCTCATGGCAAGAGTCTTTTATGCCTGGGGGAAATGGGGGGTGGAGGAGGACCACGGCCAATGGGATACCAGTGGGGAGGGGCCAGGGGAGGGACTGACCAGGGAATAGACCACCAGGGGGGTATCGGGGATAGGGGTGGGCGAGGGAGAAGCCGTGTGATAGGAAAGGGGGAGGAACAAACCATGTGATACAACATAGAAGTCATGTGAACAGTGCAAATTACTAGAACACCCAGTGCAAACAACTGAATAACTATTTAGTGCACTACAACACCCCAGGCAGGTGCTGTCAGGATGCCCACCTTCTCCAGAGCATCTCTGCTCCGAACAGTTCCCTGAGCCCACCAGACACCCGAGCCCAGATGTTGTATTCAATGCCTCAGCAGAAAGTGAGAGGACTCTTTGTATGGAAAATCCAACAGGGTTTATTTAGGGATGAAACAAAGGTCCAGGACAGGGTACGAGTACAGCCACAGTTGAAGGGATCCTGGGACGAAGAGCTAAGAACAAGGGAAGGTCCAGGGTATATAACTGGGGCAGGGTAGGCGTGGTCGGGATATGAACACACCAATGGGGATAGGGATGGGAGGAGGGGTCAGAGTGGGGTGATACAGCTTTGGCCAATGAGGGAGCAGGGAGGGTGTGGTGTTCTGGGGAAGGCCAATGGGGAATCCGGGAATACGGAACATTCTGGAACAGGGGAGTGAACTTCAACTGACAAATAGAATTTCATTTACGTTGAGGGGCAGGGAACCCTGGGAGAATGCTCTGACTTCTCACTGTAGCATAAACTGGGGAGTTTTCCCAGGGCATCCCAGCCCTGCAACTACTCACACCATTTAACACACTCCACATGAAGTGTTAGCAACTGTATTCATGTTTGGTCAGACAAAGCAATCCTCCTAATCCTGAGAACCATGGACACCCTACAGCCTCAGACCACAAAAATATAAACAAAAGTGAATTGGGGGTATATTGGGGGTGTATGACTTCATTACCTGAACCTGTAATTGGAGGATTAACCCCTGATATGGAAATAGACCAAATTTATATCTGTCTGAAAAACTTGTGACCATTGTCCAGCTTGGGTGCAGCCTCTGGGAGGCTTTGACTGCCCAAGGTGTATCTATTGAAGGCCTTTAATAAATACCTATCACCTAAGGGGTATCGGGGACAGCCAAAGGTGATACAGAGACTCCATCATCAGAAGGCATGAAATAAAACCACTTTATTATTAGAAAACTACAATTCTTATGGTGGACCTAAGATTGACCTTTAGGAATCTCCTCTCACACTCTTGGTGAACTATGAATAGCACGCTCTGGAGAATCATATCTATAAGCAGTGGTTACAGAAAGAGAGATAATAATTGTTTGAATTCTTCTAAGTTTCCCACAGCTTCTAAAATCCTGGGAGAACTGTGTCTCTCTCTATTCAGAGGATATGTAATTACTACAAATACCTACTTTTATTGTCTTAATGTTGTCTAGCCTCTGTTCTCCAAGGCATCAGCCATGGCCAGGAGCTTGGCTGGGGAGGAAGGTGGGAGCCTCCTCACCCTCACTGCTGAAGGTGGGGACACCAGAGCTCCTCTGTGGTGGGGTGAGAGAGGGACAAACCCCACACAGATCCTCTGGGTGTGCTGGTGGAGGTCCCTGTGAATTGTGTCACATCATGTCCCTTTCCAAGGGATCCTGCTGCAAGCTCGAAGTCCCTGTCAGCTGCCCCAGCTAAAACACAATGAAACAGTTTCTTGTCAGCTTTTAGTTTCATGAAGGGGTGAAACTAAATTTGGCTGTCACTCCTATTATTGGGACATCTCTTCTTTCTGCTTTCCCCGTGCTTGGGGGCTTTAGGAGCTACACAGAGAGTGGGAGTGGAGCATTCATGGGTCTAAAGGCTGTACCACACAAAAGGCTGTGCCAAGGGTTTGGATCCAGGTCTCCATCTCTGGAGGAGGAGGAGATATCAGATCCCTTCAGGAGTGATGGGGATGAAGGTCCCTTGGCCATGATCTGCCCAGTGCACTGAGGGTCTTTGTGTCAGCTCTGGGAGCTGGGAAAGAAATACTTTTTTTTCTGAAGAAGAAAAGAAATACTTTTATTCTTATTCTTTAAAAAAAAAAAACCAAAAAAAAAAAACAAAAAAAAAAACAAAACCAAAAAAACCCAACCAAACAAAAAAAAAAAAAACCAAAAAACAAAAAACCCCTTTGTTTTTCCTTTCTTTATGAGTCTGAA
>JAWWMS010000054.1:7782173-7801228 GCA_035048045.1 Chlorospingus semifuscus
CCAGCCCGGCCCCGCGGCGGGGAAGGGCCGCGCCGCGCTGGGCGGCTCCCGCGGCTCCCGCGGCTCCCGCGGCCGGCGCTGCGCGGCTGCGCGACCGCGCTGGGAAGGGAGGGGATGGGAGGAGAAGGAGAAGGAGGGGATGGGGTGGACCCGGACCCGGCCGGGCGTGTCCTGCCCTGCCCTTGCGGAGTCCCCGGGCCCGGCAGCCGGTGTGCAGAGCTGAGGGCGAGGCGGCTCGGGAACCTGCCCCATCAGACTGGCCGCGGTCCGAGCATCGCCCTGCTGCTCCTGGAGGAACAGAAGGCTCGCATTCACCCGCTATTTGGGACAAAAAGAGCCACCCCCCTACGCCTCCGCCCCCGGCTGCAGCTGAGCATTGCCGCTCTGTGTCTGCAAACACCGCCGCTATTTTCTTCTTATTATTCTGGTGCTCTATGAGGTGACTGAGGAAAACATCCCTGTGAGCAGAAAGACGAGCAAAATGGCTTCAGAGCAAATCCCTTGTCCCACAAGGTCATGAGATTTTACTGGCACTGAGGGGCCCAGCGTTCCCTGGCCTCCCTGCTGCAGGAGGATCTTTGGGAATCCCATGATGGCATGAGCAGGACTTCACCTGCATTCTGCCAAATATTCTCAGCTCTGCATATCACACCAACTCCAAAACAGCACCCTTTGTGTTTTGGGTAATACCACTGCCTAAACAGCCCCTTGTCAAATGCTGTGGTGTGTACATAGCTGCTCCAGAATGCTCGCCCAAGTTGGATATTTTATTACGGCATCGGGCAGGAGAAATTACCTTATCCTTAACATAAATGCACCCGTTTACAGTGTCCAGGAGGGATGGACAAAGTCTGTGACCAAGACTTTGTAGATGCTTTACCTCGGGATATGGGACGGGTGGGACAAAGGAGGCGAATGAGGAAGAGGAGGTCCCTGAGCAAACTCATGAAGTTCAGATCCATATAGTGACTTCTCCTAGGGCCCCCAGTAGCCAGTTTTGAGTTTAATTTTTCTGTGCAACATCAATGAGAGCAACTTGAAGCTGTCAGGAGAGGTTTAGGTTGGGCGGTAGGGAAAGGTTCTTCACCCAGAGGGTGTTTGGACACTGGAACAGGCTCCCCAGGGAAGTCACAGCACCGAGCCTGGCAGAGGCCAAGAAGTTCTCAAGTGTGATTCTTGAAGTTGTCCTGTGCAGGGCCAGGAGCTGATCTTCTGTGACCCTTGTGGTCCTTTCCATCTCAGGACAGTGTGTGATTCTGTGATTCTATGAACTGTCCCTGCCTCCTGCCTGCACTCACCAGGGAAGGCTGCTGTGCCCTGCAACCTTCCTGCAGCAGCTCCTTGCAGCATTTTGTTTTGCTCCTCACTTTGAGCTTGTTGTTTACACATACTCAGTAGCCACAGGCTGCCGTGCAAGTATGTGTTCAATACTGTGCTGATACTCTGCCCTCAGAAGTCAATGGGATCAGAGAGGTCCTCACAGTAAATCTCATTCCACATACAGGTTGTGCCCTCCACTCAGCAAGGTGCTGGCTGAGCAGCTTCTGCACGGCTTTTGAGCTATCCCACATGACAGGTGATGCACAGGTAATGAAACAGGAGTGGAAAGTGAGAGCAGCAGCCTTTTCCTGCCACAGCTGATCGTTTGCAGCATCCAGTTTTGTTAAATTCTTATGACAGGGCAATGAAGAGACAGAGAAGAAAAGTGCTTTTTCTCTGCTACAGCACCTGCAAATCTCAGGCCAAAGATTTGTTTCAAGTGGCAGACGGCCTAGTAAATCTGGACTGCCACAGCCTGGTAGCTGGTCTCAGCTTTTGTTCCTGCATGGGAATTGCTTGCTGTGTTACTGATAAGAGGGATCCAGTTACAGCTGGGATCTAAGTTTCTGTGAGGGCAGGGAGAGGTCCTGGGCATCCACATCCCAGCTGCTGCCACTGCTTGACTTTCAGAGACAAATGAGTTATCCTGAAATCTGTGTTTTTATCAATGGCCAGCACAAATGAGACCTGTGGGGGAGAGCAGAGAGGGAAGGTCCTGGTGCAGACCCAGAAAAGTTAGGCAAACCTGGATGCACTACTGCAGTTTATGCTCTGAAGATCAATGCTGTGTTTTGGTAGTCCAGCTTATGCCTGGTTGCCCCAGGATTCTTAGAGCAGGACTTCAGCCAGGTGTTTGGGACTTGCTCAGTAAGGGCACTGCTACCCCTCTTTCAGAGGAGGGTTTTATGCTGTGTTAATCCCATTCTGGCTGCAGTGTTGCCTGGAAGCTGCAAGAGCCCAGAGCACAACAATGCCTCCTAGAACAGTGTGGGAAGCCTCAGCAACAGCACATGTACCTCATGGTTTGTCAGATACTGATCTGCATGGAAACCCCAGCAGCCCTGCTGTCCTGCTCATAAACAGGATTTTTAGATGTTGATTATGACCTGCATGGTGGTGACCAGACCTGGCCATTTAAAAGGTGCAGGTCCCAATGTGACGTCTTGTTTGCCAGAGTTTAACAGCAAATAAAGAGCATGGGTAGAACACAAGTACCCTCATACCTGTCCCACACTAGGTTGTCCTGCTAGTGGTGCTCTGCCAGCCTTTCTTCCTTCAGGTTTCAAAGATTTCTGCCAGCAGATATTGAATCCATTTGGTCTGGCAGTCTGGTAGTCAAGCTTATCACCAGGAAAAACAGCAAAAACTGTGTCCTTAGCCTGCCTTTTCCCTGACTGTGGGAGAATGCAATGTCCCTTCCTTCAGGCACTGTTGCCTGTGGCAAATGACTTGTATTAGGGAGGATTATTAGCTGGTAGCAATGCCCACAAACCCAAGTATTGTTTTCTGCTCCTGTGCATTGCAGGTGCCACAGTCTGGGTGGTTCCTGAGACATGGTCTGATTTTCCCAAATTTGCCTCAGAGAGGCTCACAAGAGATGCCCACTGCACTGGCAGCTGCCTCGCTGTCTCACTTAGGGAGGGTGGAAATCCAGCTAATTTAGCATGTTTGCTTAATTATCACTGTTCACTTTTTTGAGTGGGGAAAATGAGAGCTAAGAGTGATGCACTCAAAGTCTGTCTGGCTGCAAACACACACCGAGTGCAGCACAGACTGCAACAGTCATCCCTCAAATACATCACACAGAGCAAAAGACCCAAGACATTAACGTACACTTCTGTCTGTAATCTGTTCTAGTCCAGCTGCCTAAAGGAAGAGAGAGTAACAGAATAAAATAAGTAGATTTTTCTAGTTAACATAAATCTGACTTTGTTATATAGCAAGTCAGATTTTTCTTCTGAAGCCTGCAATTTGATTTGGGGGCAGGAAGGCACTTAGAATGTTATTAGATTCTCTACATTGGCATAAAGACTTTTGATCTTCATTACCTTTTTTTTTTCCCTGTAATGTCCTTGAGTTTGTTGCACATCTTTAAAAAAGCCTGAGGTTACCATGGCAGGCTGCCCACAAAGGTGGCATCGGGTGGAAACCACAGTCTGAACCCAGTGGTTTGTGATGGGACTTTGTGGAGTGCCAGTGCACAAGCTGTCCCAGCTGTGTTTTAGCTCAGAACTAAGTCAGCTTTTTAAAAATCAGAGCTCATGCTCTGAGCTCATGCTTACCACAGGTTTACTTCTATGTACTGCTGGGTTTGAACAGCAGAGTTTCACTCACCAGATCTATGAAAAATGCATGTATTTTATGATTGACTTTTCGTAAGTATTAAAATGAATATTATATGTGTTGTGTTAGAAAGTAATGCTGTATTAATTCTCTTAAGTACTGTGTTAAATGTAGTTTTAGGTTATAAAAAATGTTAAAATAGAAACTATGCTATGTAGGATACTTTTTTTAAAGGAAGGACTCTCAGCGAGATAGCATCAGTCTCATTACATGGTTATGACAATGGGAAGATGCCATCAGCCCACATCCCAGGCAGCAGACAAAGAACTTAATGTTACAACCTATTTTGTAAGTTTTTTGACCCATCACACAAAGCAAAAGCACATTGACAGTAGTTCTATCCAACCACTATAAGCACATGTACCTTTGGTTAAAACAATGCTTGCTTATTTCAAATACAATACCTGCTTGTGAGCCTTAAAACACAATACACAGAGCTCCATTATTAAGCTTCAAATTTCCTACTAGATAAACTTTTCTGTAGCTTAGGGAGTTATTCTAGACAAGCATTAATACACAGACCATTGTTCTATACTTCCTTGCTTTTCTACAGTACAAATAATTTTTCTGCTGACCAATCACATGGCTGCTGCTTCACAGCTCTAATCACAGTTCTGTTGTCCCTGAGGCCTGCCTTTTGCAGCTTTCCCAAAACCATCTGATTTTGTGGATTCCCACAGCTTCTCACCCTTCCATGGCCAGCTCTGGGGCAGTGTCCAGCCCAGAAGGTGACAGCTGTGCCACCCTCAGGACCTCTCTGCTTCCTTGCATCAGCTCATGTGTCCCCTGCAGGTGCTGTGTATGAGCTGAGCAGATGATAATGAGAATTAAATCTGTGCAGAGCTTAAACTCAGGCACAATCCTTGGAGGTTAAGCTTGCACTTAGGTGCTGTGATGGATGAGGGTGACGAGGGTGACTTGCAGCAGGGATGGAGGAGGGATAACTGTCAAATTCACTCCAGCTTTTCCCTCCATGCTCTGTGCCAGGCCAGCAGGGCAGGAGCCACTTTCTTTGTCTTGTTCCTAGAGTTCTAAACTGCTTCTGGAAAAACTGCATTTCTCATCAGGATGAAGCAGAGGCTCAGGTTTGGAAATGCCATCCCTGAAGAGTAGGAACAGCAGGGGTCAGGGGTAGAAGAGGAGCTTTTCAGAGAGCTTTACTGGGAGTCTGGGAACATGGTGCTGCAGCTCTGAGGCTCAGTGGCACTGAGGATGCTCTGCAGCGTGTGTGTGTCCAGAGAGGAGTGGACACAAAACTGTGGCTCTGTATCCCTTTGGGTGGGAGAGGCAGCCCTGAAACAGGTGTGTGTTTGTATGATGCTCACACAGCTGGGAAGGTGTGTGTTTATACCCCACAGCCCTTGGGATCAGGCTGCCACCCCAGCTGGGGTCTGGACTTGTCCCCAGCTTGTACCTGTGCAGCTGGGGCACAGCAGGGCACTCCTGCAGGACAAGGATGAGCTCCTGGTAAGCACGGGAGGTTCTGCCAGGAGGGAATCAGGGACACCAGCAGTGCCAAGAGAAGGGTGACAAGCAGCAGCTTTGCTCCACAGCTGCCAGAGCTCCTCCAGCTCCTTCAATGAAAGTGCCAGAGACAGCACAGAGCAGCTTCCCTGGGAGCACAGGGACTCTGGGAGCCTCCATTCCTGCTGTGCACTGGGTGGGTGGATTAGGGGGATTCCTGCAGCATTATCACCACGGATCACTCTCTCCATAATGAGGCTAACAGGCTTATCCTGGCAGGCTGATGGTTCATCCTGCAGCCCTGCTCTGCTGCTCCCAGGCCCTGTGGGGATGGGCAGAGAGGGTGTGGGTGCAGTGTGAGACCCCATTCCAGCAGAAGCAGAGTGTAGTGAAGGAATAGTTCAGCAACTTCCAGCTTTTCTGTATAAAAAAGAGAGCTAAACCCTCCACCTGTTTAATAACACACTGGAAATACAATATTGGACCTCCAGAGCTGAGCACTGGGACCTGCCCTCATTTATGCTGAGTGAGCAGTGATCCTTCCTTTGGTTGGAACAGCTGAATGATTGCCATGGATTATCCAACCTGGTTTGTGCTTCTGAATCCAAACCAGGGGAAGGACTGTGCATGGCAGGGTGCAAGGTGGTGGCAGTGGGAGCAGGATTCTTGTCCTGGGGGTTGGTAGATCCTGATTCATTTGTGCTCCTGCAGCAGCTGAACGCTGCACAGAGGCGTGTGCAGGACCTGTGGAAATTGCATCCAGCTCCAGGTGCACTTACTTGTCAAACTTGGTTACTTTGGTTGACTTTGGCTTCAAGCTCAGCTTGAATCTTAACTCAGCTGCAGCAGGGCTGAGTGGATAACTGTGTCCATCTCGGATGCAGTTGCTTTGAACAAAACCTCTTTAGTTTGGCCTTTTGGTGGTTTCATTTATTTTAGCAGCATGTTGAAAAACATACATTAAAGAGGGCTTGGGAGTTGGAGCCCCGTTCCCCCCACTCCAGGCACTTTATCAGGAGCTTCTCATTCCATGGGGAATCAGCATCCTCCGTGGCTCATCATTTTCTCTGGGAAGGATGGGGACAGACTGAAAATAACAGAGTAGTTTGGGGGGCCAAAGAAGGAAGGTGGATGCTGTTGGGGAGAGGGCAAAAGCTCCTGAGAACTTGTAAGAGCACAGCAGGTTCTGCTGAAATTTTTTGGAAGCCCCACTAATTGTCAGTTCATGGCTCTTGACAGAGGAATAGATCCTAAAACACCTGACCTGAGGCGATGGAGTCCTCTGTGTTCCAGCACTCACCTGATCCCGTGCTGAGAGCCCTCCTATCCAATTTCCAAACCCTGCCCAAGGGGTGTAGATCACCCTGGGAAACCTGTGGAAAGCTGATCCCCCCTCTCTCCTGCCCTGGATCTCCTCCCCAGCTGGTGGCACCACTTGCCCTCTCACTTAGTGAAATAAACCTCCCAATAAACCTCCCAATAAAGTCTTGAGCACCGGCTGTAGCTGCTGAACGTCCAGGATTGGAGTCGATAAAATCAATATTTCCCCTGGTTGATAGAGTTCCTCCTTCTGATGCCAAACTGAAGGAGCAGTAAACAAGCCAGCAGGCAAAATAAACCCTCCTGTACCGTGGCAAGGGGGTTCCCCACCCTGCACCCCCAGCCACAGATATGGGGAAGGATTTGGGCCATGGGATGCTGACCTCTGTTGGTGTTTTTTCTTTTCTTACTCTAATTTCTGTGGCAGGAGCCTAGAGTGAGGCAGTGCCCCAAGACTCCCAGCTCTGCTTCGCAAGCACTTTGAGATGTCTCTCATTTGCAGAGCACATATTTGTTACGTAATAAGCGCCAGGAATTAATGATCCACAGCACGGCTGGGGAAACTTGCGTACTAAGCACCCAAGGAAAAAATAACTTTTCTTTTTTTAAAATCACTGATGGAGCCATTAGGACCTGTGTTTTCCTGCACTGAGACCGCCCCAGCCCCCAGGCAGGGCAGAGCTGAGCAGGGCCAAGCACTGCCATCCCTCTCCCAACTCTTTCCCTTTGGAGCAGCAATGTTCCTGCCGCTCCTGTTATGAATCATGAGGTTAGCAGCTTTTGACAGATCATAAATCAGTGCTTCCAAGTCGCTAGGACAAATCCCAGGACATTTAATCTTTAATATTAGACGCGTTTGAGGCAGTGAATATTTCATGAAGGTGCTGTTGCATTTTAGCACATCATTAGCCGTCTCTTTTTTTCCCCCCCCACTCTTTCCTTTTTTTGCTGCCTCTCCCTTCCCAGGCGTCTCTTCCTCAAAAAATCTCAGTGGTTGAATCCCCATCTTGCTCCCTCCTGACAATAAAGCTCTTTACTGTAATCCTTGTGAGGCATTTTAAGAACTTGCTTAAGGAGGGGCAGGCAGGTAGCTGCCACTCTGCCTTGCCACTGTGAGGAGGGTCCCCACGTCCCCAGCATCCTCCCCATGTCCCCACCTCAGCTGTGTTTACAGCTCAGCTTTGCTGCACTGTGAGGCACGACGGGGAGAGGAGGGGAGGGTGGGGGGAAACACTGGCAGCAGCTTGTAGCAGGAACTCCACGTGCAAATCCAATTAATCTTTTGATTTTGCTGTTTCTTGCTCCGGGTTATGTATTTCTACCAAGCACTGAATCAATTTGGGCCAAGTGTGGGTTTCTGGTGTGGGAAATGTCTTCTCCTGCTGGCAGAGAGCAGAGGGGAGCAGGGCTGAGAGCCCCTCCACTGTGGGATGGGGGCACAACATGGGAGCTGCCTGAGGAGGGTTTTCAGCATTTTAGTTACTGTATTTACAAACAAGAAAGAGCATTTTGCTCACATTACTAACATGAGCCATGATTTATACAAAGATCTTGGTCAGAGATCTTTAAATCACCAATAACTCAAGACCATTTTCTACTCACCTGATGGCTCTGTTAAATGGATCTGCATTACTGTAATCAGACTGGCATCCAAATTGGGGAGTTCTGCAGCTTTCAGTGGGAGTTTGGGCTGCAGGAGACTCTGCCCTCTTGTCCTGGTGTCAGATGGCAGAGCCGAGATGGGAAGGGGATGTGGGATGGGTATGTGGTGCCCACCTTGGGCATTGCACAGGGGGGACACTGGAAGGTAAAGATCCCTGCTGAGGAGTGAGCCCCTGGCTGCAGGACTGCACAGGAACATGGGTTAAGGACAGACCTTCTGCATCATGAAACCCCATCCCCAGCTACTGTGGGTGCTGCATTGTGTAATCCCCTCCCTGAGAATAACTCATATAGTGGATATTCTTGCCCACGACAAGGGTAGAGAATGATGCAGCTGACTCCATCTTATCAGAAGGCTAATTAATTACTTTATTATACTATATTATTCTATACTATTTTACACTATATTATATTACATCTAAACTAAATCTGCCAAGCACTCAACTCTGCTCACACTGCACAGAATATTGTGACTGTCACCCAACAGTCCCAACACACACACACACAAGTTTGGCCCTGACAGGCCAAGGAAACAAAACACCATCACTCTGGGTAAGCAGTCTCCACATTGCCTTCTACTTTGGCACAACACAGGCACAGCAAATGAGATAAGAATTGTTTTTCCTTACTCTGAGGTTCAGAGAATGCGAAACCCAGAAATATTCTTGGGAAGAATTGTGCCTTGCTTTTCTCTGTGAAGAGGAATGTGGCGACAAACCACAGGTTTCTTACAGCTTTCCACATCTCCTTCGGCTTTGATGTGGGGAGGGGTAACTAGTGGGTTAGCTGGTGTAAAATTTTCTGGGTCTCCCAGGAGGCTGGGGGAGAACAGACCCAGGGAGATGAGTAGGGAAAGTATTGGTGCAAATCCTTCTCCCCCACACCTCCTGGGGGCTTCTGGAGTCCAAAGTGCTCCAGAGGAGGGCAGCGGGGGAGGAGGGCCTGACTCTGCAGTCACTGCCATGCCTGTGGGGCAGAGCCATCTCACCCTTTGCCTGCTCTGTCCTAGGAGAGTGCAGCTGCCACGAAGGGTACGCGCCGGACCCTGTGCACCGGCACCTGTGTGTGCGCAGTGACTGGGGACACAGCGAGGGGTGAGTGGGGACACCGGGCTGGGGGGGCCCTGCCCTGGCCTTGGCTTGTGGCATCTCGCCCTGACCAACAGGGCGGGGCCTGGTTAGAAATGGGCAAACTCTGCTGGATTTCTCCAAAGCTGCCAGCAACTAGGACCCTGCAAGTCCTTAGAGCCCCAGATGTCACCTTTTAACTGATCCCCAGACCCTGGGGAAATGTCTTCTTTTTCCCACGGAAAATGGCCTCCGTTTGTGGCATCTCGCCCTGACCGACAGGGCGGGGCCTGGTTAGAAATGGGCAAACTCTGCTGGATTTCTCCAAAACTAAAGCTGCCAGCAGGTTGGACCCTGCACGTCCTTAGAGCCCCAAAAGGCACCTTTCAACTAATACCCAGACCCCGGGGAAAGGATTTCTTTTTCCCACAAAAAATGGCCTCCGTTTGCAGCATCTCATCCTGACTGACAGAGCGACACCTGGTTGGAAATTGGCAAACTTTGCTGGATTTCTCCAAAACTAAAGGTGCCAGCAACTAGGGCCCTGCAAGGCTTTAGAGCACCAAATGCCACCTTTCAACTGATCCCCAGACCCTGGAGAAATGTCCTCTTTTTCCCATGAAATTGGCCTCCATTTGCGGCATCTCGCCCTGACCGATAGGGTGACGCCTGGTTAGAAATCACCCAGTTCTCCTCCCCCTGGGTGATCACTGTGCCACTTGCCCAGCCCAGGGATGTGCTCAGCTGCTTTTACCCTCTCTCCTGGCAGGCCCTGGCCTTACACAACACTGGAGAGGGGATATGACTTGGTCACAGGAGAGCAGGCACCAGAGAAGATACTCAGGTGAGTCACAGGAGGGTTCAACTGGGATATTTGGGCAGGGAGAGCCATGAGGACATCCCAGTGGGTGCAACCTTTTGGTCAATGCCAGCTCATTCTTGTGCTGGTGGCAGGACAAGTGTCATTTGGCTGTGACAGACCTGAAAGATTTGTCCATGTTTGGCAGGCAGAGAAGGGTTTCCCTCTTGTCCCTTCAGCAAATGTGAGGACAGCATGTACAGAAACTCCTCCTGGAATAAAACAAAGATTTTTCCCATCCCCATGTTCTCCTGTCACATCTCAAGTAATTTCTCTCCCTTGTGGCTTTCAGGACAAGACAATCACTGACTTATCCATTGGTGCCACCAATGCTCTGCCTTCCAAGCAGGCAGTGGAGGGCCACCATGCCCTGTGGACACTCTGCTCCTTGTGACTTATTTTTCCTTTGTCCAGGTCCACCTACAGCTTGGGTCAAGGACTGTGGCTGCCAGTCAGTAAGAGCTTTGTGGTGCCCCCCGTGGAGCTTTCCATCAACCCCCTTGCCAGCTGCAAGACAGATGTTCTGGTGACTGAAGATCCAGCAGATGTCAGGTAGGAAGCAGATTTCTCGTTCGCTTCATGCTTGAGTGCCTACACTGCTCTTTAAATTGTTATTGAGGATGCAGTAATTTCTGTGATGATAGGTTTGATTAATTTCCTTCCAATAAGAAATCTGATGTGATTGCTCTCCAGGCTCTTTGGGTTGATGGGTCTAGGCCAGGCCTGAGTATGTAAGTCTGAAATCTGCCAGTACAGGCAGGTGAATTGGTAGGAACCTGTGGCAAGGTAATTTGAGAGTGGCTTAAATGTAATGTTAGATTGCAGTTCTTAAATGGATGCATTTACTGGGATGGAGGGGCTGTCAGCTTTCTGAAACCCATACCCATATCACATCCACCTGGCACTGATATCTGCTGGGATGCTCATGAAGGGTGAAAGGCCACGTTGCTTATCCAATAATTACACAATTAGAGGGGTTATTTTTCCTTTTTGGAGTTCAGTGAATGCCTGGACATTTTGCTGATCATTTGGTGGTGGTTATCCTCTTTGGTCTGGTTTACAAGGGTTTAACTGTAAATTATAAGGGTTTAATTCTGAAGGTATTTAGTGTGTATTACCCTCTCTCCAGTAAATTAAGATCGAGCATGTGACTGTTTGGTGCCAGGGAGATTTTGTGTTCCCTCCTTCCTTCCCTCCCTTCCTTCTTGCTGCTTTCTCCTGTTGACTCCAGACACAATTTCCTGACTTGAAAATCCTTGCTTGTATTATGAATCATCTCCCTGGGCACCAGCAGGATCCTTGTGTCCCCCAGCCCCTTCTGTCTTGTCTTTCCCCAAAGTGATGAGGAATGGATTTCCATTCTTCTGTCCCATCATCTTGGCAGGGCTGTAGTTGAAGCAAGTGCCTACAAAAGCTATGGCAGAGCCAGGACTGGCATCCAAGGTGCCCTCACTTCCAAGTGTGTGTGGTTTTGTTGCTAATTAGTGCTTGTTCCCTTTTCCTGTGGAAAGAGACAGTGGTACATATCCATCACAGTTTGGCTCTTTTAGGCCCGTTGCTTTTCTTGTCTGCAACAACTTCTGCTTTTCATTTGAGAAAGGAAGGAGTTTATGCTAACATTTTCCAAGCCAAAGTGCCAAGAGAACATTATTTATTTCTTTCCTCTTCACATCTTCATTAAAAGTGCCTCAGTGAAGGTAGAGGCTCAGAAGCTTGTTTTCTGCTCCAGTGCAGTAATTGTCTCTGGGCACTGCTCCTTGTGGAAAAGTCTCTGTTGGGATGGATGAATGCCAGGCAGGAGGAGGGGAGGCTTTGGCACAAAGCTGTTGCCGGCTCCCCTCATAAATGGAAGCTGAACTGAGAATTCCAGGTATAAATATTGGAGTGGCTCAGGTAGAATATGGGAGGTGTGAGTTCATGGCACTTGTATCTTACACACAGGAGTTGCTGAATTATTAAAACTTTAATAAACGCAATAATAAATATTTGATGTTGAATTATGGAAGGTTTCACAGATACAGTGAGAAGTGAAAAGCAATCTATTATTTCTACATTAGAACTGAAACACTTCTCAAACGAGGAGCTGCAAGCTTGGGATCCTCAGCACCCCAGGGTGGGTGGAACCCTCTTCTGAGGTTCTTGGGTGCTTTCAGAGCTGCTTATCTTGCAGCCTCTTTGCTTTATCTCTGGACTGACACAAGCAGCTTCTCACGGGAGAAGTTTTGGTGGTTCAGATGTTCAGGTGGTGATCCAGCAAGTCAGGTGGTCCAAGGTGTAGGGTTCAAACACAGCCATCCCTTCCTCTGCCTGGAGGTGTTTCCTGCCTTTGGGACTGTGGCAGCACTGCTGTCCCTCCATGCTGGGAGCTCCTGCAGGTGAATCACAGAATTATTTGGGTTGGAAAAGGCCTCAAGGATTGAATCCAGCTGGTGACCCATCCCCACCTTGTCACCCAGACCACTGCACTGAGCACCAAGCTCACTTTTTGAATATTTCCAGGGATGAGAATTCCACCACCTCCCTGGGCAGCCCCTTCCAATGCTTGACTACCCTTTTCCAATAAAGAAACTCTTCTGAACCTGCAATGCTTGGGCTTTAATACAGCCCCATCTCCATGCCCCAGAGCAGACCCTGGGCTGTGTTCCACCAGCTGCAGCACAGCTGTGCCCCATTTGCTGTCCTGTGTCACTGTGATGGTGGCTCAGTGCTCTGTTCCTCCTGTGTCTGTAATAACGAGCGTGCTGCATTCCTGCAGACCTTTCATTAGTCTGACACCTTTGGCTCTGGGGTCACTTGTCTTGAAGAGTTTAATGGAGGGAAATGGCAGAAAGCCTGCTTTGGAGAAAACAAGTGATGAAGTCTTTACAACTCAGCGGGTTAAAGGTTCAAATGTGGTCTTGTGTTTTTATGAAGATGCTTGAGATGCAGAGGGACAGGTGAGGCTTGGCCTTTCAGCAGCTCTCTGGGGAAATGCTGCCTCCAATGCTGTTCTCTGTGTGTTTCACTGCTGGGCAGTGCAACAAGCTGTACTTTGGTGGATGGGAATGAAGGACCCAAACCTTCCCCTGCTGCAGCCAAATCATTAGAGAAAATTCCAGAAAACAAGAGCCAACAGGATTTGTGCAAACATCCTCCTCAGGATGCTCCAGGGGCTTCAGGGGACAGGACACAGCAGTGTGCAAAACTTGGTGCTGGAGGTTTTAGGGCTGTGCGTCATAAATTAGGAATGAGAGTGCTTAGAGGTAATGAAACTTGCATATATAATTTATCAGTGACCATATTGAGCATCCCTTCCTCGACCCCAGAGTCTGATCCTGTGCACAAGGATGGCATCAGTCACAGCCTGGGACAGTGACAGCCACGCTCACGGTGACATCTTTGCTCAGATGAGCTTGGCCAGCAGTGCTGCAGGGCTGTCCCCACAGCCTGGGCTCCCTGGCAGCACATCCCCTGCCAGGACAAGAAATACATCCCAGTCCCACCTTGTCTTGCTTACTTTCTTTGTTTCCCTTCCCATCTCTTTCTCTTATCTATATTTCTCCCATAACCTGGTGTTAAACACAGTAGTCTATAAAATTTAAACAAATTATTGTTAGGTGTTCAATCCTTCTGCTGGCCTTCCCTGGACACCTTGCCATCTCTGTCTGAGCCTTTGCAAGGTGCAGCTTGCAGGAATTGTTGTGTAATTGTGGCAGTGCATGGGAAGGACCCACAGCCACAGCCCCCAGGTCCTGCTGCCCCAGCCTCCCTGCAGGGATAATGAAAGCATCCCTGCAAGGGATAATAAAAGTGTCCCTGCAGGGCATAATAAAAACATCTCTGCAGGGGATAATGAAAGCATCCCTTGGGGCACACACAGAGCTGTGGGGGACCAAGAGGAGAGGCAGCCCTGGGGGCAGAGCAGGGCGCTGGCAGGCTCCCAGTGGTCACGGTTCAGTGTGCCACCCGCTCTGCAGAAAAGTTGATAATTTCTGTTGAGCAGCCATAAATCAGAGGCATGAGCCTCAGCTGCTGCCTGACATGACATACAGCTCTATCGTTATGGCAACCATAGAAACAAATAAAAGCCTTGCCTTCGCTTGACAAGCCTTTGAGATGTCCTGATGGAGAGACAAGTGTTCAGCAGCAGAATGAATTCTCTTGAACTCGCTGTCGATTTATCTTCGTTTTGCTCCCAAGTGTGCCCCTTTGCTCTCTGAATTCTTTGCCAAAGTACAATCAACTGGATTTTTTATTTCTACTTTTTCCTTATTTGTTTGTTATTTTTATTTTCAGTTCTCTCAGAGGCAGAACACTCTGCTCCCCCTCTCTGTGCCCTCGTGAGTCCCATCTTCTGTCAAGGATGGGAGCCAGGCTTTTTCTCCCTGCCCATGGCATTCACCAGCTCAGCCATGCTGTGCTCTTGCAGCCTCACTGCTACCCCAGCCTTTCAGGAATTTTGAGTGATATTTTGAAGGGGTTTTGCAGTGATTTGGGCACTTGTGATTTTGCAAGTCAGTGGTGATCACTGTGGTGTGAGGCTCCCTGGGAGTGGAGTAGGATGAAAAATGAAGTGGGTGAGGAAGGCAAAGGGTATCTGGAGAGTGTGGAAACAGCTTTGCTGTCCCTGCTGTTTGCAGAAGCAAAACTCACCTGTCTGTGCCTTAACCTCCTTGCTGGTCTGCAGGAGCACAGATGAATGGGTGCAGCTGCAGATGGACATCCCTCAAGGTCAGGAGGTCTGCGTGGGGTGGGATAGGGCATGCAGGCAGAGGGCACCCTGCCAGCTCTCCTTGCCATTTGTGCAGGGGATACCATGGGAAATTCATCCTTTTTTCCCTTCTTTTCTTACTGCTGCCCCCCTGGAGCAGAGCAGGGTGTGATTTTGGGGAGCTCAGTGCCATGAGGACCCTCAGCCAGGAGGCTGGGGCAGAGGAGAAGCCCCTTTTGCAGGCTGTTCCTGATCAGAGGTCAGTGGCTCTCCTGCAGAGCCTCCTGCTCCGTTGGGGCCAAGAAAAAGGTGTGAGTGGCTGCAGTCCATGGCCATGATGAATGGACAGCTTTGCATGATGGAGCAAATTGATCATTGCATCAGCAGGCACAACTTATTCATCGCTGCAGAGAGGACAACTCATTGCTGTGCACATCACAGAGACACCCTCATCCCCACAGATAACATCCCTGGGCTCTGGCCTGCACTTCCTACCATCCCAGGACACTGTTGTCTCTCAGAAAGTGGTGGACAAGCATCTTTTGGTGTTTAACACAGGGATAGAGGCAGCCTTTGGCCTCATCCTCTGGAGAGCAGGGACAGATGCTTTACAGAGAGGCAGCCATCAGCCCCTGCCCTGCAGCTGCCAACTGAGCTCTGTCCTGGCTGCTTACCAGGATTTTTCCTCCTCGCTGCCTCCCTCTGTGATTTATGAGAGCAGGTTAGAAGAGTCAGGTACGTCTCACTTGGCCACGGGGGGACTAAATGGAGATGTAATCTTGCAGCAGCCATCAAGGGGTGAGCAGCAAAATAGGAGAATTAGGGGAGGGGTGTGATGGAGAAAGAGGGGAACGTCCCCCCAAAAAATAGAGCTGAAGTCACCCAGGAATTTCACCAGAATTGAAATGTGGATCAACCCAGCACCTCTGGGACAGTGCAGGAATTTTACTGCCCTCAAGCTGTCTCCTCCTGGTCCATCAACCCTTGGCATCCTTCATGCCCAGAATCCAGGGAACATTTCAGCCTTCCCTCAGACCAGGCTTTTAGTAACTCCTGCTGCAATAACGCTGAGCTCCACTCTCTGTGCTCTGCTGTGTGAACTCACTGCGTTTTTGAGGTCTTAATGCTGCACCGTAAAACTGCACAGAAAATGATCAAACCTCTTAGGGACAGGGGATGTAAATTTGAGCCTAGCTCGTGGGCAAATGCTTCACAGGGAGCACCAGCTACAAGTTTGGCAGCTGAGTGATTGCAGTTCCTCTCGTCCATGGTGCTGCAGAGCCCAAGAGGGAAAAAAACCCCAGCGAGTGAACAGATTTTGTTTATATGTTTATTGAGACAATTAAAAATACCCCACACTTGCCAAATCTGCAAACGCTGTCTCACACCCAGAATGATTCCCTTTGATGTCTCTGGGATCTCCTGCCACAGAGAAGGGTTTGGCACTGGGCTCTGCAGCTTCTCCACATTCTCCATATGGATCTGCTGCTGTAGCTGTGTGTCCATCCACCCGTCCATGCGGGATCCTGCCAGGGCTGAGACAAGCACTGAGGGTTTGGAGGGGGAGGCTGGGGCTCTAACACACTCTGAATGCTTAGCAAAAAGGGTGATGCAAGGTAGCAAAATCAGACCTTGGGTTTCTGTGTTGAAAGGTGTTTTTCCCTCCCTGTTTGATGTTGTTATTTGTTTTTATGTCGCTGCCTTTGCTTTCTGTTAACCAGCGGCTGGAGTGTGCTTTGTAGCTGCCTGTTCAAAGCACAGCCCCTTGGCCTCTCTCTTTATACAGCCTCTCTGTACTATTTTTCCTGAATTACAATTTTTTTACCCCTATTTGAGTTTTATTACCTTTGCTTTTGTTTGCATTTCCTGCCTGAGAAAGGGACTAGAAGGTTTGCAGGAGGAAGGACCAGGCAGCTCCTGCTGGGATGGTGCCTGGGTGGGACAGTGACACTGGGAAATGCCTTTTCTTCTGTTATTTCTTAACACAACTCAGTGGAAAGAACTGGCACTATCCAAAAACCAGTTCTGATGAGATTCCTAAAACCTGCCTGATGTGGACAGGATCTACTCTTCTTTTCCTGTTTTTATTTCCTGTAACGATTGCTGCATCACTTCAGCCAAAGGACAAAACTAATAAAATTCAGTGGAGCCAAAATGTTCCTGGGAGTGTGCCAGGAACCTGTGACAGGCTCCACAGCCAGGGAGGAAAAACCACCTCTGTGGAGACGACAGGAATGGAGATGGACACAAGCAGGGCAGCTTTGCCCTTCTTTTAGGGCACTGCAAGAAGATGCTGTCCCTTGCAGGCTTGGAAAGGGCTTTTGGAAAGGGCTGGGGGCTCAGGGAGAGTCCCAGACTCTCTTTTTTCCTGGTAAAGCCAAGATATGGTGCACTTGGAAGTGAGACCTCCAGGTTGATTTTTATAGGGATTTATTAATTGTTAAAGCAAATAGGGGATGCAGGTGCTGCTGCAGAGGAACATGGGCTCACTGAGACGACAGGAATGGAGATGGACACAAGCAGGGCAGCTTTGTCCTTCCTTTAGGGTACTGCAAGAAGATACTGTCCCTTGCAGGTTTGGAAAGGGCTCTTGGAAAGGGCTGGGGGCTCAGGGAGAGTCCCAGACTCCTTTTTACCAGGATATGCTGCACCATGGAAGAGAGTGATTTTTATGGGGATTTGTTAATTGCTAAAGGCAAAAAGGGGATCCAGGTGCTGCTGCAGAGGAAGGTGGGCTCACTGTGGAGGGATGAGGGACAGCAGCTCAGGCCAAGGGGCAAAGCTCCTGTTTGATTTTCACCCCAGGGCTGGGCACAGCCAGTGACCCAGGATGGCTGTGCTCCATGAAGACAAGAGAAGTTAATGAGTTTCAGCTCCTGCTCCTCAGCAGCAGAGCCAGGGTGGTGTTTCCACTCCTCACTGCATTGCCCTGCTGCTCTGGCTGCTGCTCTCCAGGGATTTTCCCCACTCCAGGATGCCACCCTGGCTCTTGGGGTGATTTATTAGGAAAAATGCCCTTTGTGGCTTTAGTGCAGCACTTTCCAGGCAGCTCAGAGTAACTTTGCTCATGCTGTGCTGCTCCTTCTCATTCCACATTTTCCGGATGCAGGAGGGATGCTCTGCAGATCCTCTCTGGCCCTCTCACCTTGAGGCAAAGGGAGCAAAAACAGCTCAAAAATGAGTTTAGAAGCAGCAAGAAGTTCAATTCATGGCTTACAGGCAATTCCAGTGTTGCAGAGGCAGGAATGGTGTGTCCTGTGTGGCCTTGTCCACTGGCTCACAAAACCTTTTCATGCTTTGTCAAGGCTGGGTCAGACTGAAAATCCACTGCCCTTTGCCTCTACTCTGCACAGGTTTTGTATCATTCCCCTTCTGCTCTGTGCATTTGGTCTCTTTTTCTGATTTAGATGTTTTGAGTTCTTGTCAGGGCTTTTTCTGGTCTCCTCTGCTGACTGCAGAGCCAAAAGCAAAATCTTCCTTGGCTTTTTCCTGCTGCTCATGATTCAGTCCTGGCAATCTGGGGGGTGGTGATGCTTTCCCGGGCACTTTGATGGGCAACTTTAACTGTGTTAAGCAAAATATTGTTTTCAGGGACTAAATCAAAGAGCAGTGCAAAGCTGGAGAGGTTTGGAAGGAGGACTGGGGAGTGAGCGGGGGGAAAATAACATCAAGAAAATTAGGTGAAGCCTTGCAAAAAAATAATCCCATCTTGGGAATTGCCCTGCTTTCACTGCCTGAAGAATTACTGTGCCATAATCAATTCAGCTCTTGATGTTTCCTGCGGTGTTTTTGATATTATGAGATGTTATTGACTGCAACCAAGTGCCTTTTATCAAAAGTTAGATGGGTGCAGTTGGGGACCCTCTGCTGCAGGCTGTGCCATGCTCAGGGCTGGACTCCAGCAGGGGTGATCTGAGGGCAGTGCTGGGCAGGAGGGATGGGGATGGAGCACAGTCTGTGTGTGACCCATCCAGGGCCTGTTTCACCTCCAGCACAGGGAACAGAAGGGGCTTACATGGAGCAGGCTGCAGGGGAGGCCTGCAGTGCATAAAGAGCCCCCAGTTGCACTGGGACACTGTGGGATTTTTGGGGTTCCCTAGATGGAGGAGGAATGAAGGAATCTGACTCCATGTTCTTAGAAAGCTAATTTATTATTATATTATATTATGTTATATTAATATATATATAAAATATCTATAGAATATCTATAGAATATATATAGAATATATATAGAATATATAAAGTTCTTAGTTCTTATAGTTCTTATATATATAGTTCTTAGAAGGCTAATTTATTATTACATTATATTAATATATTTTATATATTATAT
>JAWWMS010000054.1:7864707-7879336 GCA_035048045.1 Chlorospingus semifuscus
CTCCATTATTAAGCTTCAAACTTCCTAATATCTTGCTAGATAAACTTTCTGTAGCTTAGAGAGTTATTCTAGACAAGTGTTGATACACAGATCATTTGCCCTTGCTTTTCTACAGTTTAAATACTTTTTCTGCTGACCTATCTCATGGCTGCTGCTTAGCTCTGCTCACAGTTCTGCTGTCTCTGAGGCCTGCATCTTGCAGCTTTCCCAAAACCCTCTAATTGTGTGGATTCCCACAGTGGGGCCTTGTATGACCTGAGCAGGGAACCTCTGGGGCTCTTTCCCCTGGCTTTTTGCTGCCAGCCCTGCCTGGCTGACCTGCCCACCCCCTGCCTCCCTCCCACAGGCTTTGCAAACATCCTGAAGATCCTGAACAAGGACAGCAGCCGGGAGGAGCTGCTCTCCTTCATCCAGCAGTTTGGCTCCCACTACATCGCCGAGGCACTCTACGGCTCCGAGTTCAGCTGCACCATCCACTTCCCCAGCAAGAAGGTCCAGCAGCAGCTCTGGCTCCAGTACCAGAAAGGTGAGGAGGGGGATGGCAATGGGCAGGGGCGCAAACATCAGGTGTCATGTGCTGGTTTCCATCCATCACCCCCTTTCCCATGCATACACCATCACCATGGAGGCAGGGGGTTTGTCCCAAACTGAGTGCTCAGTGTCAGCTGGCACATGTCATCTCTGAGCCACCCTGCCTGCTCCTGCCCTTCAGCCTCCACCCTGTGGCTCCATCCTTGCCCAAGGTGACCCCCTTCCCCCCACAGTGGCCCTCCCATGCCAGGGTCAGCTGATGGAGATGTGACATAAATGAGCTGTCTCAGAATGGCTTTGTTTTATTGCTTGTGACAATGACAGTCTTTAAGGAAGTGCATTAAATCAATAGCAGACTCATTGTGCTACACCATAAATAACGAGACACATCATTAAACAGGGCAATAAACTTCAGGACTTTGAAGTAATACAATTAGGTTATGTTTATAAAAACTCCCTTATCGCTGTAGCCTTCCATTTGCCAATTCATCTCTCTCCTCCAGGGATTTGGGGGTATGCCCTGGATCTGATATTTTTCTATTCAAAAAATGTCTGTGGTGTATCACAGAGCCCATCTTAGGGCTGATGGTGACAGAGGTCATCAGGGCACTTGCCTCCTGCTCTGGTGGCACTGCCAGGAGCAGCCTCACCCCCTGGTACCCAGCAGAGAGAAAAGGTGTTCTCCCACACACCACCTCCCTTGCTCTTGGCTCATTTTCTTCTCTGTTTCCCCAGTGTAGCTGGTCTTGTAAGCGTATTTATAACAGCCTGTGCTCGTTTGTTTGGGTTTTAAATAGTGATAAATGAAGTTTGCCATAGCAATGCCCCTGTTTAGCAGGAGAAGGCACGTGGAGGTGGGTTGTTTGTGTACTCATCATGTTATTAATCACTCGGGAGCATTCCCTGCAATCCAGGGGCAAATGTATTGGTGGTGCAGACCCCATGGTCCCAGTGCCATCATCTGGGACCAAACCAAACCCAGACAAGGGTTTCTCAGGAGAATGAGAGGTGGCAATGAGGGGCAGCTGCTGCAGTCCAGGCCTGGCACAAGCATTGCTGCTGTTCCATGATGCTGGGGCGAGGGGGGACATGAACAGTACTTGATGTGGTGGTGAAATATCTCCCATTCCTTCAGTCCCACCTCCCCCATGTCAGGGGCAGCAGTGGCTCAGGGCTCAGCCACAAAGCCCTGGGGTGGCACAGGGCCTCAGAGACAGAATAATTCCTTTTTTAGTCCTGGTATGCAGCTGGCTGAGGTGGATCCCTCCCTCCCCACTTGGGTCCTGCCCCCACTCCTGGAGCTGTGCCTGGCTGCCCTGGCATTTGTGGGGCATCCAGAGCATCCTTTCCCAGTGCCTGTGAGGCACCAAAGCACTCATGGTACTCCAGGGATCCCCTGAGGTGTTGTGTGCAATGCCTGGACACAAACTTTTCACTCCTGATTGTGCAGCATTTGGGCACCAGGTGCTGACCTTGTGTTTTGCTCATGGCTTCATCAGCGGCTTTGGTAGCTGGTGGGGTTGGTGAAGTTGAACTTTGGGGCTCTAGGCAGTGAAGAGGTGACCCAGTGTTGTATTCAGCTCTTTGATGGCCAGAAAATGCTTTTGGAAGGACATTGAGGATGTTCAGGACTCTTGGAGAAATCAGCTTGTGGACAGAGAAAGTGCCATGGGAAACCCAGGGCTCTGTCCCAGGGAAATTCCAGTTAGCCAAGAGAAAGAACTTGCTGTTCATGGTAGATGGATTTTATTCCCAGCTTCTCTACTGATTTACCCTCATTTTGCCAGTGACATAAGGCAGATAGGAATAAATAGCTCCAGCTAGACAGTTCTGGATGCCTTCTCCACTCAGAACAGCTCTGGCCTGCCAGGCTCCCCGCTGCTCAGCAGCCCGTTCTGAGCTGCTCAGTGAGCACACATATGCATCAGCTCTAATAAATATAAAAGTAGGGCCAGAATAACTGGAATTTGTTAGTGGACAAAACTGGTCACAAGAGGAGGGAGAGAGGAGAGTCTCAAGCTAATTGGAACAGCACCAACTCTGAGAAAAATGCACATTGCAGGGTGTTTGCAGCACTGCACAGAATTATTTTAATATTTTAATCAACTTCATAAATCAATCTCCAGGCCTCGGGAGGAGGCCTCCAACAATAAAGGCACAATCTGTGCGTAGAGCCCTAATTGAAAACATGGTTTTGAAGAGAAGCTCTCACTGCTGGTGCCAGGGCAGGCTCTGGCTCTGAGCTGGCCTGGAGCTGCCCAGAGCCTGTGAGGAGGGTCAGTACTGCAGAGCTGTCCCTCCTGCCAAGGGCAGGCACAGGGCCCCACCTCTGGCCAGGGACAGCACAGAGCAGGCAGCCTGCTCTGCTGGGGCAGTGACAAGAGTTCCTTCCTCCTGCAGGTGGATATGGGGGAAATGAGGTGCCAGAGCAGCCTGCCCTTGTTCCCAAGGGTTTGCAGGAGTGAATCCTGCAATGGAGAGCCAGAGAGGGACGGTGGCACAGCTGTGGCACGGCCAGCACTGTGCTCCTTCAGGGCAGGAGTGGGAGCATCCCCCAGGCTCAGGAACAGCCTCAGTCCGTGAGCACACCAAAGCAAACTCCAATTTTGCTTCATGCAGAGTGATTAAAAGCCCATTTTTTGGGCTGCTTGCTCTGGCTCCGTGCAGCCAAGCAATGCTTTAACACATTGAGTGGCCTCCAAGCAGGGACCTTGAGATGGACCCAGCCATTGATCTGTGCCATGGGAGCCTGCATTGCTTTTCTTCCCTGGTGGAGCCAGCATTTAACACTGATGGTGCCTCATTAAGTTGGTAGCAGTTGTGTGAGGACCTTCATTTGACAGCTGGGACAAACATGGTGTCCCCAGCCAGCTCCAGCTGTGTGTAAGAATGTGCTGGCTCTGGTGGGATGGAGGGAACCAGCTTGGTCACAGTGGTGCTGTAGATTTCTGGAGAAACCAGTGTGGAGAACACCCTGGAGTGGGATGGAGGGAACCAGCTTGGTCACAGTGGTGCTGTGGATTTCTGGAGAAACCAGTGTGGAGAACACCCTGGAGTGCTGGCTGCTGCACAGCAGTGCCTCCATAGCATCCACACTTATTTTTCTCTGTTCTGTCCCCACCCCACTAGGTTGGGGTGGATGAGGTGCTGGGAGATGACACAGCCAGGACAGCTGACCCAAACTGGGTCATTCCTCACCACACAGTGCCATGATAATAAACCTGGAGGTGGAGGCTGGGAGTCACCCCACCTCAGAGACTCAGAAATTGCACATCAGGGAAGAGAGTGATCCCTCCATCCAGCAAATCCCTCTGCTGGGAACCACTTCATTCATGGCTAAAAGTTCATCAGAGAGCTGGTGGGTCTGTGGTTCCTCATGGTGGTGAGAAGAAGAGCTTGCTTAGGGAAGAGCTGCTCTGAGAGCAAAATCTGACAGCCCTGCTGAGGTTTCTGCAAGAGCTGTTGCAGTTTGCTTATTCCCACTGGAGAAGCCCAGCTGGGAAGCAGGAAGGGATGCTGATGGGCTCAGGATGTGTGTGCCTGGGTGGGGAGATCCAGAGGGTTTCACTGCCCAGCTGGGAGGTTACTTTAGGTCTGCAGTGAGGGAAATGTTTGTTTTTCTTGAATTTCCTATGATCTCTAGATAGAGTTTCCTTGGCTGAGGTTCCCTGGCTACATTGAATGCTCAGCAAGCTCAGCCTGTGGCTGCTGCAGATGGGGGAGATGTTCAGGTTCCCTCTCAGTAATTGATCATTTATGGGAATAGTCCATGGAGGGGCTGTGTGTGGCAGGTCCTGTCACATTCCCTGAGCCTTTCTGCCCCCTGCCCTCCCCAGTGCTTGCTTCTCTTCTCTTGGACAACACTCCATGAACAGCATTTACCTGTAAGAGGTGACAGCTTTCATGCTTTCTTGTGAACTCAGCAGTTTTGACAGGAGATTTCACAAATATCCTTCACAAAATTAAGGACAGAGCCTGGATCTCTGCTAAAACAGCAGTCCATATTCCTCTGAGTGAGGCCTGGGGCTCCCTCCTGTCCTTTCAAGGCTCCATTTGTCTCCCTTCAGGTCTGATACTGCCATTAACACAATTAAGATTGAACTGGTCCACAGGAACCTTTAGTTTTCCTTTCCTAGATGCAATCAGGTGCATTAAGAAAGCTGTAAAGCCACTTTTTAGCTGGTAAAGGACATAATGGGTTTCCCTTATATGTGCTTGGTCAGAAGTAGAACACAGAATTTCCCTGGTGTTGAGATCTGTCCCTATGTAGAACCACTCTATTACCTTTTTAACACTCTTAATTGCTTGGTTTATGTCATTATTTCAAACCCTCAGATTTCAACATTTTGTTCAGAGGAGGTAAAAGCACTCTAGCTGGTTGTCATGAAATTTAGTTTAGACTAAAACATGTGCTGTGAGTAAGTCTGCTAAATGACCTTCTGCACTTCTCATTGTAATCCAGAATTGCCAGGCACGTTGAGTAATTAGTTGTGCAAAATGAAATAACTTTAAATCCTCACATTGAGTAATGACCCAGAAAAATCACTTAAGCTATACAATAGGAACAACTCAAAGCATCTGGCTTTATTTTCACTTTTGTAGCTCTACCCCTTTGATGAGGAACAGGCTCTGCCCCTCATCCCTTCATTCCCTGGCTCCTGGTTTTGCCCAGAACAATGTCCATGGCTCAGCTGTTCTGCCCTAAGAAATCAAAACTTGTGATAAAGCTGCAGGGTAGATCTAACAGCACCACACAAGGGTTGAATAATGTTTGATAAACCAGAAATTCATACCTGTTTAAAGAGCTGAGATGAGCCCAAATGATTAAATCCTTCATCCAGATCAGCCAGGTGGCTGCAGAGGGAGGGGAAGGGAAAACCTGCATGTGCTGTGGGTGTGCCTGCTGAGGAAATGTCCTTGCTGACCATCCAGGAGCCCCTCTGGCACCACCCGAGCTGGGGTCGAGGCACCTTCACAGCTACAAACCCACCAAACTCAGTCACAGCAGGTTTCCTCACCAGCTCAGCTCCCATGGCAGAGTTTTGATCTAAAAATAATTTAGTTATGGTCACATCAGAACAACAGCCCAAACTGGTGCCTCCAAGGAATGGGATTACAGAGGACACTCAGGTGTTTTATACCCTCACAATGCAAAGTCTGAGGCTTTCTAGGTGAGCCCATGGCTCCTGATGTGTCCAATCACCTGGCTGTGTCACCAGACCATGGATGAGCCAGGGACACAGGTAGTAGATTACTCACAGCACATGTTTTAGTCTAAATTAAATTTCATGACAACCAGCTAGATTGTTTTTGCATCCTTTGAACAAAATGTTAAAATCTGAGGGTTTAAAATGATGACATAAACCAAGCAATTAAGAGTGTTAGAAAGATAAGAGTGGTTGTACATAGGGACAGATCTCAAAACCAGGGAAATTCTGTTCTACTTCTGACCAAGCACATATAAGGGAAACCCATTATGTCCTTTACCAGCTAAAAAGTGGCTTTACAGCTTTCTTGATGCACCTGATTGCATCTAGGAAAGGAAAACTAAAGGTTCCTGCAGACCAGGCTCCCAAATACAATTGAGCTCCCAGAGGCAGTGAACTCAAACCAGACTTCTGAAACATCAGGTGACAAGGGAGATATTGCCCTTGAGGCAGTGTGAGTTAAGGTACAAAACCACAGCATTTGTTTAGAAAGGTGGGTAGGGAAGTGTCAGGGAAAGTTCCACCAGCCTGCCAGGATCAGATTTCTCCTTGGCAACCTGACACATAAAAGGGTCTCATAGCCACTGTGCTCCCAATCTAATCCCTGCTGGCTGTAAAATCCAATCTGCCACCGAGGGGAGAAGATGAAGTGTTTTAATAAGAAAATGAGCCGTTTGCAATGCACTTTTAATTGGATCAATTTTTCCTTTATTACACAATCTTTAAAAACCAAACACATACGTATGACCAGACAAGCTCTTCCTCCAGATACAGAGCAGGAGCCAAACTATTTCAACATAATCCTTAATTACTCCATTTCACCTCGTTTGGCAGATGATCATGACACTGTGTGGGAGCACCACAGCAAGCAGAGCTCTGTAAAATCATCTCAGTCGAGTTTTTTCAGGGGATGTGCAGACCCTGGGTGAAGGACAGCAGATTTTCTTTTTCCCTTTTCTCCTTGAAATCTCAGACTGGAAGAGCTGCAGGCAAGACAGAGCCCCAGGCGCTGACTGCAGTGTCCTGGCCCACCAGTGCCTCACAGGGTGGTGTTATTTTGTTATTTTTCTTAATCCTCTGAGTGAGAAACAGATGACAGACACTTTGTTTGAACTCTGTAACCAGGAACAGGCTGGAGTAACCAACTGCTCAGTTTACTGCACCAGCTTTTAATTTTTTCCTTTTAATTTTTTAATTTTTTTTTTCAAGCACTCCAGGAAATGTTATTGCTAGTAGTTGTGCTGTTTATTGCAAAAAAAAAAAAATCCACGGGAACAGAAAATTACAGAGGTACATATTATCATAGATAATATTGCTTTAATTATTCAGGTCCACAGTAGTCTCCTGTGTGGAGCAGTTCTTGGAAACAGAAGAAATGTCTAAAAGAAACCAGAAGGAGAGGAGCTGCCACTGCCATAAAATTGGAAAAATGCCTTCAGTTACAATGTCATGAACTGCAGCACAGCCCAGCAATCATCATCACTTCCCCAGAACACATATTCAAGATGAGAAAGGCTCCTCAAATTGCTGTCACATGCCTTGGGCAACTGCCCCCTCCCACCAAAAAAGAGAAGCAGAGAATGTGAATAGCAATGTAGAAGTTGGTAGCCTTGGCAAGCACACAGAGCAGCTCAGGAGGGAAGGGGAGCAGGGTCCCCTGGGCTGCCTCAGCACCACCAACCACCTCCTGTCTTACCTCCCTTCTCCACAAGCTTTTTCCAGTACATTATAGCAGGAAAAACTGGAAGCTGCCCTGATGGAAGCTCCATCACACAGCTGTGTTTGTGTGCTCATTCCTTCAGCACTGGCTGAGCACAACAAAGAGAGGGAAAAAACCACCCAAATCCCACCAAAATCTGCTTCCAGCATTTTTTCTGCAATCCCTTTAACTGCCAAACATCCAGCTAGAGCAGCAGCAGCTCACCAACCTGTTTCCCTTTGCTGTTTCAGCAGGGAAAAGTATATGGGCTAAAAAAAAAAAAAAAATCACCTGTTGCAAACATGTTGTAGGACAAGTAGCAAACAATTTGCTGGAGCATGGCAGCCACTATAAAATCAGCTTTTATATTGTCTGTCGTGGCCCCAAATTTGCAACTACGCTGTTGATGGCAACAAATAAATGCACTGCAGTGTAACTATTATCTGTGGCAGATTAACATGCTACCACTGTGCCCTATTTAAATGCATCTTTCCTTCAATAAACTATTCTGGGCGAGCAGCACCACACTGAGGTACACATTTATCAGCCAGGAGAGCAGCTCTGTGGGGGCCTTGGTTCACACAGCTGCAGTTTTGTGCTTCATTTGGCCCAAAGCCTTGATGAGCAGAAATGCTGGTGCCTGCTGGTGTTGTGGAAAAAAAGAATTACTAAAAAGAAAAAAAAAATAATCTGAGGAATGTAGTGTTTTGCTGTGCAAGGGAAAAAAAGGCAGTGCACCAATGGATGTGCTTCCAAACCTTAAAAAAACAGAAGTGAAATAGTCCCCCCTGCCCATCCTTATCTCAGAAGTGAGTAACTTGCACAGAGGAGGTGCAGATGAGTGGAAAGCTATTGCTAAATGCAGTGGTCTGGAATGCAGAGCACTGAAGTGCAGGTGAACATACAATACTTTGCATTTAATCTCATTTCCTACAATCTCCCAGTCTTATTCCCCCACCTCTTCCCCCTTTCCCCAGGAAGTTTTAGATACCAGATAGACCTTCCAAAGAGAGTTTCCAGGACACATTTAATAATAAAACAACAGGAAATAACAACCCTAGATTTCCCCTCTTTTTTTTTTCTCCAGCCCCCTCCCTTTTCACCCCCTTCTATCTAGCAAAACTCTGATTAGCAATAAAACCCCTGTCTTCTTACAACTCAGGAAAAAAGAGGGCAATTTTCTGGCTCAGCTCGGTCTCCCACGATTGCACAGTACTCACTTCACACAGAACAGACACAATTCACAAATGGCACGACGGGGCAATCTCCTGAACACCAGAAAAATGGGAGAGACAACCCTGCCTCATCAGGGTGGAAGCAAAGCTTCATCTCCGTGCAGCTGAAGTGGCCATTTCGTTTTATGCAGTGCTGCAAGCACAAATTGCTCTCTCTAGGAGTTGCCCAGACAACTGCTACCCAGTTCCTTGCAAGTGCCACAGGATTGCCTCTGCTAGTTCTCTAAGGGAAGGTGATTTAGAGCAGTCAGTCAGTGTTTATGGCACAAAGAAAGACACAATGGTTGAAGCTGGAAGTGTAGGAGATGTGTGGCATAAGGAGGTGAAGAGGTTTATGGAGTGACTAGTCACAAGAACCAAGACTGCAAAGGATGGATCCTTTCCATCGTGCTTGTCCTTATTTGCAGGGATTTTATATAAAAAAGAAGAAGAAAAAGCAGACCACCACCACCACCACAAAAGCTATTTTGTTTCTAAACACAGAACATGATGACCTCTATGCCAAATCCCCTTCAGCTATGGCACAATCTTCCTGAAGGCTTGACACTGGTTCCCGTTGGATTGCAAGGAGGCTGCAAAAATCTCCACTGCCAAGACAGGCTTTGCTTGCAACCAAGCCTTTAAGGGGTGGAATATCTTCTCAGGTGGTAACTGTAGATCTTAATGCAGTGATCCCAACAGTCCAGCACCAGCAGCTGCCCTTTGGGAGTAACAGCAATACCCACCGGGCAGGTGAGTCCCTCCCGGATCAGGATGTTGTAGCCGCCTCCTTTAGGAAAATGCAGGATTTCCTTACGACTGCTGTCAGCAACGATCAGGTCTCCCCTGGAATCAACACACATCCCAGCAATGCACCTGAAATCCTCATTCTCAGAGAAGAAATGGCTGATCTGGCGTCCCAGCTGCCCGTCTGGGCCGACGGAGCCGATGGAGAAGCCTCCTTCCAAGTGGTGCTCGTACTGCCGGTTCTCCAGGTTGAGCCCCAGCCCCTGAGTGAAGTAAATGGTCCCTTCAGCGTCGCAGGTGACAAACTTGGGGCGCACGGCGCTGCACAGGCAGCTGTACTTCACCACCCCCACGCCACGGTCCACGGTGAAGCACCAGAGCTTGCCCCCTTCCACGTCAGTGACCACAAACTGGCCCGAGGGCAGCGCGGCGATGCCCCAGGGCTTGCTCAGCTGGCTGCGGTGACACGCCACGCAGTGGCCGTCCATGGTGTACACCTTGACAGAGTTGTCGTAGCTGTCTGTCACACCAATCAGCCCATGGCAGTTCATGGTGACAGAAAGGGGGGTCAAGTTGGGCAAATCTGCTCCAAGGAAACTCAGCACGAAGCTGTCGATGCCGCTGGGGCTCCGGCGGATCTCCTTCAGGAAGCCCTTGCGGGTAAAAACCTGGATTCGGAAATTGCCCCGGTCTGCCACGAGCACCTCACCTTGGCTGGTGACGTGCAGGCTCACAGGGAGGTTGAACATCCCTGGCAGGCTGCCCTTGGAGCCCATCTTCTTGATGAAGGAACACTGCTGGATGCTGGTGGCTGCCTCAGGCATCCTTGGCTTGGCTGGCGAGGAATGTGGGGTACAGCTGGGCTCCTCCTGCACCAGCTCAGGCTCCCTAAATGGTACGAAGGAGGACGCTGCATTTTCCATGAGGGATTCCTCCACGTTAACGGTGCGGGGTTTCTTCACCACCTGCCCAATCTGCAGTGGTCCCACGTGGCTCACCTTAAGGAGTTCCACCTCTTGGAGAGTCAGCTCCCTCGGGAGACTGTTTGTCAGTTCTGGCTCTTCCTCATCCCCTGCCTCCTCCAGGAGAGCTATATCCCCCTGCTTTATTTTGGCAAGGAAATAGTCACAGCGAGACATTATCTGCACTTCTGCTAAGTTCAGCAGGTAAGCCTGCTCTTCCATCACCTGGTTATTTATCTTCTCCACTTCAGTCAAAGAGGTGGTGAAGAACTTGCGTGACCTGGCCAGTTCTTCCTGGATCTTGCGCTCCTCTTTGCTGTACTCCTGCAGAACCGCTTTGTATCTGGATTGCAGGTCTCTTGAAACATCCTCCAGAGCAGCTTTCCTTTTCTGCAGATCACCCATGAGCTCCCGAAGCCTGGCAAGCCTCGTTCCAAATTCCCTCCTACGCTCCTCAGCAGCCTCTTTGATAGCCATGACTCTGTGTCCTGGGGGCATGTGCGAAGCCTCCTTGCACGGCTCACACAAAACCAAGCTACAGCTCTTGCAAAAGTGTCTTGGCAGCCTCCTCCCGCAGACCTTGCACATGAGGAGTCCCACCACTTCCCCCAGGCCGGCCGTGTCGATGATCTTCAGCACGGTGAGGTTGTCGGTGAGCTGAGCCAAGCTGGTGATCCGCGTGATCTTGCTGCAGAAGGGGCACCGGATCCCGTTGATGCTGTTTGCCAGGAGCTTCTCCAGGCACTGCTTGCAGATGGTGTGGCCACAGTGCAGCAGTTTGGGCCTCAGGTGCTCCTCGGTGAAGGACTCCATGCAGATGGGGCACTCCAGGACCTCTCGCAGCGCGTCCGAGTTGAGATAAGGGGCGGCAGCCATGGTGCTCCAAGGCAGCTTTATCCAGCACAGTGCCTCGTGCTCACATCTATTCCAAGGTGCTCTGATTCTGTCCAGGAAGAAAAAAGGGAAATGTGATTTATGTCACCACCAGCAGTTATGTATAAATGCAATTTATTTCTGACTTATCGCCTAACCCTGCAGAAAAAGGAACCCAGTTAGCTTTTCCATGTTGGGAAGGATAGATTAGTCATAGCTAATCTCAGGGTGGGCAAATTTCAAAACTAACTTGCAGCTCCCAGTGCGATGAATTATTCACTTGCAAAATTTGTAAAGTAACACTGAAAGAAGTGTAATGGCACCAATATGGAAGCCCAGTAGATATTGATGACTGAATCATCTCCTCATGGCGCCCATCTCCTGCTGCCAAGCCTCTGAGTTTACATAATTTACTGAAACCCAGGGAGATTAAACCAGGCATTCAAAATGTTGCACATCAAAGAAGGAACCAGATGGTGCGATGCTTTAGGACATTAATAGATCACCTCTGGAGACCTGCATTCAGATGTGACATCAGATACCAACAAAATGAATGTGCCTGGTTCACTCTGCTTTGCTAGAGAGCCAAAACACATTTTCAAGGTTTCATACATTTGCTTTCATAGAGGAAGTGAAAGTAGCATGAATGCTCTGTCAGCTTCTGCTCGTTCTGGGGGTGACTGTGCACGCTGAAAACACACAGAGAAGGTTTGATGCCAGTGCATCTCAGTAACCTCTGCCATGCTGCACCATGCTTCATGCCAATTAAACACAGCTCAGGCAGGTATTAGCAATAACAGAGCTAACAGACAACTGCAAACATCTGAACTCCAAACATCTGAACTCCAAACAGACTCCCAGTGTTCGCTATTAGCTCCTGAACTCAGCTTAACTGCATTTAATTTCTCCTCGTTTCACAATCTCACAACGTTGACCTCGTTCTTGTCCCCTGGTTCAGTTTTACACCACTCTGGTTGCTGTTCAGCTTCAATCCAGGTTTCTCCACCCTCACATCCCTCCCAGCAGGGAGCAGATCCCAGCAGCTCTCCTGCCAAAGCAGCCATCCATTCAAAAGGAACAGAACAGGGCTCACATCATTAAGTTATTATTCACTAGACTGGGTTTCAAATCCTTTGTTATTGTACTGCTTAGCCACTAAAAAATAGGGAAGAAAACCTTTCTCCTAGGGAAGAGGAGGAGGAGAAGGAAGTAGTTAAGTCTTTGAAATGAAGAGACAGTGGCAGAGGGATGTGAACACAGCTCTCTCTGAGAAATGGCTGCATGCACACAGCATTCTCACTTCCCTGCTGGGTCTGCTGCCTTTTTCTTTGGGAAAGATTCTGTGTATTTCAGTTTGCTGTGTGCTCCTGTGCAGAAAAACAGCTGCAAGGAAGAAAAGTTCTTTATGCTCATACAGGAAAGAAAAAAAAAAAAGCCCCCTAATTTTAATTTGTCAGCTGCAGTTCAGAATCATTAAAGCCTGTATTTCAGGAAGGGATTCAGTGGCATGGCAGAATCTCCTGGCACCATGCTGGGATCAGCTCAACAGTGGCAGGTTGAGTAGCACAGCCCTGGCCCTGGGGAAGCAGAAACCTGGGCACTGCCATGGAGAACAGAAACCTTCCTCTGAGGGAGGAAAAATCTATGATTTAAAATTGTTTTAAAATATGAAACACAGGATACCAGGTTCATTATTCTTACTTTCCTTGGAAACACGTCAAAAGACTGGCTTAGGGAAGGACGAGGGAGCAGCACAGGCACCAAGTACTGAGAGTTACATTAAAAGCTCCCTTTAAAACAAGTATTTTCATTAAAGAAACAACGGCAGATGGGATTTCAAGTCAGGTTGGGCTTTTAGAGAGCTGATTTGTCTGACATTCTTTTCATATATAACCCCCTTTATCGGCATGTCAGCATGCCCTCAGTAATGGGACATTACTTTTTTCCTTTTATCTCCCTCTCACACTCGGCTGTGCCTCCATGGAAGTTTCCTTAACAGCGAGTTGTTCTTGCATGTCGGTCCCTCCCGGGGCAGTTCCTCTGACGCAGAGCAGGGTATTACAGAAAGCCTCAGCTGAGGATCAAGCCATAAAACCGTGAATTATGCGAGTTTGGTTTCCTTACGTTCGGAAGAAATTTCCTGCCGTGGTTTCTCTTGTCACCCGGTAGTTTTTAGTGAGCGCTTGTGGTGAGAACACCGGCTTCACTTGTAATTCAGAGCTCGTGCCATGAATGAGGGAAAATAATGGGGTAATGCTGCAAAATAAGCGCTGCTGACAGGAGTTATCACAACAACAAAACCAGCAGGACAACCCCTCGGTTTGGGGGGGGTTTCAGTGAATAATCCAAGGTTTGGGTTGGAAGGACCTTAATGATGGCCTGATCGAACCCTGGCCATGGGCAGGGGGAACGCGCTGGCGGGGGGTTTCACTGAATAATCCAAGGGTTTGGGTTGGAAGGACCTTAATGCTAGCCTGATCGCAGCCTTGTCATGGGCAAGGGGAACACGTTCCAGCAGCCCGGCCAGCCCGGCCCTGGGCACTGCAGGGATGGAGCGGCCATGGAGTGACTGTCGGTGCTGCTGTCTGCCCGCACAGAGCACACGCCCAGCCCCGTGTGCCCGCAGCCGTGCCGGCCTCAATGGCAGCGGGGCGGGCGGGGCCCGGTGCGAGCCCCTCTGCCGCTGCTGCCGGGGGGGACGGGGAGAGGCGGCCCCTCTCTCCTATGGCTCAGCGCGGCGGGGCGCGGCCCGGTGGCCCCCCTTCCATTCCATCCCCTCCATGCCATTCTTTCCCATTCCCTTCCATCCCCTCCCGTCTCCTCAGGCCGCCCGCCCGGGGGTCCCGCCGTGCCCGCCCCGCCCTGCAGGGGGCGCCGCCGCGGCCCCGCGCGCGCTCCTCACCTGCCGCCGCTCCGGGCCGCGCCGCTCCCGGCGTGCGCCGCGCGCCGCGCGTCACGTGAGCGCTCCCGCGGGGCCTGCCGGGAAATGGAGTCCGGGGCTGAGGGTGGGATTGGGGTGGGGGACACCGAGGGGACACCGCGGGGACACCGCGACACCGGCACCGACACGGGGGGGCTGGGGCGGAGGGGAGGGGCCGGGCGATGGAGCCCGGTCTGCCGGGCTTGGGCTGCGGCTCGTGGTGAAAGAAAAGGTTAAAAGTAACAAAGGGAAAGCAGGAACGTCTGTTCGGATTTGGGTTCTTTTGGTTGGTTGGTTGGTTGGTTGGTTTGGTTTTTTCGGGTTTTTTTGTTATGTATCATTTCGACACGCGCAGATTTTTCACTGCCCTTTCCCTGATCAGGCAAAGCTGCTACAGGATGAGCCCCTTCCCTTCCCTTCCCTTCCCTTCCCTTCCCTTCCCTTCCCTTCCCTTCCCTTCCCTTCCCTTCCCTTCC
>JAWWMS010000054.1:7915491-7931180 GCA_035048045.1 Chlorospingus semifuscus
ACAGATGCACCTGTTGCATTCCACAGCAGCAGATAATCATTGTTTACATTTTGTTCCTGAGGTCTCTCAGCTTCTCAAGAGAAAAAAATCCTAAAACCAAGATTTTTCATAAAAGATGTCTGTGACAGTACTTCACAGCTCAGTGTGTGCTGACAGCTGAATTGGGATAGCTGGGGATGTTGTGGGGTTTTGGCTGAGCAAAGCATACAACAAACAGGTAAACAGCTCACCTGCTTCTAGTTTGGGATGCCATGTCCAGGCAGGACAGGTGAGGTCTCAGCAGAGACTCTCAGGCTTTAACTCTGAGGATGTCAAGGGATCCTGGCTGCTCTTTTTGCCAGGGCAGTGACCACATTCATGAGAAGTAGCCCTCACCCAGAACAGCTTGTAATCCTCAAAGAAAGGAGAACAGGAACAGAGCCTGCTGAGTGTGAGCTTGTTGGAGACCTCAGAGCAGGAGAATGCAGAATCTGGCTGCTGGCTCAGAGCCTTCTGCTGTTCTGGGACCCTGGAGACACGGGAGTGCGGTGTGGAGCAGAACCAGCAGGTAACCTGGGAGGGTGTCTGGACACCAGACAGGGCAGGAAGATGTGCAGGAGTGGAGAGAATGGCTCTATAAACCTGTGCACATCACCATGCTGGCATTCCAGACTGCTCTGGAGCAGAACTCTCTGCAGAGGAGCCTGTGCTCAGCATCATGCCTATAAAAGAAAGAGGTCAGCTCAGAAGGCTGAGTGTTTTGTACACTTGTAAGTTGTGCTCTGAATTGAGGCTCGGGAGTGTCTTATTTATAAATAACTTCACAGTTGTGACATGTCTGGATGGCTGGGGATGTATGGATATAGCTATGGTAACCAGCTCTTCCAGACACCCTCTTGTGTGCAAGCTGTACTGCTCCTTAAAACCTGGGCTAGGCTGGGAAGAGAGCAGAAAAGACTGTCTGGCCAGAGCAAATGCTGTTCATGTCAGAAAGGAGTCAGTGCAATCTCCATGCAACCACACTGCACTCCCATTATGAGCCTTACAGTCATCTTTAAGAGTGCTGACTGACAAGCTGGGCAGCACAAAGAGCAGCAGGAGGAGCTGACACTGCCCTTAGGAAGCTGTAGGAGCTTGACGTCCAAACACATGAGCATGGCCCCTGCCTCTTCTGCAGCTAACACATAAGTAAAGATGTTTTCAACACCCAGAGTGCCCTTCTTGAGTGCTGAATCCACTTCACTTGTTAGCAGAAGGAAAGATGATTCAAAAAGAAGCCTTTGAAGTGAAGGTCAGGTTTTTGGAAGCTGCTTCCTGGGATGTGTTGTGTAATAGAAACAAGCAAGTGCTTAATTTTGGCCATTACCCTTGCTGTGAAGCTCAGATTTCTCTCTCCCTGGGACAGCTATAGTTATTTCCACCTACCAGTGTCATTTTTGTATCCTGGAAAGCAGAAGGGAGGTGGAGGGTTCTCAACTCTCAATTAGAGTTGAGTCAGTTGCTGAAAAATTTCATTAATTCACATTTCCATATGGTTGTTCCAGGAGTTTTTTATTTTTATCTGCCCAGACACCTTTTGGCCAGAACTGGGCATTATCTTTGCTTTCTCCCAAATCACTTTATAGGTGGAGACCTGGGACCGTCTGCCCTTTTCCTGCTGTCTGCAGAGGATGGAGCAGCCTGGCTGGTGCCACGAGTGTGTCATGCACTTCAGGAGCAAACCTGTGTTTGCCAAGGGCTTTGTGCTGTCTGCTCAGAGCTGCCTCTCCCTCAAGGACAGCTGTAGATGCTGCCTTCTAGCTAAGAAGCCTCTGAACTTCTTACATGGCAGTTAATGAGGCCAGCCCGTGGAGGTTTTTTTACTAGTCTGTAATTTTATCCTCTAGGATTAAGTTTCTCCTGATCTGGAAAAGTCAAGGCCACAAATCCATCTTGTCAGAAAGCATCAAAAGCCAAGGCTGCTAACACAGCCAGACGGATAACAGCATGTGAGTGCAGAGCAGTGGAACTTTTTCATAGGAGCCTTTATTGACTAGACAGGCTTTTTTAATCAATAAACTGTGGCTGGAATTTGGAGGGAAGCTCAGTCTGTGTTTGCAAAGCTGGTGCTTGGCAATGCAGCCCTGAGCTATGTGGAAAATACAGGCTCTGGGGCATCTGTGGATGCAGCACAAGCTACTCTGGGAGGAAACTTGGGCATTCTCACTGAGCAGAGAATCTGGGTCTTCCCTTTGGATGGGCTCTCAGTGATGCCCAGATTGAGCTCCTCTGCCAGGGTAGGATCTTCCTGGAGGTTTTGCATATTGCTCTCATTCTAGCCAGAGCCTGGGATGACATCCTGAATGGGATGGGGAATCTGCTTTCCAGTGCTCTGGCTGCAGTTGAGGTTTCCCATGCATTCAGTGCTGTCAAGTGGCTGAAACACAATCCAAAAAGTTAGGCAGGGTCCCTCCATACTTCTCTGGAAGGAAATAAGGATGGAAAATGGATCCAAAGAGGCACAGAGTGCCTTGGGACAGCCTATTCTGCTTGAAACCCCTCAGCCCCAGCCCAGGAGGTGCTCTGGGGATGTTGCAGTTGTCCTGGGCTGTGATTGTGTCTGGTGCTGTTCTGTCCTGCCAGCATTGACTCTGCTCTAACCCTCACCATTCCTCAGGCACATCCCTGTTCAATGGCACATGGTGGCACCAGCCCTTCCCCTCTGCCTCTGCCAGGCTGGGCTGGGCACACTGTGTGACCTCTGCTCCCCAAATTGATGGGGCCTCTTCTTGTTGGGCAGTGGCTCAAGGTGGGGTCTGTCATTTATTCCCCATGTTGTTCCAGCGTGAGGGAAGTTCACTAAAAATGGAGAGGGATTAAACCTGAGTCAGGGGATTTACCAATTAAAATATCTGCTCCTCCTGCAGGTTTCATATGATACAAGAGAGACCCTCCCCATCTCCCCTGTGACCCCTTCCCAGTTTGTTCAGCTTGCCAGGGATTGAGATCTGGCTCTTAGAAGTAGGGGGACAGCTGGGTCTAGGTTACATTTTGTGCTGTTTAGATAGGATAAACCTTTCCTCCCTGTAATTGGGTGATTGGGCTTGTGAGGTTTCCCAGATATTAATCTGGAGACCCTGGAGGGGGTCAGATTAGGTTATGGAGACATAATAGGAAATTCTGCTCTGCCTAGTTTGGGTTATGGGGGATAGGGTGGATACTCTGCAGCATTCCCCTGCTGGGTTCCCTCTAATGGGGCCTGCATGGTGGGGTCAAGGAACAGTCTTATCTCAGCATCAGGTTGGCTTGGGCTTTGCAGGGAGCCACTCTCTGTGAACTCTTCCCACCCCTGTAATCCTGCTCTTCCAGAGGACAGGACCATGACCCCTCCTTTGGAGAAGGGAAGGGTGGGTGGTGCTGACCTGCTACTGCTGGGCTCATTCACAGGGGAGAGGGAGTCTTTTTCCAAATGAACTTCGTGTCCCCAGCATCCTTGGGATAGAAAAACCTTTGTGCTCTGAGTGCTGTCATTTGGACCAAGATCTTCCTCATTGCTGCCCCATGTAGTGCCAGTAGTGGGGAAGGGATTGATGCAGAGGGGATCATTTAGTGAGCATTTAAGTGCATGTGCCTCTCTGCCCCATGTGAGAGATGTATTTGAGGAAGGGTGTTGTGTTCATCTAGTCAGAGCCAGTGGGATGTCCCTGTGGCCAAATAAGTGTTTTGGAGCTGTCCTGGTGAGGAACCCTGCACTGAGGCAGCATCCTGAGGTGTCCTGGAGAAGGGACACCCACCACATTTGTGCTGTGTTGGTTATCTGGGTTAAACCCCCCTCCTGTTCCTGCTGTGTTCTCCTCCTGTGTTTGGGAGCAGGACACAAGTTCTGCAGAGACAAGGCTGACTCCAGGCACCAGTGTGCAACACTCCTTCCAGCCCTCATTTCTTCTTATTAACAGTGAGATGACAGATAGGGGATGGTCATTAATTTAATAAAGGATGTTTCTGATCACGACTGCAGAAGCAAGATCCTGAGGTTTTCCATGGTGGTCTGATGACTCATCCTGATGAAACAGGGTGAGGCTGGGATGGGAAATACCTCACTGGAGCTTGGAGAATGGCAGTGCCTCTTCCCACAGAGCAGCCAGGCTTCTACATCTACAAGGATGGCAGTCATGCTGCCATCCTTGGCTGGGATGTCCTAGCACCTGAAGATGATTCCCCTCACTGGGAAGAGCTGGATTTCAGCTCCAGAGATACCCAGTGCACCTGGGTGAGGCTCAGCTCCTGTTTCCCTGGTGCCTGCCCTGAACAGCTGCCTGGGGTGATGGTGGAGTCAGGGAATGTTGAGGTGTTAACAGCGATTATTTTCTCCCCATTCCCCACCAGCCCCTTCGTGGCACACTCAGGAGGGCAGTGCAGGCTGGGCTGTGAGAGGAGAGCTTGTAGAGTGCAACAGATAATACCTGGCTTTCCTTTATCCTGTTCTGTCGTCTGTGGAAGTCAATAAATCTCACCAACTCCATTGTTCAGATTAGGGAATTGGAGCCAAAAAATCATGTGTGTACTCTAAATCCAGAAGAGCCAGTTAAGAGCAAGGGCTCACAATTCATGTGCAAGTTACTGTGCTGGCTGCCCTCAAGCCCCAGAAGTTCAACTCTTTGGCTGCAGGTTTTTTCAGATCTCAGTTGAGAGTTCCTGTAGAAAGCCTTGGAGTTGTTCTGGTAGATGGAGAGTGTCAAACACAGGTGGGTGAGTCCATCCTGCTGGGACAGACATAGTGACCAGGAGGGATAGCTACCCCCAGCACCAAGGAAACCATTGGATCTGCCCCACTTTGATGCTGAGCTTGCATGAACAGGATGTGGCCACCCCATCTGCCTGCCCTGGGGAGTGCCAGACCCTCTGGGAACAAAGTGCAGTGGCTGCAGGGAATGTTCCTCCTCAGCATCCTCACTTGGCTGTGGGAAGACCCCTGTTGGATACCCTCAGGAGGGTGGGATGGTGTCTGTAAGCACAACCCCATCTCAGCACCCTCCCCTCTGGGGATAAAGGCATGAGCCCATCATCCCCTTTTTGAAATTAAAGGACTTTCTTTGATATCTCCCAGACCTTTTACATCCTCACAGATGAGCTCAGAGGAGCAGCACTAGATGCTTAAAATTGGGTGTGCAGCCCTCAGACCTCAGGAGTGGCTGTGTATTCCCTTCCCAGGGAAGCTGGGAGGATTTTTAATGCTGGTTCTGCTCCCAGGCTGCCTGCTCCCTCCTGTCCCCAGAGCAGGCAAGGCACATCAGGGCTTCTTGGGAGCTGCAGAGAGAACTGCATGAGTCAGAGAGATGGCCTGTGATATGGGAGGGGACACTGGAAAGCCACCACTTTGCTGGGACAGTGCCAGGGGTGGGTGGCTGGACAGGCACTGCAGCTGTGTGAGGGTTGGCTGCTCAGCATCTGATGTGTGCTCCAGCTGCAAACAGCTGGAGTGGCCATGGGAATGCTGCACTGGGACCAGCCCCACCCTGGGTCAGCCAGCTCCTCTTGACTCCCAGCCCTGGGCTCGTGGTGTGTGCTGCAGGGAGGGTGCTCTGCCCACAGAGCTGAGATCTGAACATAATCCTCAGCCAAAGTGTGAACTTCTGGGGCTTGGGATCAGCCAGCACAGAAACTGCTAACAGTGCACAAATGTAGAGCCCTTGCTCTTAACTGGCCCTTCTGGATTTACAGTCCATGTGTGATTTTTGGCCATTACTGCTGAGTGCCTCAGTTTCCCAATCTGAACAGTGGAGCTGGTGAGATTTATCAGTTTTCCTTCTCTGAATGGCCAGTGGTGGGCACACAGTGCTGTGGGCTGCAGGGTCAGGAAATGCCTCCTTCCCTGCCCCTGTGCTCATCCTCAAGCACATTCCTTTTATCTGCTAATAAATATCAGTCATAAAACAATCCAGATCTATCCATAATCCTGTTAGAGCCTTTGACTCTTGCTCCTGTGACTCCCGGCAGCTCTAATTACGGATGCTCACGCTGGTGATTAATGACTTGGTTCATCCTCAGTGGCACCAATTTTACATGTGCAGCCTGATTTCACCCCCCCCCCCTCCACAACGATTTGTGCAAGGGGGAAACAATCCCTGTTAAAAACCAGCAGCACAGAAATGTGGTGTTGGCATTGTGCCTCCACCTGGCCCTTCTGCATCCTGTCCATCCCTTCACTCATCTCCCCCCCTCTTTTATCTCCAAGAGAACGACCCTAATTGCCTTACACTCTAATTTTGCTGCACTGTATCCCATAAATCACTCGGACACGTGGAGCATTTTCCTGCTCCTTAACAAAAGGAGTGGGATTTTCTCCTCTGCTGCATGTTTTACAGGTGACTAATTGCATCAAGGCACCTTTGAAGCAATGACTTCATCAATTGCTCATCCTGCAGACACATTGCTGGGTTTGTATGCCTGATCAGAATCCTGCATTTATTAGGATTAATTTATTCTCCAATCATTTTTCATCCACCACAAGGACAGGAAAGTTGAGTGATGTTACTTGCTCAGCTACGTAAGCACGATTTCTTGCCTCATTACTGAGCCTGAGATATTTTTTGCTACACGCTGAAACTTCTGCAAATGAAAATGAGAAATGTTACATCTCGGAAAGGAGTGCTCCCAGAACACTAGAGAAATCAAGTTATTTCAGGTGCCTACAACTTGGCTTTGGGTCTTCATCATCTTCTTTCCTAATTTTGCCCCCCACATTTGTCATGGGGCACATCTGTGTGAGCAGTAGCACATCTTGGGCTTCAGACAGAGGGAGCCAGGGGTGGGTAAGAGGATGTTTCTCCCACCTAGAGACCATGAAATATGAGGGGTTCTTGCTGTCCTGTGGATACAGAGAGCTGGCGTTGTTCAGCCTGGAGAGGAGAAAGTTCCAGGGCCCTTCCTGTACCTAAAGGGGCTCCAAGAGAGCTGGATAGGGACTTTGGATATGGGCTGGGAATAACTGGACAAAGGGGAATGGCTTCAAACTGACAGAGATCAGGGTTAGAAGGAATATTGGGGAGAAATTCTTGGCTGTGAGGGTGGGCAGGCCCTGGCACAGGGTGCCCAGAGTGGCTGTGGCTGCCCCTGGATCCCTGGCAGTGCCCAAGGCCAGGCTGGATGGGGATTGGAGCATCTTGGAATAGTGGAAGCTGTCCCTGCCCATTGCAGGGGACTGGAACAAAGTGGTTTTTAATGCCCCTTTCAACCCAAACCATTCCATGATTCTATAATTCTGTAGGTTAGCAGATCCTTACGAGGCTACAGGAAACACTCTGGGTGTAGGGCTGAGGGTAGGGTGGGACAGATCTGGCAGTGTGGAGAGGGATGCAGTGGACACAGGCTGAGCATCTCCAGGGAGGAGGATCTGTAACTGCTGGGGACAGAGAGCAGTAAACACGGGCAAATTCACACTTTTCTTAGAGGCTGTGGTCAAGTTTTTGTGGGAGTATTGGCTGATAATGACTGCCAGAAGACCTTGACTCAGCAGCTAGCCTCCCACCCCCACAAAGTCTCCTCTTTTGGGAAGAAAGCAGCTTGTTTACATCCAGGCAGGAATTCTGCCTCTGCTACTTCCAGTCTGGTGTTCATGAGTTCTCAGGGATGGATCTTGCAGCATAGGTTATGGACCACATGGGGTTGTTTTGATGCAAAACTGGGTTTGGAACTGGTTTGGGGCAGATGTGGCAATGCTGGGGAGCCTCACCTGGATGATGTGCAGAGCTGGGATGAGGAGGTGCAGGAGAGAGAAGCACCAGGAGCAGATGAGTTCCTCCTGTTGTACTGGGAAGAAGTGCACCACAGCACCGAGGGGCTGGGAAAGGGCTTGGCAAGAGACCAAGGAAAAACAGGTGATGGCTTTGGAGAGCCTGGAGAGAGGACCTGGGAAACACACCAAAGCCTGGTGCTCTGCAGGGTCGTGCTTATTTTATTTTGCCTCAGCAAGCTGGTGTGGCAAAATAAAATAAGCACGTTGCCATCAGTTCTTCTGATGGCAAATCTGCTGTCCTGTGGGATGTCCAGCCTCAGTCCACATCAGGTGTAGAGTCCTGGTCTCCAGGTGGCACCGAGCTCTGCAACCCCACTCTCCCTCTGTCCCCATGGTGGGGCTTGGGTTGGGGTGGATTAAGAGGGGTCAGGGTGGACAAAGAGGGGGAGAAAAACATGTCAAGGAGCAGGATAAACTGGTAACTGTGGGTGTTTGCCTACAGAGGGGGCTCCTGCACTGCCCAAGGCCATGCGGGCTGCGAAGGCAGGGGAAGGGATGCGGCGGCTGCCAGCTGACCTTTCTCAAACAGTTCATGGGTTTCCAGAGCAGCCGAGGTGTCAGCGGTGTAGAGCAGTCACAGCTTCCCAGTCGCTGGAGGAGGAAGGCAGGGGGCACTCGAAAGGGGAGGAAAAGGCTCCGTCCTGGAAGGGTGGAAACCTCCCAAGCCATTAACTGTTTCTCCACGGAGAGCCGGGGAAAGCAAACAAGGCGATGCTTTCCTCCTGCACCAGCTCACCCACTCCCATCCATCCTTTCTGCCCTCTTCTCTTCTGCCCCTGCCTCTATTTCCCTTCTTTTTGTAAAGGCAGGGCTTGGGATAGTGAGGATTTGGGTGGAGAATCAGCTCAAGCACAGCAGCCCTGCCCAGAGCAGCGTGCTGCGGAGCAAATTCTGCCTCGTCACCTGGAGCCCCAGCATTGTGTCTGTGCGCAGAGCCCTCTGCTTTGACCAACTCTAAAATCACACTTAATTAGTAGGCAGGGACCCACAGAAAAAAACCCTCTCCCAGCCCTTTCTAAGCAGCGTGTAGTGGGGTGCTCTGTGCTGTCAGATCTGCCTGAAAGCACATTTGTCTCAAGGCAGGGAAGGAGCCATGGCAGCCTAAAACTGAGACACTTTCCCTGAAGCAGATGACAAAGCTGGGGAGTAAATTAGCAGGCAGAGTCTGTGAAAGGAAATGTTTCCTTAAACGTTTCCATAAAAGCTAATTGGCCTGTAAGAGCAGCATACCTGTGGGCCGCTGCCTCCCGGGGCTCAGGGCTTGGGGAATCTATTCCTGGCTCGACTAATAATTTTCAGTGTGACTTTGAGCAGGTCATTTCAGTTCTTTGTGCCTTGGTTTCCCTCTCTCTGAAATGAGGAGAATACTCCCTTCCAGAGCGCTGATAGGGTTTAAGTACTAAAATTTTATTGCTCCGTTGAAGATCCTTGGCAAAGGGATATTATGCAGATAGAAGGTTAATGATGATGATAGGGAGAGAATAAAAGAAGAAATTGCTGTTTTATTTTTATTTTGTTCTTTAAATGATGTTTAATAGCCAGTTTTCGATTGAGGAATAAAACCCAGTCCCCTGTGACCACCAAATTATCTTGCAAATGCTGGTTTTTGCATGCTCTTAAAGCTTTCAGAGAGAATGAGGAGCCATACCCTTTCTCTCTGCTCGTAGGAGCAATCAGCAAGAGATTGCCTTTTCCCAATTAGGGATCTTATCTGGATTCCTGGATAATTGAGGGAGCTTCCCAAGAGTCCTCCATGCAGTGTCGTGCGTGCGTCTGATAGGGGCTGGTGGTCCCTGTGGGGCAGCTCCTTGCCCATGGCCTGAGTGGTTGGAGACACCTACCTGAGGTTATTAAGTAGGTCAGGAAGGCCAAGCTAACAGGACTTTACCTCTGCCAGAGGGAATTAAAGGCTGAACTGAGCCATTACCCCCACAAATTCACCCCCCAGCTTTCCAGAATAATTTCTGGGTGAGCACATCCCACCACTGTGATGAGCCACAGAGCCACGGCACCCACTGCAGAGCCTGTGAGCATTTGCAGCAATGCTGAGGGATCTCTCTGCTTGTAGGAGCAATCAGCAAGAGATTGCCTTTTCCCAATTAAGGAGCTTGTCTGGATTCCTGGATAATTGAGGGAGCTTCCCAAGAGTCTTCCACACAGTGTCTGATAGGGGCTGGTTGTCCCTGTGGGGCAGCTCCTTGCCCATGGCCTGAGTGGCTGGAGGTGCCTACTTGAGGTTATTGAGTATGTCAGGAAGGCCAGGCTAACAGGACTTTACCTCTGCCAGAGGGAATTAAAGGCTGAACTGAGCCATTACCCCCACAATTTCACCCCACAGCTTTCCAGAATAATTTCTGGGCGAGCACATCCAACCACTGTGATGACCCACAGAGCCGAGGCACCCATTGCAGAGCCTGTGAGTGTTTGCAGTGATGCTGAGGGATCCCTACAGGGTGGGTGCCCTCCAGTCCTTTACTGACCCCACAGCCCTGCCCTCAGCACCACTGGCCAGCCCAGTTTGTCATCCTCAGCACAGCCACCGTAGGCTGTAAATGCCAACCACAACGGAACCGCCGCAGTCTGCGGCCGGGACGTTGCTTATTTATTCCTTTTTTCATTTCTTTCTTTCACAAACATCAGCTATGTCAAGAATGGCATGCTCGGCACCCCAGACTGTTACAAAACTCAAGGTCAAATCCATGGTATGATTGTGGCTGGGGAAAAGGACAACATAGATATGTTGGTCCCTGGTGGGTGAAGTGTGGGGGCTGGAGGATGCTGTCTCCTCTTTTCCCACTGGTTTTGTGGGTGAGGATTTCCTGTCCTGTCCAGCCATGGGGTGGAAGCTGCATCTGTGAAGATGTACTTATGGTGCCTGTGCTTACTTTGTCCTGCTGAGTTCATTCTGCAGGAATACTCAAGGTTATAGCTGTTGTTTGGCCAACTGTTCTACCTGGAGAAGAAAATGGGGAAAAAGGACCAGGTTTTGGACACATATTACTCTGTTAGTCAACAGCTAATCCCAAACACCATTCCCGCACCATCCTCATGCTCCACTGGCTCATTTGGGAGGTGTGAGACCTCTGCCCACTTTGCCTATCTCCTCACACATGATCAGACCCCTCTGGCTGTGCTGTCTCCCCATGAAGGTTGTCACTGTCTGCTCACCATCTGCCCGTGCCAGGAGATGAGGAATTGAGACCAGGAGAGCTTGGAGCTGTTTTCTGGGGAAGAATCCCACCCCAGAGCCTGTATTAGCACCATGGAATGGTTTGAGTTGTAGGGGATCTTCACAGACCGTGTAGCCCAATTCCCCTGAAGTGAGCAGGGACATCTTCAGCTCGACCAGGCTGATCAGAGCTCCGTCACTCAACACTATAATGTCAGTCCATCCCTTTTCCTCTTGGATATTGACCTCTTTAATATTTCTGAGTTTCTGCTCAACACTTTCAAATTAATCACCTCACAACAAGGATCCTCTCACTGTCCCCATCTCCTCATCATGATCTCTCAAATCTTTCTCCCAAACCTTCCATGTGTACACAGAGCCATTTTTCTCTTCATCCTTGTGCCCTTCTCCCTCATTCCTTCATCTCTCTCTGGATTCTCCAGGCTGCTGTGACTGGGAGGGTTTCAGCTCAAGGTGCAGGGTCTGTGCTGGGGAAAAAGGCCACGTTCCCCTTAACCCTACCATCTCAATAAATACCATTGAGGTAAATTTGTTGAATTGGGTTGATTTGGGTTTTTTTGGTTTTTTTTTGCCATGTGGGTCTGAGCTGTGATGGTGACAGTATTTCACAGAATATTTCAGGTTGGAAGGGACCCATAAGGATCACTGAGTCCAGCTCCCTGAGGCAGGAGTGTCTGCTCATATGTATGCACATTAAACCTCTCCCCAACAAGACCCCAGTCTCTCCTGGGACCTGCAGGATGAAACAGTCGATACCACTGCCCAGGAAAAGGTCACACTGCATCAGTAAAACTCCTCTTTGTAAAGAACAGGAGCTCAGTCTGTCTCTGTCTAAGAGCCAGACTGCAGGCTGTTGCCAGAGGAGCTGTTTGGGTGCTTGGTTTGTGTAAGGGATGGGGAAAAGCTGGAGAGAAGGTCCCACAAGGTGTGCGTTCACCTTCTGCCCCTCTGCAGCCTCCCTGCCCTGCTCTGGATCCTGGTGCTTATCATAAACCCAGCCCTTTTTTGACCTTAAGTGATGTTTTAGGATTTCTTTTATTTGTGGACCTTGCCTTGGCCTTCTGTCACTATTTGTCTCTCCAAAAAAAGGATTCTGCTCTTTCAATTTCTGTGTCCAATTTGGAGGGGGAGATATTACCAATGGGGGTCAGTAAATAGCTCATCTCACTTCATAATACTTAGCATTTAGATAGTGCTTTCCACTGCCAGAGCCCTCTGCAAACTCCCAGTAATCCTCTCTGCACCCCTCCAGTTAGGTAAGTATAACTAATCCCAAACAAATAGCTTCAGTGTGGAACTAATGTAGAGAATGCATGAGAGTAATTTAAGGTTTAAAAGAAAACTAGTGGGTAATCTCACAACAAAATTAGGAAAAAAGGGCAGAGAGAAGGGAAAAAAAAAGCCAAAAAACATGAGTTATTCAATGTGAAAGTTAAATCAGACTGGAATATGTTGTTAATTTGCATTTCAAGTAGCCATCAGAGGCTGTAGATATTACAACTACTTAGTGTAGGCTGTTTGGAAGTATGAAATACATCAAAGCTTCAGTAATATGTAAAATAATAAAATGTAAAATGCCCTCAGGTTTAGTCTTTTTGTGCCTGTTGGATCTTATCAGATTTTTCATATTTATATATATATATATTTTTTTTTAAATCCTGCAAACATTACTGATTTCCATATTTTCTATGTGCAATAATATGTGGACTTCAGACTCCAGGAAGTGCTCAGGACCAGGCTGGATGGGATTCTGAGTAGCCTGGTCTGGTGGAAGCTGTCTTTGCCCATGGCAGAGGTTTGAACAAGATGATCTCTAAGGTCTCTTCCATTTCTTGATTCTATTTACTTAGTAGAATCTAAATTTCCTCCTTTTTTTGCCTCTCATCTCTGATGACTGGGAGCTCCAGAAGCTTGCACACCCTCATTAGTAATTTCATCAGTCTTGGTGTTTGAACCCTTGCTTCACAATTTTCCAGGTTCAATTGAACAGTTGCATTTGGCGCCAGTGGAACTGATCAATCCATGTTCCATTTGGGATAAGGTTCTGAAAGGGCTCAAAATCGGACTTCCTTTGGAAACTGAGTGCTCTTGGCTCTCCATACTGACCTGCCTTCTTGTGCTACCTGCAGGAAATCACACCTGAGGGGCTGGTGAGGAACCACAGAATCATGGAATGGTTTGGGTTGGGAGAGACCTTGGAGATCCCATTTTCCAAGCCCCAGCCATGGGCAGGGACACTTTCCACTAGACCAGGTGGCTCAGAGTCCCAGCTGCAATCAGAGGCTGAGATTTCCAGGCTGATGGCTCAGCAGGTCACTTCTATCTGCTCTCCAGTGCCAGCCCTGGTGCTGGACCAGACCCAGGGCTCCAGACTAAATCTCCTGTGGAAATGCATTTGCTTGTACAGTTATCTGCCCACCAGGAAATCTCCTGGCAGACTCAGGGATGTGGAGCCAGCACTTTCCCTGTGTGTATTCACTGAATATGGGTCTTGCATGGATTTTAAAAGATCATCTCTATGGAAAGGCACCTTTTTGGATTTTTTGTACTCAGTTCCTGTGCTGTGTCAGATGTCACATGATCCATCAGGGTTTTGCAGAGCCATTTAGCTGCAGATGCTGCTGCAGGTGCTAAAAACAACTGTTAGTGCAGATGCAAACCCAGGGAGCCCTCCAGGAGATCCAGAAGATCATAAGGACTTTTTTGCAGCACGTTTTTGCTCCCTAGCGTTGTCCTTATCCAGGTTCTTGCCACTCACAGCACTGGTGTGCCAAAGCCACAAGTGCCCTTACTGAAGGGGGAGGTTAGATTGGATCTTTGGAAAAAATTCTTCACTTTGAGGGTGGTGAGGCCCTGGCACAGGTTGCCCAGAGAAGCTGTGGCTGCCCCATCCCTGCAAGTGTTCAAGGACAGGTTGGATGGGGCTTGGAGCACCCTGGGATAGTGGAAGGTGTCCCAAGAAGAGGGTGGGAACAAGTGGAGCTTTTAGGTCCCTTCCAACCCCAACCATTCTATGATTCTCTGATGATTCCCAGATGCTGATCTGGGACCCTGGATAAATGCTGATGAGATCCTGGCGGGTCAAGGTATGCTGGGAGAGCCCTGGCACAGGAGAGGGCACCAGGAGGGGTGCTGGGTCTGGGAGTCCCAACTGGGGCATCTCTGAAGTGGAGACCAAGGGTGAGGCAAGCTGTGGTCCACGCCAGGCTAAGCTATGATAGCAGAACTGCAGTGCATGCTTTTCAGGGGCTCTTGTCCCTTATTCTCACCTAAATCCAAGATCCACTGCCTCCTGCCCCAGGTATTTCCAAGCAATTACATATTTACTCCAGACTTTACTTCCCCTTCATACCCAGCCACATCTTTTGAAAAGAGAGTAATGAACCATGTCTGGAGAGGACCAAGCATGACCATTTCTTGCAGAGATCAGGTTCAGGGGAGGCAGGAGAGACCCCACTCCTCCCTTGTGCCCCCCCACCCTCCCCTCTGCCCACTGTACCCCTCTGATGTGAACTTCTCAAGAAGAAAGAAAAATAAAGGTTTGGCAGGTCTATTCACACAGTGTAAAATTGAATTAGTGGAGGTATGTGAGGAACATGGCTCAATTTCCATGGGGATGAGGAGATTTTTATCACCACCCCCCCCAGGATTATCCTGTACAACACAAAGCTGCTTTTGGGGCTGGCAGGTGGGCATCCCCCCTGTGATCCTCTTTGGGGTAAAATCAAGGTGATGTCTGAGTCAGGCTGGCCTTGCTGGGCTGGGGGCTTGGCCAGGATGGGGAATGAAAGGGGAGAATGGAGCTCAGGGGAAGCTGGAATGAATGTCAGCAAAGGTGAAGGATTGAGACCAGGTGAGCAAAAGAAGCTGGGAATCTCCAGTTGTTTTCTGCCCCCTTTTATTTGACAAGGTTCAGCACCTTTTGGTGCTCTGTGGGGTTTGAGAAAGTCCTGAGCCATGGCCAGGGCAGGAGGGACTGTGCCAGAAGCAGGCAATTGAGGAGATGGCATCCTAATCCCAAAAATAACAAGACTGCTTTCCCTATCCACTGCTGATGAGCTCCACCCCATTGTGTGTTCTGTGTCAGCTGAGAAAATGTCCTGGACCCAACCTGAAGAGGTTCCAGCCTTGTTGCACAGGGTTTATCACCTGTCTGTACCAGAAAGGTCCCTGCAACCCATCCTGGGCTTGTCCAGCCCAGCAGATGCCCATCAAACCTCAGGGAAGGGCTGAGGCTTCCACCTGAGCAGTGCCACAGGACAGACATGATGCTGTGAATGACAGGGGAGCAGTGGGAGAGCAGTCCCAGCTTTCTGAGCTGATGGGCTCCATGTTCATTGCCCTGGACAGTGAAGAGCAGAATGGAAAGGAGAAGGGAGAGGGAAGAGCCCTGTCTGCACACCCACCCCAGTACAGGCAAGCCAAGCCTGGGGACAGCCAGGCAGAGAGAGAGGTCTCTGTGCTCCTCTGTCCCCACCCTGCAGGGACCTCCCTGGCTGGAGAGCTGGCCAAAGCTCCTGTCCTCTCTTTCCCAGCACAGCTGAACTGGGACAATTGGTATCCAGCTGTGGTTCCATCACTGGCAGCAGGGAGAAGGGCTGGGCATCCCTGCAGTGCAGGACCTGTGCAGGGAGAAGGGCTGTGTATCCCTACAGTGCAGGACCTGTGCCGTAGACATCTTTTATGAAAAATCCTTTCCTTAGGATTTTTCCTCCTGAGAAGCTGGGAGGCCTCAGGAACAAAATG
>JAWWMS010000054.1:7939648-7958960 GCA_035048045.1 Chlorospingus semifuscus
CATCTTGCCTCCTGAACCCCCATACCAAAAACCCCAAAATCTACTTTTCCACCCCATGATAACTTCACTATTATTCTACCTAAATTGTTGTGGCTTGCTGGTCTTCATATAAGTTTGGTAATTTGCTCCATGGGCCATAATCAAACCCACAGGTGTTTTGGGCTCCGTGCCAGGGTCTCTGAACCCCCTGGCAGGGGTCTTGGCCATCCTGGACAGCCAGAGGGATGTTCTGGGTTCCCACACCCACCCACCAGCCCAGGTACTCAGAGCTGAGAAGAGCTGTGCCAGCCCGAGGCACTCAAACACCGCTGAGAACTGGTGGCCCCCAGGCATAAACTGGGATCTCCCCCAGTGTGCCAGGCAGGAGCCCTGGTGTTCAGGTACATGCTTGGAGCCTTGGTTTATTCTCATGTGTTGTCACCACCTCCCCAGGTTAGCCAAGGACATGTCCTTCTCCTCCTGTGCCACAGCTCCCTCTTGTTTGCTCCTGTGATCTCTCCAGACAAAAGGGCTGGGGTTTCTCCAAGCCTGAGATGTTTTTGTGTTCTTTTGCTATAATTTATTTTTTGTTGTTTTGCATCATATTTGCAAGGTGAGCTGGACCAGCTGACAGGCCATGCCTTCATCCTTCTCCTCCTCCTCCTGCCCATTCCTCATGTGGACTCCCTGCCATCTCTCCCTGGTGTCTGTGAGCCCCAGGAGCCCCTCCTTGCTGCCCCCAGCCCCATGTTTTGAAAGTGCCTGGAAATAGCTCCAGCAGCACCTTTCTTAAATCATGTGCATTACATCCAGCCTGGATGTTCACTGGGAGGCCACTGGAATGGCTGGGAGGGATTTACCAGGTCCAAATTCACTTGACAGAAAAACAAAATTCCAGCGTAATTTTAACCAGCTGTGGTGGGAGAGTGAAAGGGAGAGAGAGGGAAGGGGAAGGAGGGCTGGGAGTGGGGGGAGAGCAGGAAGGGAGGTGGGGAAAGGGTGGTTGGTGTTCTGGAAATGCCCTGGTGTGAACTGGGGACAGTGGGGACTCCGTGTCTGCCTTCCTCATGGTGGCTGTGGCCTCTTTGCTGTCACAGGGGTGGCTTTGTGCAGCTGAGCCATCACAGCCATTCTCCTGGAGGGGTGATGGGCTTCCCCCTATGGACAGAACAGATCCACACCATGCTCATGTCATCTTCAGTGACACGGTGGTGTTTAAAAGATGTCTAAAAATCCAGCTGATGTTTAAAAAAAACAAAAAACAAAAAACAAAAAACAACAAAAAACAAAAAACAAAAAACAAAAAAGCAGAAAACAACAACAAAAAAAAAATAAAAACCAAAAAACCCCAAACAAAACAAAAACCAAAAAAAACCCCAAAAAGCAAAAAACAAAAACCAAAAAAAAGCAAACAAAAAAAAAACACCTAAAAGAGAAAAGAGACCTCCATTAGTTCAATATTAACTTTATTTTTATATTCTTTGGTAGTACAGGATGAGGATAGCATGTCCCCTAAATACATAGGCAAAAAAAAAAAAATGCATTTAGTTTCAGTATGATTTTAATTTAAAATTTAATTTAAATTATATAAAAGTATATTTTACAGTGAAATAATGTATTTTATACATGCAAATGTCACGTGCATTTTGTAGGTGTAATTGGAACAATGCAAATTTAAATTGAATATGAGCTACTTCTCAGTCTGGCTTTGTGAGAATACATGTTCATGATTTCAAAAGTTTGGGAACTTACAAAGAGAGATTCTTTTCAATAACCCGAAATGTTTATAGACATTTTTATTACGTTTTATTATGTTTCCCATCCCGTTTCCATTTTAGACTGCATGTACCAAGCAAGTCAAACATCTGATGGATCTGGGGACTCCTGTTTGAACCCTATTGCTATGTAATAATTTTTCCAGATCCATAAAACATAAGCACAACCTCAGCCTCTTCAGCAAGCTGCTGCTGAAAAGCTCATTGGAACCAGGAAGATCTCAGGCATACACAAAGCTGTGCCCGTGTTGAGAGTTTGCAGGATGAGGGCAATGTGTTATGATGCATAAATGTTGGTAAAAATGAGTTCTTGTAGGACATAAATTAAGGAGAATGTTCACACCATTTACAAGGGAAAGCTGCGCTGTTCATGCTGGTAAAAGTACCCAACTGAATGCTGTCCTGTGGGGAGCAACATCCTGCTCAATTGAGGTGAAATGCATTGGAGATAAATGAGCTGAGCATCCTGAGATTCCTGCTGATAATTTCCATGGAAGTATAACAAGCATTCTTATTTTATTTTGTTTTACTTTTTAAAGAGGAGCAGCACAGCAACGTGTCACCACGTTTGGCTTGGTGAGGGCTCCTGTGGGCAGCAGATTTGACGGAGGCAAGAAATGGGGTGTGGTGGGGTCGGGCTGGAGCAGGAGGGCAGAAGGTTGGTGAAATCTGCTTTATCTGTGCTGCACAAGAGGCTGTGGCTGGGGCAGCTGTCCAGGATGTCCTGCAGCATCTCGAGGTGGCTGAGAGTCCCTGTTCCTCCTGTCTCCCCACAGATGTGCTGTCCTGTTTCCCTAGTGCTGCTGGGGGGATGTGGTTTGAGACAGGTCCATGTACCCATCTCTAAGTGTGGCAGTTGAGTCTGGAACCTTCTGAAAACCCCAGCAGATTCTGATTGTCCCATGTACTGTGTCCTCACAGAACCCTGGACTGTGTGCCTGCCCTTCTTTGTCTCTCATTTCTCCTTCCTGTGCATCACACGGTTCCTGACAGACAAATGGCCCACACAGGCTTCATACAAGCATTTTTAACTCCAATATACATGACTGACTTCATTTCTTTTGGTTCTATATATTTTTTCTTCATTTCTTTTGGTTCTATATCTTTTTTCCTTCATGGCTGGGGAAGACATGAGAGGAACTTGGGGAGGTCAGCTCTGTTGCACACAGGGCTGTTTTACCTACAGCAACATCTGTTCAACTCAGTCCTGCTCAGCACCCAACAGGTCAGGATCAGGGAGAATGAGACATGGCAGCAAATGGGTTGGGTTGCAAATTTCCCATGGATTTCTGAGGTGCCCCTTTCCCTCCAGCTGTCCTGGGGATGTTGACATCACCACTTCTGGAGATGCTGCTGTCTTAAATATGATTTAATGGGAAAAAAACTGAGCTTAGATGTAATATGTCTAAAAGGATCTGCCTTCCCCTGGGAGCACGGAGGTGTTGACTCTCTCTGATCACTCAGTCCTGGGCTCTCACCCATGGGTAATTACGTTCTTCCATTCATGATGCAGAAGGCCAAGTTCTGCTGGAGCAGGAGGACGTGCAGGTGGGCAGTGGTCAGCTCTTCACCTCGTGCTTTGTACAGCTGTTGCTGCAGCCACTCTGGTTTTCCGTTTAGGGAGGGTCAGGGAAGGGAAAAGAAAACCTTGATGTAACTGTCCCTCTTTTCCCCATTCAGTAGCAGCAGCGAAATTCACAATCCATTCCTGTTGGCGCCGAGCTACCCTTGATGGTTTCTCACAGGAGCACTCAGGACTTTGGCTCAGCCCAAGGGGTGACACAAAGCAAAACACTTTGTACCTCAGCCCACAGTGATCCCTGGATTTGGAGCCAGGCTGCTGTGGTGACCACCTCCCTCGAGATGCTTAAATCAGCTAGGCAGGGACACATCATCTCTGGTCTCTCAACTTTTTCCCAGTTGCCCTCCCCCATCCCATCTCACTGCATGTTCTGTGCAGATACCTACCACTCCCAGCCAGTAATGACTTCCACATGGGGCTGGACCTTGTGGACAAATCCCCTGTAACAATAGGAAATGTTCCTTGGTCTCTCATTGTGTCTGTCTTTGGGAAGGAGGAGAAGGCGTTGACGACAAGCCGAAGAGCTCTGATATTCCTCCCGGACAGCTGATTAATTCCATCCTCTGCATCCGCTCCGGACCATCCCGCCCCGCCCCGCGCCTTCTGCTTTTTATTGTTCTCTCCACCTGGCTCCCTCTGGCAAGGAAGCCGATGGGAGTTTGTGCCACGTGGAGCTCCAAATGGAAAACCCAAACTGCAGGAGCCTCCTCTCCCCCCGCGGCCCAGGCCCAGTGGCTCTTGCTGGAGGAGGAGGAGGAGGAGGAGGAGGAGAGGCTGCACCTTCCTCACAGCCAAGTCGGAGTGCTGGAACGGAGACGCAGCATTCCTCCCCAGCACGTCTGCTCCTGCCTGGGAGAGACCAGAGCCTGCCTTTTCCCACTCCTTCCCCCACCATCAGGGCAGCTCCTCTCTTTGCTACAGACTCACTCTCACACTCAGACCTTCTTCCTACATAAATGGGCACATTCCTCCTTAGAAATGTACAGGATCATGCCAGGATGTGCCCACCCTTGCTCCCTGTGCTCATTCCTTCTCCTGCTCATGTCATTTGTTCACTCAGAGGTGACATGGGCAGGGCTGTGGTGGCTCACACATGCACAGGGGTTTGTACACTCCCTCTCCACAGCTGAGCTTCACCTCCAGTCCTTGCCTCGTTGTCATTCCCTCCCACCAGCCTCCTGCTCCAACCTCACCGCTCAGCTGTGATCCATGGAAGAGGAGGGAAAAAAGAGAGACAAGGGCATTTTGATTATGGAGTTGATTTATTAGAATCATTTTAAAACACAAAGCCATCTGTGTGCCTCTTCCCCATCCAAGATTTATAAAAGACGAAACCATCCATCTGACCCCCAGCTCTCCCTCCCTTCCTCTTCCCCCGCCTCATCCTCGCCTTCCATTCTCCTTTGTGGCTCTCTTGCCAAAACACTTGCCCATACTTAATTCTCCTCCCAGAGAGACAATGCTTTGCATTCTTGCATTGGAAGCCAAAAAAAAAAAAAAAAAGAAAAGACAATTCTATTCTGTCTCTGCTCCACTGAGTTACTTTCCCAAGAGTCTGTGTTTAAAAAAAAAAAAAAAAGATAAAGGAAAAGGCAAGTTGGTGCTGAAAGGTGCTGGAACATCATTGTGTGGGGGTAACTTTTCCATTCACTCCACATATCAAACAGCCACTGGCAGGCCGTCCCCAGGCAGGGCGTGTGGGACTGCAGCCTCTTCCAAAGGGTTCACCTTTAGGGCGGAAAGATACTCTTGGACTCTGTCTCCCATCCTTCCTTTTGCTCCCCTCTGAGGGCCTTGGCTCAAGCCCCAACTTTCAGGGGTTGAGGTGTGCTGACAGATTCTCCAAGTCGGAGGAGCCAGAGGCTGAAGTCCAGAGCAGGAGGAGAGCTGAGGTCCGAGTTTCCTGGACTCGCCTTGTGACAAGCAGGAAGAGGCTCAGCCTCCTCTTCCTCACTGCTCTGCTTGATGTCAGTCCAGCATCTCTGGGGCACAGAGGAGCTATGTTGAGACCCCTCTTGTCCAGGCCCCACCATGAGCAAGTCTTTTCACCTCTCTGTGCATCCATGTGTTCCAGATCTCCAATGCTTTAGACATTTCTGTGGCCACCAGAAAAAATTGAGGACTTTTATGTCACCCTTCTCACAAGGTCGGAAGGTTGGAAGCAGATCTAGAGTTCTGGAGCTCCTGGAGCTAAAGGGAGTATTAGCATGCAGTTAAAGGAAGTTTGAAATTACCTAACGCATGTTCAGCCTTTTCTTATTTACACATCAGGGAAGCATTTTCCTCAGTTTCAGCAAATTAACTTGTAGCCAATGTCCAGCATTCAAAGTCACAGTGACGGTGGGAAAAGGCCACGGGTGATGGTGATCTCAAATCTTAACAGCACTGTTTTGACTTTGATTTTATTTGTGTGTGCTTGGGTACAAACAAAACCTTTCTGGGGTTTGTAACTATTCTTTTGAACTTCATTTTTCCATATAAATCTCATTTTTATGTTGTTAGTGATTCCCATATGAGATCTGACATTTGTTATTTGATACTGGCAGAGGAGAATGAAACCTATTAGTGGAGGCTCATGGGTTCAATAGGATCCCAGGGAATAAGAGCAGGGCTTGTGAAAAGGCCTGAGGATTTAGTGTCACTGTCATCTGCTCAAGCTTTTGAATCTCTTTCCTGACCCCTTTCTATCCACAGAATTGTCTGTCTTCAGTTTTCCTGGTTCCAGGTGTATATTAATTGAAGCTGATGACTTACCCACTTTGTTGGACACTAAATCACCCAAGTGCTGAGTGTCCTCCAGGACCTCTTCACAATTCCCTTATGCCTTAGAAAAAATAGCCATAACCTCATGTATTTCTTTTGGAAAGAGGCAAAAAAGGAGTTTTACTAAGAGCACAAAACTGCCTTGGTTTGTGTGGCACCTCTTTGCACTAAGGTTCCTCTCACTCCTCTTCAGGAAAGATATCTTGTAGAAGAAAGGCATTACTTATCTGGCCTACAATCTATCAGAAATGCTAGGAAAGAGGTGGAAGTCATGGTCTTCCAGGCCTGGAGCCAAATATCCCTGCTTAAACAAGGGTCCAGCCAGCAGCTTTCCCACACCTACATTGAAATACCTGGACATGAGGAGGTCATACAGGTGATTCCCCCATTTATAGATCCCAAAACCAGTGAGGTCATGAATCTTATAGTAGGATCAGAGTGCAGAGATCCCTGCTTGCTCCATGAATGCAGATGGAAGAAAGGGAATTTCCAGGCTATATTCTGGACATGCTCAGCTTGTCCCCTTTGCTATCTCCTGAGCGCGCCATTCATCTGCGCACTCGGCCAGCGCTGCTGTCTCGTGGATTAAACAGCTGCCACGTCCCACCCTCGAGGCAGCTGTGCCTCAGGGCTGCCTCAGGAGCACAGGGCTCTGTGCCCTGATGCTGGTCCTGCTGTTCCAGCAGGATGCTGCCCTGCCATGGGCACAGGTTTAGCTGGAGGGATGGGGCAGGACTGTGCCAGGCCATCCCCTGGTCATCCTTCACACTTTACAGTCTGGTACAGAGATGCCTTTTCTCCTCATTTTTTTTTCCTTTCCTTTTTTTTCTTTATTTTTCTCTCTTTTTTTCCTTTTTTTTTTTCCTTTCCATTGGTTGTTTGGATTAAGGGGCCTTAAAGGGGCCAGACATTTTTTGTGTTCTCTCATACCCTATAAATAACCGGCACCTCTCCAGTGCTCCAACTCCACCCTTCAGTTGCAGATTCCACTGTCTAGCTGCCACTGCTCTGCATGGCCTTTCACACTCTTCCTTTTTTATTTAATATGGAAATATTAGTAAAAAAAAAAAACCCTTGCTGTCACCAATGCTCCAAGAGGAGGAGGGGGGAAAGGGAGAGAGAGGTGGGAGCTGGGAGGAAAGGACACAACCAGCCAAAAAGAGTATCCGAAAGAATGTTCTTCTCCCTCCCAGGTTTACAGCAATGCCTTTCCATCCAGAGTCATCTGTTTTGTTTTCCTTCTCCCTCAGCCTGAGAGTGCTGCTGCATTATCATGTAATGTTGCTTAATGGGACGAAGGCTTCAAGTCGCCTCACGGACCGCAAGCATAGCCCAAATTCCAGGCCAGCAATGTCTTGATGCCTGCGGTGTCTCATGAAAGTAGAAGACTTGCAGCCCTCTGTCTGCCCCATGAATGGTCGGTTGGGATTTTGTTTTTTCCTTTTTTTTCCCTTTTCTTCTTATTTTTTTCCTCCCCAAGGGCATGCCGCCACCCTATCCGGGCAGGGATTTTGTAACCGCCGGCGTATCTGGGAGGTATGCATGGAATCTTCCAAGAGCTTGGTCAGTCCTCTGTGGTTTCCTTTGAGCGACTGCCCACCCTGCCAGCTCCCACCACCCCTTCCCAAGCCCCCTGACATGCAACCGGTTGCACCACTCGTGCCAGAGTTTCACATGACAGTTGTCTCCTCTGGGTTTCTCTCTGTTCCTTCCTCCTGGCACGTTTCCTGCTGCTGGTGAAGGAGCAGAGGGTGGGAGCCCTGAAGACTGAAGCTGTCTTGAAGACCACAGAGCAGACACAAATAAAGAACAAACTGTTATTTACTAAATGTCCCGGTTTAGGGAGTGAGGTGTAAGCCCCACTGGGTTCTAGGTGGCACCAAGAATTTGAGTGAGGGAAGTGGGATACTCCAGCAGATGAATTTCTGACTTCTTGCTCTGAGGAGTTATTCCACCAGCATTTAATCTGTCATGATTTTTTATTTTTCTGAGCACCCATCTCTGGGACAGGGAACTCTTGTAATTCCCATTTAGGGCAGGCAGAGTTGAAGCACACAGCCCTGGAGAGAAGAGTTGGATTGCGCGTTTCTCTTTGTCTGGGCTTTCCAGCCCAGCTGGTGCCCACGGGCCAGGGTGGTGAGCTCTGACCTTGTGGGTGCCAGCTCTTATGGGGCAATGTCCACGTGGCTCTGCAGATGTGCTCTTGGTTATGCTGTCTGTGATTTTGTCTCTAAGTGGGTGGCATGTGGGCCTGTGGGATGGCATCTGATGGTCCTCCACCGCCCTGCCACAGGGACACCTTACACCGTCCCAGGTTGCTCCACGCCCCATCCAACCTGACCTTGGACACTTCCAGGAATGGGGGAGCCACATTTCTCTAAGCAACTTGTGCCAGGGCCTCACCACCCTCACAATGAAGAGTTTCTTCCCAATATCCCATCTAACCCTGCCCTCTGGCAGTTTGAAGACATTCCCCTTGTTCTGTCACTTCAGGCCCTTGTCACAAGTCCCTCTCCAGCTTTCTTGAAGAAAAAACACCTGCCTCCAAACACCCAGCCCTAAGTGTTTTGTGTGTTCAGCTTTTCCCTGCCCACCACATCCTTGTGCAGATGCACACTGTCCCCATCACCTCCCTGGGAGCCACCAGCTGTCCTGTCACCCATCCCTGCAAGCTGCACAGGATGAGATGTTACCAGTAGACAACCTGAATGATGACTTTTGTCAGTTAATCTGGCTTTCTTCTCCTCTTCTTCCATTTCCATCCTCAAAGCGTGGCTGAAAGCACCACTTCCTGTCAGGTGGTTTCCATAGGCAGGGTGACATCAGCTCCTTTTCTTTGGGATAGTGCTTTGCAGCCATGTTTTTAGGGCCTGTTTTCATTAAAAGTAGCTTTTGAAAATGGTTAAGTAATAATTTGCTAAATCAGGCCCTGAGGTGCTCAGTTTAACAAATTCTTATTTATTTTTTATATGGAATACATGCAAAGGGAATGGAAAATGGCCAGGTTGGAGCAGGCTGGGTGTTAATTCTAGTTCAGTGTCACCACCATCTTTGTGGTCATGGTTCAGTCATGTCCTCCTTTGCATATTAATTAAACTGATGGGTCAGTAAGTGTTATAAGCACAGACTTGGACACTGGTTGTTTTTTTGCTTCTGCAGCGTTGCTTTTGCAACATTTGTTTAGTTTTCATTCAATGCATAAAATATGGAGAGAACAAAAAGCTCATGCACATTGCATCGTGTAATTAGACGAGTAACCAGATGTTAATTAATATATGAACATCCTTTTTATTCCCAATCATCTGGCTGTGGTTTGAGCAAACCTATGTCCCCCAGCTGTTGCTACATGAGACACAGGCAGAGCAAAAACAGAGCTCGGGTTCAGCTGCTGTGTTCCCAGAGCACAAAGCATTGCCCCAGCTGAAAGAGGAGATGCTTTGGGGATGTGCTGTCCCCAGACATGACACAGCACTGTGACATTCTCCTGCTATCCAGTGGAGGGCAACAGGGGACACGCTCCCAGCTGTCTCCTCCAGCCAGTTTGGGAACCCAGAGGTGCCCCAGACTTTCCCCCTGGACACCACAGCCCAGTGAGATTTCATCTCCTCTTCGTTATGGTCTCTGCTGGTTTTGTCTTCTTAAGTAACACAAAAGAATAGTGATTGCTATTAATATCAAACTGGTTTAAAGATTCTGCTCTGTTTCCTTGATATATAAATGTTTAAAAAATGTTATCTTAGGTTCTTCAAAGCTTACTTACTGCTGATATTATGGTGGTTTTAAACCTAATGGTGGTTTAAACACTGGCTATGTGGCTCATGGATGAGTCCCTGGAGCTTTCCAAAATTCAGCCCCAAGCAGCCATGCCCTGTGTCCACATTTGGTCCCACTTTGAAGAGGCTCTGTGATTTTCTGTTGAGGCAGAAATTTTGTAGTGGGCCACCACATTCAGTCTTTTGCTGTCAAACAATTTGATTCTTCCTAATTCTACCTGAAGATCCTTTTAAAGAGATCCAAGAACTTGCTTTCCTTTTCTCCCGTTCCCATGTGTTTTTTCTGAGACCAGCCAGTACATCCAGGTATTCCTCCTTCTCCTCCTTTGTTTCTGTCTGGAGAAGTTCCTGCTAACAAAAGAACTATTTTATGACCATCTTTAACCTAATTTGCATTTTTTAAATATTAAAATTCATTCAATTTCATTGCTCTAGCCCTCAAGTTATTTTAATTCCTTTTGACTGATCCCCTGCTGCCTTAATAATGCACCACTTCATCGGTGCTAAACTATTGCTGTATTTCCAGTGAGAAATGAGATTGATTACAAGGCTGATCGTTGAGGAGCTCTGGTAGTGATAACTCAGTTCCCATCACTCTCATCTCAGCATTGCCCATTTTCATCTGTCCATGCTCAGTCCCTTACCTGCTGTATAATTCTGCTAATTCCCATCTTTTCAAGCATACCTAATAATTACCTGTGTCGCATCACGGTGCCTCTGGATACCCAGATAAATGAGATTGTACCTCAGCTCTCCTGTCTAGGGAATGAGCTGTCTCACTGAAGAAATGCATCAGGCTCATCTTACACAGTTTACTAAACCTGGGGTTGTGGTTTATTCTCCTTGTCTTCATCTCATTAAAAGAAGGAAAAAAAAAAGAAAAGAAACAAAAAAGGAGAAAAAGGGATCTATAATGACATAAATTTCTCTCTCAAGGCTACACCTGTGCCTTGAATATCAGCAAGGAAGGCTGGGCTATCCAGCCTCTTTGCCCACTATGTGTCCATGGAAGAATTTAATTTCTCCTAACATCTCATCTCCTGCTAAGCCAAGATGAAAGCCCAGGACTCTCTCAGAATTGTCTGCAAACTCCCTGACACTCTTTCACTTTTCTGCTTTTCCTTCCCTCCTCCCTCCACCCCTCCCTCCCTCCCAGCAGCTGGCACAAGGAGAATAACAGTGGAATCACCCACATTGCTGTGGTCTGACCAGGTTTGTCTCATGTCTAAAAAAATACTAATAAGAAAAATGGAATAAGAGGTCATTGACAAACTTGGCAAATATTTGCCTCCCCTTCCCTTTCCAGCCACCTGGCTCCCCCAGGAAAATTCTGCCCTCAGACCAGCGCATTCAGGAAATAAACACTTGGTTTATTTTCCTGGGGGGAGGAGGAGGAGAATGAAAATAGCATTAGGGGGCCTGAAGTCCACCCCTCACATTTTGGGTGGCTGGAGACAACTGCCACCTTGAGCTAGGGCTTTTGTCTGTGCCTTCCAGTCATAAGTTATCACAGAAGTGTCCAGGATGGCTTTGAATGGTGCCCATGAGCCCACCTTGATGACCTGGAGTGCTTTTCCACATTTGTGGAGGACCTGTGTATCTAAAAAGCTCACAGAATTAAGAGAGTGAGGCTTCAAGCTGATCACTGCCCTTGAAAAATAGAAATTGAAAAATTGAAAGCAGCAATGGGCAGAAGGAATGAAGAGAAGGAAAACCAAGGATGTAACAGTGGCACTCAGTTCTCTGGCCCAGTTGACAAGGTGGGGATTGGTCATAACATGGATTCAATGATCTTGGAAGGCTTTTCCAATCCTAATGATTCCATGATTCTGTGATGCTTCCCTGACACCTGGCCAAGGCCACGTGGCATTCCCAGCTCCCTGCAGCTCCTGCAACCCTGCCTTGGCTGCTCCCTGCCATGGCTTCTGCTCCAGGTGCTTGCTGGAGCACCTGGAGTGGGCAGAAATTGTTCCTGGGTTACCTTGTGGTGGCATTCTTCAGTCCTCCAAGGATGGAGCAGTGCATCCCACTGTCCTCTTAACAACACTAATCATTTATTATAAAGAGGATTGGGGGATTCTAGGGTGGAAACTACTCCCCAGGCCACCTAACTCACACCTCTGCAGCCCAGGCTGTTCTCAAGGCACAGCAAATGCTGGAGAGACCAGACCTGCTGCTGGCAGGCTCCAGGAGTGGGACCAAGGCTGGTTTATCCATGTGTGTCTGTGGTTCTGTGTATATATATATATATATGTATGTGTATAAAAAGTGCATGTGTGTCTGCGTGTGTGTGTATTTTACTATGCTAAGCCATAAACTGTATGGGTTAGGTATGAATTAGAACCTTATAAAATGTGTTTACTCATTCTGTGTAACTCAAAGCAGGGATTAAACAGTAGGAAAAACTGACCGGGAGAATTTTCCAAGCAGAAAAAGTTTTACAGCTCTCATTGTGAAGTGCAGAGGGAGGACTTTTTTTTTTGTTCCCCTTTTTTTTGTGTTTAGTTTTTTTGGGTTTTTCGGTTGTTTTTTTTTTTTTCAGGGTAAGTATTTTCTGTTTGAATTTTTATGGTTATTGGATAAGAGTAGGGTGAGGAGGGCAGCTGAAGAGGAAGGAGGAATGGAGGAATAGCAGGAGAGCATTCTGGCAGGCAGAATTCACCCCAGGTACCTGACCCTCATATTCTCCTCTCCATCTCTTGTGACAATGTACTTTCTGTGCCAGTGGCACCCAGGAGGGCCTCCCCATGGCATGCTGTGCTCCTCAATAGGCCCTGCTTTTCTCATCTCCTTGAAGGCATCTTTTATAGGGAAAACAGAATCACATAATGCTGAATTTAAAGGGAATGGGTGTGGGAAAGGAGCAGTGGAAGCAGAAGCAACAGGGAGATGAGGCTCTCAGTGAGTGAGCATCTCAGGAAGGGGGAGAAAAGAGAGGGGAGCAGGAAATGGGGATGGATTGAAGTCTTACAGACTGTTGGCTCTTCTTGTCATAAGGAAAGTCTGGACAAAGCAGCCAGTGAATAACCTCACCATTAGCAAGTGAGACATCCTAGGTCAGCTGAGTGATGTTTGATAAAGAGCAAGGTGTCTTGCAACATGGAACCATTTAATTTATTATTTCCTTCTCTTCTTTGATACAAGTTTGGTTCTGCATCTTCTGTCTGGTCTCTTCTACCTTGTAGTTCTTGCTGCCTTGGTGAATCATCCCTGTCTGCAGGACCTGTGATCCTTGTGCAGTTACCAGAGCCTGACTCATTCTCCTCTACATGTTATTTCCACAAAAGGTTGGGTTTGGGTTGTTGGGGTTTGGGTTAGGTTGTTGGATTTTATTTTTTTTTTTTTCCACTTGACTTTATGAACATTTTCCAGGGGACTGAGGAAAGGGAATGGAGAAGAGAGACCTGAGAGGGTTCATTGTTTGGGCAATTTTCCCTACTGCTAAATGTCAACATCCTATGCTTGATGCTTTGGATATGGAGTAGCAGGGCTTCTATTTCAGGCTTTGCAAGGGATGGGAGAGACTCATCTTATCTCTCCAACATGGCCCAAGTGATGTTTGGGTTCTATTTAGGGATTTGAAGAAAAGAGGGAAGTGATAACCTCACTGCACGAGCTCTGGGTTGGGTACCTGGCCCTGGCTTCCCTCGTCAGCACAGATCCTGGAACAGCCCTGGAATCCATTTACCACTTGGCTTAATCCTGCTCTGCTCATTCTGGAACTCTGTCTTTTGTCATCTGAGTGGTCAGATGCTGCACAGTTGCTGGCGATGACACGTCCCCAAAGAACCATCCTGGAGGGATCAGTGGCCCTGGGGGTGGGAAGTGTGCCCAGATACCTCGCTTTGCCAAGGACATTTAGGAGTCAAAAGGCAGTTCCCACCACAGAGATGGGCTCCCAGGGCACGTCGTCCATCAGATCTGACTACTAACATCTCCCCTTCCCTGTGGAGGACAGGATTGATTTGATGTGGTTTCTAGGATGACTTAAAATTGGGAGCAGAAGGCATTGCCATGCCAACATCCTACTGTGTGCCACTGTCAGGTGTCCTCAGTGCCTGGAGGTTGCACACTTGTAAGAAAGGATTCATAGTCTTTAGGGATGAAAATCAGCTATTAGTGGTGAGAGAGCTGGATTGGGCCTCTGGTTATAGCCTCAGATTTGCCTTTTCCCTGCTATATTGGAAAAGCAATTTCTCTGCACCCCTGCTCCTTTGGCTGTGGTCTGTCCTGACACTGTGACACAGGTGTGGCACAACTCGAGTCTTGGCTGAGGGGTGTAAATTACATTCTCAGAGGTATTAATGGCTTATGTGGAGTCTCCACATGTCAGACACCTCATTGGCACCAGTTTGGTGCTTGAGATCACCTCAATTTAAGAAATTAAGGATTATACTGTGTAAGCAGAGGGTCTGTGCAGTGGGGCAGGAGATCCTGTCTTGCCTTGCAGTCTTAGTGAAGAAGATGGAGACTTTGCTGAGGTGATGATGGGTGCTGAGGTTGACTCCTCACAAACAGGAGAGTCCCAGCTCTTTCCTCATTTCTTGAGCCTTATAATGGATGAAAACTGTGAAGAAAAGTGTTAACTCCATTATTATAAAATCAGTAAGTGAATGATTAATGAGCTGTGTTAAGAAAGCTGCTGTGCAGGTACTCCAATAATTTAGGTAATTCCTCGTTCAAGAACTGATGTCAACTCTTGCATATTTTTAGTCCTGACCAAGTGGGTCTTTTCTAGCTTCTGAGCTGGGTCAGATAATGGCTCATTTTTTCAGTTTTATCTTGGTATTGCCTTTGGCTTCTCTTGTGATGCCTGCTTGGATAGATGGAGAGTTATGGGAAGAGGCGCAGCCAAATGAGAGGCTTTCTCCTCTGAGTCTGAGGTAACAACGTATCTACAAAAATATTTAGAACTCGCTGTGTTTGCACAAGTTTTAACCTCGGTTCTGCAAGCATGTACATTAGTTTATCTGGCACACGAGTGTAATGGAACAACTCACATGAGTAAAGCTAAACATGTGTAAATGTTTGCAAGATACGGGTCAATAATTCTTTGGAAATCATAGCAAACCAGCCCTCTATTTTCTTACACAGTGCTGGTCTCTAGTCTGCCTCAGACAAGTGATCAAGAATATCTGTAATAATCATTATGGTGTCCTTGTTCCAAAGAGCTCACAGCCAGGATGCAGAAACTCAACAAGTGTAAATTGTTATTGTTCCATTGACTTCAAGGGAGCTACAGGAGATTTTATGAGCTGAGGACCTTCCCCCCATTCTCAAATGTTCAAAACTGCAGAGGAGGGCCAAATAAGAGGTCTGCTTCCATGCAGGTTCCTCCATAAGGACCAATTTTTTAAGTCTTGGTTGGATAGCAGCCTGCAGGTTTGGCTGCAGTTAGGTTTGCTGAGTGCTTCAGAATGTGCTGGTCCAAAGTCTTATCACTAATTCATCAGCATCTCTGCACATGACCTCTATTTAGAATAAATGGGGCTAAAAATATTTAAATATTTCAAGTATTTAAAGAAGACTTTTTTTTTAATTTTTTGCCATTACAGGTAGTGGTTTGGTCAAATTTCCAGGACCAGCCTGTGAAGTGTAAGAAGGGCCTGGGAACAGAGTCAGGCAATAGTGGCAATAATATAAAAGCCAAAAAATTCCACTTTCCCAATAGGTGCAAGGAGATATGAAGCACAGACCAGTTGATGACTTTTCACCATAGGTTTACATGAATTTGATTTGACAAATTACCTGCCATAATTATGGTTTTAGCAATTAATTGCACACTGAGTTTAATTCTAGGGATTGTTCCTTTCCCTTCCTGCTGGTCTGCTATTTCAATATTTGTGGCCTTTCTTTAGGAAGCTTCCCAGGATTTGTCCACAGACATAGTTCATGGTGAAAGCTGCTTCACTTTAAATTTAGCCATCTGAATCCCAGCAGAAGATGGAACATCCCAGCAGAAGATGGAACCTCCCAGCCCTCTGGACTGGTGAAGCTCAAATACTTCTTGGTGCAGTGTTTGCATCCAAAATTTGGTAGTCATTTTCAGATAGTAGCTAATTCCCTCAGGAACTACAAAAGTGCCCTGGTGCATTTAAGGAGAGTGAGATTATTATTCAGGTTTTGTTGCCATCTCTGCAGTGTCTGACACATCAGTTTGTGCTGTAGGAAGTGGCTCTGGGGCTGGAGCAGGGCTGGTGGGATTCCTGGTGAACATAAGGCTCCATGCAGTCCTTGGATGTGCTACAGGCTGCCAGCTATGGGCCTTGGGGACCACAAGTGCTCTGGACCATTGGTGCATTGTTAGAAATCTCTAATTTCAAAGAAGCTAAATATGAAAAGAAAGCAAGAATGAGGGTGGGAGTGAGATCTGTGGCGATGAGAGTGAGAACTCTCTCTGTGGTGATGGACACAATCCTCTGCCAGACAAGAAGGATCTGAGGAACAGAGCTTTGCTTCGTGCCTGCACAACTCCCAGTGCAAATGGGCTCCCAATTTGCCTTGAAATCAAGCAACTATTTTAACATGCTGCAGAGCCCCAGACAAACCCCAGGGAATAGAGACATTCACTTGGACTCTGCAGCGTGCTAATGTGAGTACGTGGCTCTGAGATTGGAGCTGGCTCATGCCTGGATATCTCTGAGCACAGCACAGTCAGCTCGTGTCTGGCTGGGGGTGACCCTTAGCAACCTAGTGAACCTTGAGAAATCCTGGAGGGCTCACAGCACAGAATGAAATGCTTTAATTCCCCCTCTCCTCCAGCAGCACGCTGCCTTGGGGATGCGTTTTTACATCAGTGAAAGCATTTTTTTCTGAGGTCTTAGATATTGACTGTGAAAGACCTGTGATAAGCAGTCTGTGAAGAGCTCAGATGAAGGAGCAGGGAGTCCTATTGATGACCCTGAGAGAAGAATACACTCATGATTAACCTTGTGCGTCGTAGAACATTGCAACTCATGCAAATTAAGATCCTTTCCCTCTTTTTGACTAGCTCTCTTGATGAGAACAGCTCATCTTTCAGTTCCACTTGGTGACTCCATGCAAGTTCCAGCCCTGAAGAGCAGCAGTGAAGGCATTTAAGTGACTTCTTTGACCCTGGAATGCAACTTTTGCTCTTACCTCAACTAAAGCCTTGCTCCTTAAATTTAACCATCTACAAATGCTGTCTTCCATCATCAGAGGACTTGGTGATGGAAACCTAGAGGAGATGGAGGCTCAGAGGAGATGGAAGCCCAGAGGAAAGCTCTTCATATAGGTCTGGTGGCATACACACATAGGAGGCAAATTCCCCCAAAATCAATAACTTCAAAATGGTGAAGCTGTTCAGGGAACTGCAGTTTGCACCTTTGTACAGGTTGGGAAGTGAAGCACAAGCTGTGCCCGAAGTTGCAGCGTAATCATTGGCTTTTCTGCCTCAGCCTAGACAACCTGTGTCCAGCCAGAGAGATTCCTGATGGATTATCTTTGAGAAAAGCCATGGCAAGGAAATTATTTCTGAGGCTACAGGGTTTTGGGGCATGGGCTTTAGGCTCCCATCTAACGTGAGAGGCTGGTGTGCACGGATGCTCCCAGAATGTGGGCAGAAAATTTTTAGTAATAACTGGGCCTTTTTTATGTCTTTTATAATCTGGCAAACCATGCAGGGAAGGAGGTTTTGACATCATTCCACCAGGATCAGTAGGGATGGTTTGCTTTTAATGATCTAGGCAGCGAGACAGACCATCTGCTGATGTAAATCGGAACAGCTCCGTCGCCTGAAGTTATGTTACACTAATTTAAATCAGCCCATCATTTCCAAGACAAACCAACCACCTATCACTGCCTTCCCCCACTGAGTGCCAGACCCAAAGCACGTTAAACCCAGGTACAACCTCACGGTGGAGGAACCACCCTGCAAACCTGTGCTCCACATCCACTCATCCAAAAACCTGGTCCAAGCCTTCTGCTCACAGCCCTCCTCTGGTCCTCCCCTCCTTCAAGGGAAAGCCCCAGATGAAGAGGAGGGTGAGGCAAGGACCCCCAAAAGGTGACAGACTTGGAGGGTCGAGCATACCATTTGTTTCTTCCATTCAGGAACCAAAACCTGGCAAGGGGAAGTGGATTAAGGTCTCTTTTTCCATCTGCTGCGCTGGCATTGCTCTGGAGGTCACTGCTGGGGACGGAGGTCCTCGCTGGGCCCCATCTGCCTTCTCTTGGCTCCCTCATTTATGCCCACTTGGGCCTCTGACATTCTACTCTGTTTTTCTTTCCTTGAAAATGGATCGGGAATTGGGAGCCGCTGCGCAGGAACGCGCCTGTTCCCCATTACAGCTCCACCGGGGCTGTAACACGATCGTGCCTGCTCCATACCCACACAGATATTTATTTATCCATACAGCCTTTCTCCTTGTTTTCATTAAGTTAGGCAGAAAAGGTTAATCTTTCTTCTGCTAAAGCTTCAAAACCAACCAAACTAAATAAAATATGATTTCTTTCATTTCTTTTTTAAAGGACACTCTCTGTCTTTTTTCTTTTTTTTCCCCTTAAGTACCAGAATGAGGTCACAGTCAGAGATGCCACAAGAATAAATTGAAAACAGGTTGAAAAAAAGCAAAGGGGAGAAAGACAGGGAGAGAAAACCACAATCAGGGGAAAGCGCCTGGTAACGTTGCAGGGTTGGTTTCATCCAACCCAGTAAAGAAGCTGTCAAGACAGAGACATTGGTGCCTTCCTACTTTCCCCTTTGTGCTCTTTCTAGGAATCTTGAAGGTGAATGGCAGCAGGGAGGTCTCCTCTCATCTTAATTTCCACTTTGCTTTGCAGCGCCTGGGTTTTCTCCGTGCTGCTCTTGGCACAGGCACATGGGCTGAAGGTGTGGGAACGCCTGTGAGGGTCCCAGAGCTTCCTTTTGCTCCTCGAGCCTCCTGGAGGCTGCTGGCCTGGCTCTCTTGTTTAGTCTGGTTGAACTCAGCGCCGCAGCTCGCCCTGTCCTCGCTGGGATGGTTGGTAGGTGATTCATCCAGCCTGCTGTCCGCAGCTGGCACGGTTGCAGTGGAAGGACTGAGGCAGGCTGAGGCTGTTGGATGCTGTGTGCCAGTGCTCTGAGCCTGCTCCCAGCCATTTCCACTCCTCAGCCCCTGTTCCTGCCCGTCTGAGCCTCCTGCCATGAGAAATGTGCTCAGTGGAGAGCACACTGCCAGCTCACCTTTGCAGACAGGCAGCTGAGCTGGGGATGTCCTCCTTCTCCTCCTCCAGAGATGGAACTGAGTTCCTGGGTGGTTATCTGTTGGGGAAGTTGAAACAGGAAAGCCTTATAAATATGATTGTCTTGCATAAGATTCTGAGAGTATAGAAACTATAAGCGAGATTGAAATGAAAGCAAGTTTTGAGATACCTCAGTTACTGAACAACTGGAAAACAATGGTGTGGCCAGCTGAAGGTAATCCCCTTTTGATGGAACA